>RWGY01000009.1:7570507-7864108 GCA_007726485.1 Eragrostis curvula | reverse complement strand
TTCTTCCCGCCAGGCAAGACAACTGCCCTGCCCAACAAGATTACGGGCTTCCAACAGCTCGCAAATGAGTCTATCTCTGAAGCATGGACGAGGATGCAAGACTACGTGCTCGCATGCCCACATCATGGAATGGAGCCATGGCTCCTCATCCAGAGCTTCTACCATGGACTGAAGCCTACCGCAAGGGAGCACCTCAACGCCGCTTCGGGCGGCTCTTTCTTCTCGCTTAGCGTGACAAACGCTAAGAAGTTGATTGAGAAGGTGGTGGCCAACCAAAGCCACGTTGAACGTCATGTGTTCCCAAGCAAGGGACGTGGAGTACATCAAGTAGAGGCCTTGGACATGCTTGCTCTCAAGCTTGATCAAGTCCTTGAGAAGATGAAGACTCCGCAAGATCTGCAGGTTGCGGATTCCCGCATGACGTGTGAAGAGTGTGGCAACACGGGGCACATGGGAATTCATTGCCCAAATGCCATGGAGGAACGCAACTTCCTCAACAATGGCAATGGATTCCGTCCCCAGAACAACTACGGCTGGAACTCCAAGCCCGACCTCTCCTTCAACAGAAATCAGGGAGGTAATGGTAATGGTAACGGTAATTTCTCTCGCTTTGAGCCCTCTATAAAGGATCTAGTGCTTGGCCAAGTTAAGATTAATGATGGCATTAGTAAGAAATTTATTTCTACTGATAAGGCCTTGGAAAGCATAGATGCTAAGCTAGAGTCGTTCAGCACTGCACTGCAAAACCAGCTGAGCCATAATAAAATGCTAGAAACGCAAATTGCACAAATTGCTTCAGCTGTGCAGCCTCCTGTCGTGGGTAGACTTCCGGGGCAACCTGAAGTCAACCCCAAGGAGACTGTAAATGCAATAACTATCAGGTGTGAAGAAATATATGAGGAATCTCCGTACCCTGAGGACGCAATGAAGAAGGATCTTGGATGTCCGAGCATTCCGTGTTTGGCCAACGAGCGATGCTTCTCTCGAGCACTGTGTGATGTGGGAGCAAGTGTGAGCATCATGCCGAAGGCGATTTATGATTAGTTAAACCACCCATTATCTCCGACGAAGATGCGCATACTAATGGCTGACCGATCAGTACGCATTCCTGAGGGGATAGCCAAGAACGTCCTGGTTCAAATCAAGGATCTCTTTGTTCCCGTTGATTTTGTTGTGCTGGACATGGAGATAGACGACAAGATCCCTCTCATTTTGGGAGGCCATTCTTGAGCGCCACCAACGCCAACATCAACATGGGGACAGGGGAGATCCACTTGGACTACAATGGCGGAGAAGAAACATTCAACTTCAAGCCCAAAGTTAAACAGTGCAACCAAGTGAGGGTCTTCTATGGAAAGAACCCGAGAGAAGTGGAGAAGGTTGAAATCACTCCACCCATGCCGCAGCCAGACAAGCTCATCACTCACATGAGGAACTACTTGGCAAGAGAAATGGAAAGACGGCCAGCCAATTATTGGAGAAGTCCGAAGAAAGTATCTAAGCAGCCCAAGACGCCACAAGCACCCTCAGCACTTCAACAAACAACAGGCGAGGCAAAGTCGCTAAGGAAGAGGAGAGCTAGGCGCGCCAAGAACAAACGGGCAGCAAAGGTACCCACAGAGGAGAGTACAACATTGGCGCCTACAACAATGGTAGCCGCCACAAGCACAAAGAAGACAACCAAAGTGTGGCGGAAGAAAGAAGGAACCTCTACACCGCCTGATTCTCCGGCGTGCGAGGTCCAATCGAGCTAAACAAGAAGGAGAACGTCTAGCTCAAAGACGTAAAAATGAGAGCCCTCCGATTGGGGAGGCCATCCCAATCGTTATCCTTTAGCCAGGCCTGGCACTTGCTTTTTCAATAAATTTAGAAAACAAAATAAAAAGTATAAAATATAAAAATACCAAAAATAGTAAGGTTCCCGGCGATGCCAATTAGGGGCTAGCCACTTGTATCACCCTCATTCTTTTTGCAGGTACAAGAAGGATAGAGGAGGCGGCCTATTCAAGCTTGGGCGGCCTATTCAAGCTTGAGCCTCGCAAAGGCTCAAGCTTGGGGAGGACCCGCAGGTAAGTCGGCGATTCAATACAAGCTTAAGTCTCGCAAAGACTCAAGCTTGGGGAGGACCGCCAGGTAAGTATTTATAACGATCAATAAAATACTCCCTATTTGAATAAAAATGCTAGAATCTTGGTGATTGCTACACTTAAAGGAAATGATAAGTAGTTACATGATAGCTCCCCTTGTGTCGCATTGATGCAACCTCTACTCCTGACATCTGTGTTATTTATACTTGAGCATAGTCACATCACTTGTGTTGCTACGTTTTGTGGGTTGCATACATCACACCAAGTCTAAGCATTGTGAACTATGATATGGCATGATTAGGATTTTTTGCAGTTCTTAGCATGGTAAAAGTTCAGAGATGTTTTTTATTCTAATTGCTGCAAGCACATAAAAAAAAACCCTTTCGTTTTGTAAACACTTCCCTTGTGAGGATTTATTGACCTACCAGAGCCATATCATACAGATATCGACATCCTCGCTCATAGCCATTTGTTCATGCGTATAGTTTTGCTAAGGTTTAAATGCTTTTGAGAGTAAGCACTCTGAATCTCGGTCATTATTCCTTCGCGTGAGTTTTTGTTTTCTTTCCACCAAAAAGGAATGTTTGAAAAATCATCAAACATCTCCATCCATCCATCATCACTTCATTTGCAAAATCTTTTGGGTCTATATCAAAAAGCTAAAGAATATTTCAAAAATACTCATGAACCTGTCATCGCTAGTGCCAATGCATCATGAAGTCTTAAAATAAAAAAAAATAAAAAAAAAAGAGAGAGAGAGAGAGAAAGAGACTCCATGATTTGCAAATATGCACTAAGGTTTTTATCATAAACATCTTGAGCATGAGCATAAAAGAAGACCAAAAGTTTGCAAAACCATCTCCATCAGTGTGTGTTCATCTTTTCCCCCTCCATCACCATTTTCCATATGACCGAGATACAAAGAGTCGCTATGTCTCTTATGATTTATTCTTTAGCTTTACAACATACGCATGACAAATGTGCATATCCCTACCAAGATCCACATACAAGCCTCATTTGGTAGAAGGTAGGATTTAAGTGAAGCTTGTAGGAATAGACTCACTAGAGGGAAGGGAAGTGTGAACAAAAACAAAGGAGAAATTTTTACCTTGTCTTGCAGCAGATAAAAACTCTGGACTTGAACCTGCTAGAATTGTTTTGTCCAAAAGTGCTGTTCTAGTTCTCAATACTATATGACAAAGTGAAGCATACACGCACCACACATGTGCAACACTCGTGAAAATTTTGTACTCTTGTATACTTACCACCATTTAAGGAGTACGTGGTTGCATCTTTATTACCCTTGGAGCGCTATCTTTGTAACTTCTGATCCGCCGGTACCCTGAGTTGTTTGCTTGAGGACTAGCAAAGTTAAGCTTGGGGAGTGTGTTGACGGTGCAAAAATCATGAATTCACCGTCAACATATCGGTAAATAAAAAGCTAACCACCAAGATTCTGTGCATAGTAGTTAGGAATTAACATACTTCCATAAGTTTTGGTGAATTTTAGATGCAAGAGTAAATAATGGAGGAAACCGGCCCTGACTCGAAGAAAAGTCAGTCCGGCCGGCCCCACCATAGGCCGGCCGGCCCCCCTTGGCGGCCAAAGGCCACGGCCTTCCTCCAGTAGGCTGTAAAAGGGCTGAGACGTCACAAACCAAAGCCTGTCCAGCAGAATTCCACCGACATACCGTCTGGTAGGCTGTTTGGGCCTCAACTTGGCCCTTACTCATGTTGTGCCGCCCCCACGAAGCAACCGACCTTCGGACCGACTTCAGGAGGCAATCTGGAGCGTCCACGCAAGAGGCGGTGCGGAACCGACACAGGGGACGGCCGGCCTGCCTTGGCGGCCCCGCCACTCCACCTCGCGCTATAAGATGCTCCCTGTCCTAAGGACCCTATAAATACCACTGGTGTCCGCAGGAACAACTCGCACCTCACTGATCCAAGAGATCCATTACTTATTTATAGAAGTAGAGTTATTATTTGGGAGTTAGAGTAGAGTAGAGTAGAGTGAGAGCTCTCTCGAGGATCCGGAAGTCTTCTCGGAGTTTCGGTATTGTTCTTGTATCTTAACTCTTGTAGAATTACTCTTTATTTATTTATATAATTATTTCCATAATTATTTAGTTTACTCTTTATTTATTTCTTTTAGTAATTCTTTTCTATCTAAGTTTATTTACTTAGTTAAGCTAGTGCTCATAGTTGTCTTGTTGTGGATTTCGTGATTGTGTCTAAGTAGTATGAGTGAGTGCTTTGCCGAAATGGAGTTCGCGCTTAGTGAAAGCTATGCTACATTCTTAGATAGGGCTATTCTCTCGATCAAGGATAGTTCCTCTAGGATAGTTGCAAGCGCGGTGCTTAGAACTATACCTATGCACGATTGGCGTGTGTCTTTACGGAGGATGGTAGCCCCACGTCCGACTGTCGTGTTCAGGCATTTGCAATCCGTCACATTCAAAGGCAAACCAACCGGGTTCTCAATAGCGGTTAGATCCCAGGGGGAACCTGCAGTATTGGGGTTCAGTACCAACCCTGGCATGATGGCCGTGCTCCGAAACAACATGACTTGAGTGTGCATAACCTTAGCTATAGTATCTAACCTTGTAGAATTAATTGCTAGAAGTAAATATATGTAAGATTAACACATAGAAATCTTTGTCTCTATCTCGTTGTTCTCCCAATGTAACTTGTACTATCTCTTTATTTCCTTGGATTATATGGTGAGTGCCACCCATATATCATGTACCCCTTTTACCCCCGTCTTAAGTAAGGTATCGTTATTTCGCATAATTGTATCTACTTTGTTACATTTTCAACTTCCTATCGCTCTACTTCCCTGAGGAAATATAAATATGATAACCCTGGAATACTCCAAGATGAAATGCTACAATGGTGTTCCGTGCGCTTGCGGAATTAATGAAAAATTAATTATGCACATATTCACCGCCAACACTTGCCAATTTTTGGGAAGATCCCTAGTATCATGGTCATCCAAGAAACAAAATTCCGTTGCCCTCTCCACCGCCGAAGCGGAGTATGTTGCAGCCGGTAGTTGTTGTGCACAATTACTTTGGATGCGACAAACTCTTAAGGATTTTGGATACATTATGAACAAAGTTCCTCTCCTACGTGACAATGAGAGTGCCATAGCCATAGCAAATAACCCCGTTGATCACAATAGAACCAAGCACATAGACATCCGGTACCACTTCTTGAGAGATCATACTATCAAAGGGGATATCGAGATTGGGTATGTGAGAACCGATAAATAGCTGGCCGATATCCTCACCAAGCCACTAAATATCGAGATTAGGAGTGAGCTGAATATCATAGATTCTAGTAATGTGGATTGACTTGTTGGACATCTTTGTGGTATAGGATAGTTGTTTTAAAGCTAAAATTTCTTAAAAACTTGTGTGTGTTTTTGTTTTTAAAGGGATTTGCTTCTTGATCTTTTGATCATATTGTGACACAAGTGGATATAGTTCACCTTGATTGTTTGATAGCTATCCACAAGTGAAAACAATCCTCTAAGTCCAACATCTATTCTTGTCTCTGGTGGAACATCTGACATCCGTCGGAACATCCGTCGCTGTATCGATTCCACTCTTCAAGAGTTCAAGAAACTTTCTAGCGGAACTTCCGCCCGATGCCGGAACATCCGTCAATTGACGGAACATCTGACGCCTGTCAAAACTTCCGCCAGCCTGCGGGTTTAACCCCGGGTGAAGAGAAGTTACCCCTTCATTCTTATCTTTTTACCCTCTCTCCTCTCCACTCCTAACCCTAGCGCTCCCAAGGCGATTTTGGGTTTCCACCGTGGATTTTCGCGGAGGATCCGTGCAAGGGCTTCACCAAGCGTCGGAACTTCCGTGGGAATCGTTGGATTCGACTTCGTGCTCTCCAATCCCTTGTAAAAGGTATTTTTGAGCAATTTGCCCGATCTCCGTAGACAAGAGGTTTCCTTTGAATCTTTTTGGATGGATTAGTTCTCTAGTAACTAGTCTTTGATATCCTAGAAGATCTCTTGTTTCACATGGTGGATGTATGCGCATTGGAAGATTTTGCTCCGGACTGCAGGGTGACGGATGTTCCGCCAGGTCTCGGAAGCTCCGTCAGACGTCGGAACTTGCGACAGTTGATGGAACATCCGCTGCTGTGCAGTGCAGAGCGACCTTTTTCAATTCGCAGTCATTTCTCACATTGATCTTGTTGCTTATCATGTTCAATGACTGTTGTTGAAGGGTGCAAGATGTCAGAGAAACAGAGGCAAAAGAGAGCAGCAAATCGAAAGGGGCAAAGCTATGTTGAAGCTTCAGATTCTGGAGGTGGTAGTGATGATGAGAACATTCCAAGGAAGCGTGCTGCAGTGCGCAAGCAGACTGCAGGTCGCTTAGACATCCGCATTAGAGAATCAGCCAGGACCATGAACGTGGCACGTGGAACCACCATGCCCTCATCGAGAGCACCTCATGTTTACAAGGGCAAAAATGTGGACACCTCGCAAGGTGATGAGATAGGACAAGGAACCGAAAATGAGCAGGGGGAACTCATTAGAGCAAGAATTCATGCTCCTGAAGATGATCCCTATCATCATGAGGCAGACTACAAGAAGTTTCCTCAAAATCTCCGTGAAGGCAGGTTACGTGATCCAAGGGAGGTGGCTGAAAGATCCACATCTGATGAACGCTTTCACACTTGGTTTCAGCAGGATTACTATGTGTCATTTGTGATCAAGCATCCCAACAAGAACATTGTCTCAGAACTGCAATATGTTGATTGGGACTACATGGAGAAGAAGAGCAATCCTGTGTTCAATGAGATCATTGCTGCGTGCAAGGCTAAGCATGTGTATGGCTTGATGAAGTTCACTTATAGTTGGAATGAAGAAGTAATCTGTTAGTTCTACTCCACTCTTTGGATCTCACCTGAGAAGAATGGACGTATTCATTGGATGACTCAAGGGCAGCACTTCTCTATCACCCCTAAGGACTTTGCCGCTCTCTTCAAGTATGGAAGGGATGATGCAAGAAGGGCTGATATAACCAATGATCTGTCCATAGAAGGTGATGAGTTGAAGTCTATGTATTATGGAAGAAATGCCAATCCGCGAACTACTTTTGGTCTTAAGCCTTTCTTCTTTGTTCTCAACCGGATTATGAGGAAGACTCTGGTGCCTAAGGAAGGTGATCATACCTTACTCTTTCGCCTCTCTAGAACCATTCTCTACTATATGACTGCAGACGACGATGACTTTTGTGTGATGGGTATGATACTTGATGAGATTTGGAAGGCATCTATGGATGTGAGAAGGAGATTTCCCTATGCTCCATATATCATGTATATGATTGAGAATGTGACTGGCATGGTGTTTGAGAAGGAGTGCAAGCATAGGCCACTTCAAGTCAAGCCCTACAAGAAACCAAGGGAACTTACACTTGATCAATCATCATCTGCAGCAGCTGGTCCCTCTTATTCAGCTCAGCCCAACCGTCCACCCAAGCCAGACACTGTATCCGACACCATTCTCTCATTCTTTAAGGGTATATTCAATGTGTGTCGTGCTAATGGTGTGGAAATTCATGACAACAAGAGGAGAATCAAGGCAAACACACGTCACACCAGCAACCTCTCTGCCGTGCTCAGAATGTCGCCTGCTCTTCTAACAGTTCTGATGTTGATGATGCACCGCCCGTGTATGTGAATCCTATGGAGGAATATGAAGAAGCTCAACGGGCCTACTATGCTGCAACCGTGGCTAGTTCTTCGCATGCTCATGCTCCACATGAAGGTGAAATACATGAAGATGAAGATTCCGAAGCCACTCCAAATGAAGAGTCCGAGTGATTCACACTCTCTCTATTTTCTCCTTCTTTCCTTTTCCTTTTTGGTACCTTGATGCCAAAGGGGGAGATAATTTAGGGGGAGTGTGATTGAAGACCTTCCTATCTATCTATTTATCTTAGTTGTTGGACTCGTGGAAACTTTGTGTGATGTGTGAACTTCATTTGCAAAACCTTTATTGTAATAAGTGTAAGACTACGTTTTATGTCGCATGGTGCTTGTTTAAAACTAAGTGGTAATTGTTCTAGATGCTCTTGTGTTGGTGTGATTTACCTATGATGTCGCTTTTATGCTTTCTTATTGATCACACTCACTTATTACTATGCTTATCAATTATTCACTTGTTTACGCACCCCACATTGCTAAAGATATAGGGGGAGCTCTTCCAAATGTCTTCCTTGAAAATGTATGCATATCTTTAGGGGGAGCTCAATCTATATCTTGTGCATTACTTACACTTATTACTCATTTGTGAGCTTTAATCATGTTGTCATCAATCACCAAAAAGGGGGAGATTGAAAGTGCATCTAGGCCTCCCTTTGTGGGTTTTGATGATTAATGACAAAAGATTAAAGGACTAATGTTTATGTTGAGTATATGAACAGGCACTAGAACAGATATGCTGATTAGTGACGTTTTAAACGCGTCACCGACTGCTTGTAGTGACGAATTTTTCGTCATAAATCGCGATTTATGACCTTTTAGGGTCCGTCAGCAGTCGAGCGTGGTCAGTCGTGATTTATGACCTTTTTTAGACACAGACCACAGGATGGTGACGGTTCCTCATTCGTCATAAACTGAGCCGTACCTAGCCACTGGCCACGTCGGATGGCGATCCGACGTGGCTGCTGACATGGCATCGCCCATTTTCGTCATAAATCATGATTTGATCCACTAACGGCCCAATTTTAGCTGGGCCGTTTTGTTACTGTTCCAGCAGCATGTAGGCCCAACAAATATGGTGGGTCCCACACAAAGTGGGCTGTTTTGTTACTGTTTCAGCTGACACGTAGGGTCAGGATTGATGGTGGGTCCCACCAATCGTGGGCCGTTTGTTACTGTTTAGTGGGCTTGAAAGGGCCGGGCCCACATGTCAGTGCGCATTTCGTCACATTTTGTTTCAAGCCCAGCGTATTATTGGGTCGTTGTGTTTATAGCCCATACACGTAATTTGATTCCGTTCATACAGCAGCTGGGGCGGGTTGCCATTTTGCTGTTGGCCCATTTGTTTGTCCAATTACAATCCCAAAACTCATTTATATTGGAATTGATGTTACACAGATGACAGAACAGAAATGACAGAATATATATACAAGCTTCTAGTTGACGGTTCATAAACATGTACCGTGAGGCATAATCCCAAATAACAACTAACAAAATTACATCCATCGCACGACCAAAGGGTAAGGAGAGCATACTTAAGATTTCAGTATACAGTTTGTCCAGGACTCCAGTCGCCGGTGACGGAGCTTCAGCAGTTCCTTCAAGCGGGCATTGGCAGCTTTAGTTTGCTTCTCCATCCTCTGCCTCCCGGCATGGTAATGGTTGTTCATCCGTTCAATCTCATCGCAATTAGATTCCACTGCTGCAGCTACTTCTTTTAACTCCTCCTCCAACGTTGCCCACTCTTGTAATAAACGGTCGAAGCGCTTGATAGAGGGTGACTTATCAACATCCTGGCAAATAAAGAGCATCAACTTAGATTTCAATCATGTACTAAGACTGCCTGAAGTGTACCAAATGTGCAAGATGAGATAAAATGGGAGTATGGGACAAGGACTTACGAAAGGTTCCTGGTTACCCTCAAAAGTGTCAGATCTGGTCACCTCCGCAGCCCGTTGCATCTCTTTCTTCTGGAAAGATACGAACAAAAATGTAAACGGTAAGCTTGCAACGACAAACGAAATGGAGCTTTCGTGATTGGTTATCTGAGGCATTGTTCCTTTAGCATTTTAGCACAGAGATATAGCACTGAGACCCTGTCGATCTGACCTCCTCACTCTTCTATTGCATTGCCACACGCTTTTCCTGCACATGGTGCATTATGGTAAGATGAGGTGATCTGATAGAGTATGCTTTACATTAAAAGAAGCCATTAACAGTGTTCATAAGATATAAAATTGATGCAATTTGACGTTGTGATACACTCTGGAAGGGGCTTGACTGCATCTCTAACAGGTCTCTGGCTGGTAGGTCTCCTTTAATTGTTGTTCCTTCCACATGCAAATAGAAGCAAAATCAAATGAATGTAATCAAAGTATGTAGATGTACTGTGCAATAAGCTTTATTTGGGGTTGCAGTGCATTTTGATGAATACATAAGCATAATCATCAGGTTTAGATCTGTACTCTTTGGGTAATAAGCATAAAATAATAGTATACTACTCAAGTAAATACAGATTATCATCATGGTTCAAGCATTCAAATGAGAAAGGACGATGCAGTTAATGTAATGGAACTGCCAGGCTGCTTGCAATGAAGTAATTTAACCTACGTTTTTAAGTCCAAAACAACATCAAAGTGGCGACATCAGGCAACTACAGATCGCCGCTCCAGATCCGTAATTTTTTCTGGATCTGGAGCTCAACAAAACGGACCCAAGCTACATACTTATGAACTCAGCATTGCACAGCACTCACCGCATCCCACAAACAATCACAGACGGAACAAGGAAAACAAGTACCTTCATGCTTCCGCTTCAGTCCCGACTTCGCCACTGGTGTCGTCGGAGTCTTGCGACGAGAGTCGGGAATGGGCGACCAGGGAGTACGGTGCGGCGAACGAGGGGGGGATTGGGGATCGCAGCAATGGTGCGACGAGAAAAGGAGTTGGGGACTGGGGATGGCTCTGTTTTTTTTTCTCTTTTTTTTTTTTGAACTAGGGGATGGATCTATCCAAGAGAAGGATGGGGATATTTTAAGAGTTGTCGGAGGTACTTTCCCAAAATACCCTTCGCTGAGACATGAAAGCGTTCGGGACGACAGGCACAAAACCGACATTTCCCTGTTTCGCCCATCTGCGAACGAAATTCAAATGCCCAACGCGCGCTGCCCAGCAGCCAGTTTGAGCGGGAGGCCAAAAGTCTGGCGGGCCCACATGTCAGTGACCCTAGCTCATGTTAGGGGAACCCTGCCTCAAAATTTGGGCCGGTTCGTCACTAATCGGTTGACTATCTGCCCCAAAATTTAGGCCGGTTCCTCTCACTCTCTCAGTCGATGCTCAACTCCGGCGAGGTCCGGTGGAGGGAGGCAGACGGGGGAGCGTGGAGGTTACTTAGGATTAGGAGAGCAAGCACTCATTTTCTGTGGGGCGCTGGAGAGGATCGGAGGTTGAAGACGACGTTTAAACCATTCGATCTCCCATCCAGCAGCTAATAATAAGATCGACTGAACGAATCGTTTTTTTTTTCAGTCGGCTGACGATTAGTTCTCGGATCAAAAACGTGTCGACTACAAATATAAATATATTTCGTTATATGGAAAAGATTACAAGGCAAGCTAGAAGACTAGCATAAACAGATTTAAGAGTCAGACTATTATGACAAGAGTATCATCTCAGAAAAAAAGAATAAAATGAGTTGAATAAATAGATTTAACAGCCCAAACTCTCCTCATCAATCTCACTGCGAGACGGGCAATGCCTGCCGCATCATCAGCATATCATCCGTCGCCGGCCATTTAACTCTTCCGCTTCCTCCTCAGCATCATCGTCGTCAACATCCCATTCTTCGGGGCGACATCGTGACGACTCAGATTCCCCTGAAGAAACGACCAGATGCATCTCTGGATTGCCACTGCCGCCGGGAGGATGGGGAAGAAGAAGATGACGGGGAAGAAAAAGAAGAAGGTGGGCAAGAAGCAGAAGATGCAGAAATGTTCTGGAGATCTCATACGAGATCTCCAGAAATCCGCAGTGCAACCATATACAAGATCTCCAGAAATCCACTTTGAGTCACCTGGTGGTAGCCAGGATGTGGGTGGGAGAAGTCTGGCCATGGCAGCCTGAGCGGGTCCGCCATGGAGATGGAAGTAGACATTACGATGGAAATGGAAGAAGCAGAGGAGGCCATTAGTAAGAAGGTCAAGAGATTAGAGAATATTTCGCTTTGCCGGTATTTATAGGCCCGGGAGATAAGAAGAAAGCGATAGAGATTGCTCAAGTTGTGGCATGATGCATAGGATTCAGTGGTCAAACATGGTAGTAGAAGACTAGAAGTCGCAGCCTTCACATAAATTCAGTCGATTCGATAATTCACGCATCCTCTGGGATTGTCCCGTGCCTACATTCTCGTTCTGATCCCCGGGATTGTCCCGTGCCAATAGCTCAGTACATTCTCGTTCATGTCGAGTCTAAGTTAATGGCCGGTCCCGCATGTCAATAGCTCAGTAAATGCTAGAGACTGTCTTTTAAGGAAGAGTTAGCAATCTTTTCTCTCTTCCTTTTCTTCAATAAACAATTGTAAGAGTTAGCTAAGAGAGGCAGCCATTGGGAACGCTCAAGATCGGAGTTGTGCACGTCGATGTTGGAAAAACCTGTGAATTGATTTGACTGGGGAGTTGCTAAGTGGTCGGTCAGTATCCGCACAACATCCCGAGAGTATCAACTCCCTGCCGCATTTCTCCTGAATATAGATTGAACCGATCACTGCCCACTTATAAAGCGCCTCTTTGGGAAATTCTCTCTGCATTCAACGGGGCATATTCCTTCCTCGCAAAAAGAAAACACACATGTTTTCCCTGATCTATGGAAGATTGATACGCGTAAACTTGTATATGACATTCCCTGTTTAACACAGTTAACAACGGATGCTATTGCAACGACGTGTACAAATTATGGCACACATTGTAAACACTGGTCAAACTGATGGGAGAGAGAGAGAGAGAGAGAGAGAGAGAGATCGTGTTGTGTTTAAACTTTAAACAACGACAAAAGGGGATTTTCCATCGCCAGCATTCTCGTATCAGATTGCCAGCACGGATGCTATCGCAACGACGTGTCGTGTCGTGTTTAAACAACGACAACAAGGGATTTTCCGTTGCCAGCATTCTCGCAACAAGGGATTGTCCCCGTCTGCATTCTCAATCTCGTCCAAGGGTAGCGCGCGCTGAAACAAAATTGTAGACCTTTGCGCTGAAACAAAAGTGAGGATAGAATATGCTCCATAGAAGAATAGTAATTCTTTTGTTGATATAAGGAAACTCGTCATAGTCACTTTATACAAACTCAAGTTAATGGACTTCATTTAACCATGTTCATCGGAACAATGCATGGACAGTAGAAACATTAAATTACATATACTCCAAGTTACAATGACAATATTTTTCAAGTTTCATAAACTCCAAGCTTCATCAACAATACTATTCAAGTTACAATGAGGCCACATATTAATTTACTAAGCACTGATGTGCTGGAGTTCAGCAAACTCGAGGGCATTGAAGTCGGTGGTGGGGAGAAACCAAATCGGTTGGCACACATTGTGCTGGACAACTGGGAATTCAATGAAATGGGTTGCGCCTGAGTTGATATCAATTCCAATCGTCGACTCGTTGTTGATGTCAGCCAAATAAACATGATCTCTCCTGATCTTTTCAAATGTTGGCGGAACCATAAAAAAACATAGTTAGAAGAAATTCGTAGTTCATTGCAAACAAATAAATAAACTTTTACCAAATACTATGGTTACCTTGAAGAAGAACAGGTGGTTCAGGCCAAGAAACAACGAGTCCCCACTTTCAAAGATAAATTCCTTTGTTAACCATACGTCCAGCTCCGGGTCATAAATTTTTGCTTCAACACTATCAGCACAAACGAAATCGCACTGACGATTCAAAGTAACTCTTGACCCAAAGTTACAATCAGTATCCCGGCCATGAACACACACAATAACAAGGCGGCCATTACGCTCAGTAAGGTAGAACGCGGCCCTGGGGTTCATGTTGTTATCACCAACATCAATAGGCCCAACCATCATATTTGCAATGACATCCAGGGTGTCTATGTTCCAGCGAAAGAGGTCGTCATATCGGTCCACCGCGACAATGATGTTACGGTCCATGAGCACAACATCCATATAGGGAAATAGTACATGCGCCTTTGGGGGTTTGAGCAGGGTCCAAACATTGCTTCCCTGAGACGTGAAGGCCAAATGGCCGTCATTTAAAATTCCCACAGTAAAGAACCCTTCTTCTTCGTCCGGAGTGCGGCAAAGTACAACTCGTTCGAGATGATAAAAGGTGTCTTCGATTTCGACTACCATGCTGTTCATTGCCGGCCAACGATCCTCTGTGACAAAAATAACAATTCAACGGTATAACACAAGAATTTTGTATAAAATACAGTACGGAATTTTACGAAAATAATATTCTTCGTCGAAAGTACCTCTGTTGCTTTGAGTGAGTGGCAGAGGAAGTCTTTCACCGCTTAAGGGCTGAAACAAATAAGTGTGCAACACGTGGTTGATTGTGTTCATCTCGACAAGCCAGTCATCCTTCCCGTCGATCCAATCAACCACGGCATGGAATCTATAAGACATACCGTTGGATATGTCATGAAGCCCGAATGCACTGTCGGACTGCTGTACATCAAACTCAGAATCAAATTCATCTTCCGGTGGGCGAGACGACAGCAGCAAAGGGACGGAACCATGGATGCGACGAGTATCGCGGCATGTCTTCTCCGCATCCTTTGAAGTGGCGGCAAAACGAACCACGTCGACGCCATCAATGCGTTCGATGATTTTGCCTCTCAACTCCGAGGGAAGGCCCAACAATCCACCAGCGCGCAACCTCTCTGGCATGGGCTCCATTGGCGATTGCGGCAATGGGAATTTTAGGCGTCAGGCGGGTGTGGCGATTTGTTGGAACGAATATGCGACTTCTGCAACTTCTGCGACGAGTGCGGCGGGAAGAGAACAAACTGCGCCGCATGAAGAGAACAAACCGCGTCACAATTGATGCGGTTGGTCGTGACTAGTTTGGTCTGTTCAGACCAGTTCGGCCCGTTCACACCAATTTGGTCCATTCGCAGTTGTCTTGAAGTACAGTGCAGTATTGCAGTTAGATTGTAGCAGTATGCCTTAATAGAGAGAGAAGTCGAAGCAGTATTCCAGTTAGATTGATGCATAGGATTCAGTGGTCAAACATGGTAGAAGACTAGAAGTCGCAGCCTTCACTTAATCCACGCACAACCCGGGATTCCCCGGCCTGGGGTTATCGCAACTTGGGATTGTCCCTTGCATTCTTGTTCTGATCCATGGATTGTCCGATGCCTGTATTCTCGCATCCAGGAATTGTCCCATGCATGCATTATCGTTCTGATCCAAGGGGTAGCGCGAACTGAAACAAAAAAGTGGTCCGTTGTGCTCACACAACTACAAGTCCGTGTCTGCGTTCTCGCATCAGAGAGAGGTGTCGTGCTGCTTACTGCGACTATCTGGATTTCAAGACTAGGAATGCTGATGACATGGAGCATCTGGATTTCAAGAAATGACTGGATTTTTAAAAACATTGATCCGACATGGAGCATCTGGAGTTTTAAATTCAAGGGTTTTAAATTCAAGGTGAATTTGCTAGAGTTTAACGTATATTTGTTTTAATTTGTTGTAAATTTAAAAGTTCAAATTTTTAGTGAATTTAAAATGAAAGCAAACACTTGAGCACTAGTTTAATATTTAGAAAGTTTCATATTCTAGCTAGGTTTGAATTTATTTAGTGCATTTTGTTTTGAAAATTCGTGGAAAGGTAAGAGTGGAACAAAAATTTAAATTTGGAGTGAATTTTATTCCATTTGTTTTTGCTTTGAATTTGGGGTGTTACAGAGGAGGAGAAAAAAGTTCCCCCTCATAATTTTCTAGTTGCTCCTAAAAACAAGTTTATAGAGTCAATTTTATGAGAGTCTCTTGGAAATACTTTGATACAAGATCTGCTGGTGACCCAGCTTCAGAAATTCATTAGGATTTAAAACACTGCCAAATTAGCAGAATGCCCACCAAGAGATCAAGCCAGGTGAAACTGCCTCTGATTCCAAGACGCCAAAGCACATCCAAACAAGAGCATCACCACGAAAAAACAAAAAGAAGAAAAGAACCTCACCCACCCATTCATACAGATCGAGATCCTCTGCTGTTTCGACACGGTGCCGTGAGGTCACTGACCGGTGGGCCCATGCCTATGCCTGGCTCGCATGTCAGTGACCACACGGCATGAGCAGTAAGGCAGAGGAACCGGTTCCCATTCATACATACCAGTGGTTCCACCGCAAAAAAAAAAAATGAAATACAACAGTGGTTGTGCTGCTGGAGCCCCTCTGCTATATTTCGACCAATGCATCAGTGACCGTGATCTTCTTGGCTCATGGCCAGGCCAAAACTTCTGACAGTTTGAGTGGTCTGATGTGCTTACAAGGCAGGCCGAGGCCATGTCACCAAACATAGGTTAAAACTCAACAACATATATGGCATAAATTTTGCATTATAAATCAAGGTTTACAATGTTCAGCTTCTGTTACTTCCGTGTACGTGTGATAAGAATTTAATTAAAAAATCCTTGAATAAAAGTTAAATTTTTAATTTTTCCTTCTTGGGGATAGGTTATCTGAAATGCTGAATATCACGAGCCAATTATGTTTAGGATACATATCAGTTTCTCCTCCTCATTAATTTGACGATCCTCCAGCGTAGAAGTTAAATTTTTAATTTTCCTCCTAGCCAAGCACCGCTCCTCCTCTCCCGAATCGATTCCCATCTTCTCCTCACCTCAACACTAGCCACAGACTAGAGGACTCCGCCGTTGTCGCGACTTTAGGAAAGGCCACCGGCGAGCTTAATATGTCACTGTCACTAACCATGGTGCTTTACATGTGTAACACACCCACGAAATATTAATTTTAGAAAGAATTTTTTTGTGGCCAACAAGAAAATTTCTTGCTAATTTGCCATGTCTCTAGAGAGAAGACGACATGC
The DNA here is from genome assembly GCA_007726485.1 of Eragrostis curvula. Lineage (NCBI taxonomy): Eukaryota > Viridiplantae > Streptophyta > Magnoliopsida > Poales > Poaceae > Eragrostis > Eragrostis curvula. The sequence goes on along the minus strand of RWGY01000009.1, from coordinate 7,847,216 downwards.
GGATAAAGAAGGTGGTATACACGTTCACATAAAAATGTAATATTTCTTCTCAAAAAATCCGCATGCTCGGTTTCTCGAACAAAATGCTGCCATCTCGCCGCCATGTGAGGTAGACTTCGATCCGGCCATGCGCCACAGCATCGCTTCATGCACCCATTTCTGGCTACTTCATTTTACTAGGCAGTTTTCGCGCGCTACGCCGCGCCCAAAGAAATAAACGAAATGGAAATACATGAAAGAACAGGGTCTATTTGCAAAACGACCAAAACCTTATCTTCTTCACGGGAACAACAGCAACCTTATCTTCTTCGTCTCCCCCGGCGTTCTTCATCCTGCTCCCTTCTTCCTCTCTCACCTGGTCATGGTCATGGAGCTCAACGGCCTCCCTCCTCTCTTCTCCTCGAGGCGAGCTAGGAGCATGGGGCAGCGAGGTTTGTCGCCGTCGCCGCTCTAGGCGGCGCCTCCGGCGCGACGTGGAAGAGGGGCCCAGGCTCTCGGCGCGCCACGCCATGGGTGCTTGTGGAGCAGAGGCGGTGCGACGGCAGCCTGATCGAGGTCATTTTCTTTCAATTTGATTTCTTCCTCTCTCCCCATTCTTCCCATCGCGCACAAATCTGACGGCCTCAAAATGATGGCCGGGCACGGGCTGGTCTCCGGCAGAGCACGTGGTGAAGGCCCACGATGGCCACCGACGTGGCGGCCGGGGAGGGTGGCCACGCCGGCGTCGAGGCGACGCGGCCTCACGGCTGACGAATGCGTCGTTCAAAAAGCTGAGGAAGGCGGAAATCCTTCCGCTATCAGAACTTTACTATTTGGCTGGCACTTTTAGAAAATTAGCTGTCACATAAATGCAATTTTATAAAAGTAAAAACATAAATGGGCATGTCCGTCACAAATCAACTTGAGCTGAACTGTAGAACAAGCCAACAAGGTCAGCCTGCGGTCATGGCTTGCTAGAAATAGAATCACCATCTTGAGTTGCAGAACTGCAATTCGCAAAGCTCCCGTAGTTGCCAACTAGAGAAGGCGGCCACGCCATGAAGTAAGGATAGATCTCGCCTCCGTAGCTACACGGAAACAGCTTATCAAGGTTCCATGTTTTGAGGCAGAGCGACAGGATACTCTCTGTTGTGACCAAGTACACAAATCCATTCATCAGGGTCATGTCCGTTGTACGACAGACGTGGCCCAGCAGCTCAGGTTCCTCGTTGTAAAATAAAGAATCCTCGAAATATTCCCAATTCTCATCGGCACCGCCGCGACGCATCCAGACTAGTGCTGGGACTCGGGCCGGCACGGCACGGGCCCGTCGTGCTTCGGGCCGTTTCGTGCCGTGCCGTGTTGGCCCGTCTGGCCGCATCGGGCCGTGCCGGTCGGCCCAACATTGTAAAAATGCGGCCCGGGCACGGCACGCGGCACGGCGGGCTGTCATCGGGCCGTGCCAAGCCCGGGCACGGCCCGGTTTCAGTGAAAGCTTCCAAGAATACGTTTTCAGCAAGAGAAGGCGTATTTTTATTGTTTAAATCGATTCTTTTTATAGTGTTACATGGATAAAAAAATTTCAAAACTTCCACCAAAATTACACTAGATTAGGACAGCCCTATTACAAGTGTATATCAAATTTGAGTTCTAAAATCAACATAGTTTGTGTGTATATCAAAAAAACAAAGGAAATGTGAGTTTTTGCATTTTTTAATCTCCAAAAATATACTGAATTTTGAACTCAAATTTGGTGTGGAGTCGTTACAAGTCAACACCAACCTCTACAATTTTTGGGGAATTTTTTTAACAATATTTGTATGAATGTGTGTTCAAAATTTACTAAACGATATAGAAGTTCTAAGCTTTTGAGACAAACGAGGAGCAATTCGAACTTACATCAGTGTAAGTGCTTCAAAAAAATTTATACAAAATTCCTATGTGTAAAGATGTATAAGTTGTACATCCACACAAAAAATGACTTAAAACTTCATATTTTTTAAAGATCTACAAAATGATGAAGAAAATGTTGAATAGTGACCATTAATGACTTGACTGATTAGTAGAAAATTGAACTATAAAAGTTTGTATACAAACATTCCACATGATATAGATGATTTTCTAAAGATTATAGAAAAAAGAATCATCAAATTTGGACCACATATGCAAAATCTAAACAAGTTTGTATTTTGAAATATGAATCAAAATAACAAAAAGAGCGTTGGCTAAAGAACTTGACAAGAACACATTATCGGGCCAAATTCGGGCTGCCGGGCCACAACCGGGCCGTGCCGGCCCGAGCACGGCCCATTGAGCAGTGTCGTGCCGTGCCGCCCGATGTACCAAAAACCCGGCACGGCACGGCCCGTCACCTCGGGCCGGGCCGGCACGGCACGAAAACACTTCGGGCCGGGCCGGGCCACGTGCCGTGCCAAACGTTCGGGCCGCGGCCCACCCGCATTTGGCCCGGCCCAAGTCCCAGGACTAATCCAGACCGTAATGCTGAATCCAGAGGCACGAACAATGCACGGCGTGCCATCCTTGGTTTCGCCAACGACCAGGCTGTGCGGCGTGGAGCACAGCGGGGGCGGGAGCTCCCAAACGGAGAACTCCATTGTCTTCGTGTCCAGTGTCAGAACGAGATCCAGGTACGTGAACGGCAAGAGAACAAGGCCGTTGGCCTGCGTGCCATGATGAAGCCACTCTGCCTCTGCGCGGTCGTCGTCGTCGTCCTCCTCCTCCTCCTCCTCCTGGTGCGGTGGCATCCTCGCCGTTACCTCCGTCCACGGGAGGACGTGCCAGTCCCAGGTGTCGGACGAGAAGACGGCCGCCCGAACCCTGAACGCGTCGTGGAAAAGCCAGACCAGCCGGAACGACATGGGATCCTCATCTGAGGACGGGGTCGAGAGAAAAAAGCTTGCCACGCTGCTCCGCTGAGATGTAGCTCTTCGGTGGCATGTCGATGTAATCAGGGCCCTGTCTAGCCAAGGGAATGACGGTGGCCAATTGATCGGTGCTTGAGTTCTTCATGAGGAGGTAGCCGTCACGGCAGTCCAAGGCGCGCCATTGGAGCGGCACGTGGTCGTCGCATTCCTCCATGACAAGGGAGGTGAGGTTGAAGTCGCCGCCGCGGAGGACAGCGAGCACGTCCTTGTCGAACCGGCGGTGAGCGGCGGCGAAGTCGGGGAGACCGTTGTGCTTGTCGCCAGTGAAGAAGCCAACCAGGGGCGCCGGGTGCAGGGCGCGGAAACGGCTGTGGAAAGCAGGGGAAGATGCCACCGCGCGACGCCATGCCGGGCAGGTGCAGGCGGCGCGGACGAGCGTGGCGAGGGAGGGGAGGCGGAGGAAGATCTGCAGCAGGATGTCGTCGGGGAGGGAGGATATGTGCGTAACCGTGGCGGCTTGGCGAGCCTGCCGCAGGCACAGCTTCTGGCTTTGCCGTCCGCCGGCCATGGACGGCTGTGACGATGTGAAGTGACGAAACTTTTTGAGATCTCGGTAAGTAGATGTACAGAGGCTTGCCCTGGTTTTAAAGCCGGCGGCGAAGGACTGGAGTTTTCCCAATCCAGTCAAAGCGTCTCAACTTCTGCCGTTTGCCCGAGGAGTTCGCCATTCAATTCACCCGCTGCCCAACAAGGCGCACAACAACGATCTGCATGTTCATGGATTTTACTGGGAGGCGATTGACCTTCCCAGAGTAAATTGGCTGCGCATGTAACGTCTGCAAGTTCTTATTACTACCACTGACGTAGACCAAGTTGGCAATGAGGTGTGCAAGTTTGTAATCAAGCTAAATACCTCCTCTGGTCTCTATTCATGTGTGCAAGGAACACACACATGAATAGAGAATTCAACAATTTATCACTCTGCAAAATTTTAAATTGTAATGTATTTCGTGCAATAACATAAAAAGAGTTGAAAAAAAATCATTGTTGTGCGGCAGCTAAGAAACCATAATTTTGAAGTGTGGCACAACTAAATAACAAGAGTTGGAGTGTTGTGGCTAAAGCTGCACCTTTCTAGTGTGTTATAGAAAAATCTATCTATAACATCTCATCATGACACATACCGGTGGATCAAAACATGTAGTCTACGTGGTGGCAATGCCAAAAAGTGGTAATAAGATAAACACGAAGTAAATAGCGATAATTAAGTTTCAAAATGTTGGACAAACATCTAAAACTCAAACGTCACGCAACTCAGTTGGATTCTTCAGTGGCATGCGACTTAAGATAGTAATTGGTTTATCATATCCATGCTGCTTTATTCTTCATACCAGACGCCAGCACTGTGTTTCACGGCAAACCTTCAAGTGCAAACCGCCCTAAACATAGCGGCCATGACATAATGTACGGAAGTGGATCAGAGTCATATGTCCTCTGGAACAGCTTCTCCAGCCTCATCGTTTCGAGGCAGAGGGACAGGAACCAACAAGGCGTCCTGGGATTATTGAACATGGGAGTGGTTGACAGATATGCGTAGCCATCTCGAACTGCGAAAACAAATACCTTAGTGTGGGCATTCTTATCCACGTCATCTTGCATGACGCGTTTCAGTTCAGCAGTCATGGAGATTACCCTGTCCAGCATCCATCTCTCAGCGCCGTCCTCATCCCTCCTGAGCATCAAGACACCAATGTTTGATCCGTCCGAATACACAATACAAGTGTCGCCCTCTTTTGTTTCACCAGCATCGTAGGTGCACTTTTCGCTCAGACACACAGGCAACTTAGCGAAGGAGAACTCCATCGTGGCAGTGTCGAGTGTAATTAGGCGCCTTCGATCATCTGGAAGCCAATATAGGAAACCGTTCGCTTGCATCCTGCCCTCATAAACAATAGTTGTGCAATTGTAGTCATCATCTTTTGAGCCCTCAGGGACATTCACCCACGGGAGAAATGACCACTCCCCAGTTTTCGATGAGAATACCGAAACACATACCCTGGGATGGTCATCCTCGTCCTCACCATGAGCAAGAAGCACGATGTGGAAAGAGGAGGGGTCCACTTCCGAGAAGACAAGGCGAGCCTGATACACGTCGGGGGAATTGGGGTGAGCGTAGGCATCATGTGTCAAGAAGACATTCTCATGGAAGATACAAGAGACACGTCCTTCTTGCCGCTTCAACGGGTTTAACACGACGAACACTTCATCAAACTCTTCTTCTTCCGAGTCCTCGATGAAACCCCAAAGGAGGACGTGGCCACCGCGGCAGTCAGCAAGGTTGTATCGGTCGGGGCGCTCGTGGAGGGAGGTGAGGAAGAAGTCGCTGCCGCGGACGGCGGCTGCCAGACGGGGGAGAAGGTTGGGACGGACGGATTCTGGCCCCCCGAGAAAGTGTCAAAGAAGAGGCCGAGCAAGGGCGGCGTCGGGTGGAGGGCGCGAAAACGGCGGCGGAAGTCAGGGAAGGAGACCACGGCGCGGCGCCATGCACAGCAGGTGCAGGCGGCGCGGACGAGCGTGGCGAGGGATGGGAGGAGGAGGAAGATTTGCATCAGGATGTCATCTGGGAGGGAGGATATGTGTGTACTGGCGGCTTGGCTACGCCTTTTCTGCCGTCGTGGCCGGCGTGGGCGGCGGCCGGCCATTTCAGCATGTGAGGGGGCAAAAATAATAAGACAGTGTTATATGGAGTGTACTAGTAGAGTCTCAGCCACGACTTCTTCATATATTCTAGCTTTTTCCTTTCTCCGTTTAAAGAAAACTTTTATCTTTTTTGGGGGCAATTATTTATATCCACTTACTACATTCCTCTTATAAACCATAGCGGCCGGGTAATGGGAAAAAAATCACATTCCATATGTGTCCCTATGTTGAAATTTTTTAGCCTTTACACACGAGTCTAAAAGAGAAATTCTTAAATTAAGTTTAATGTTTATTTGAATGCCCAATCAGAAATATGAGTTCAAGGATTCCCTTTATTTGACTTTTAAAACCTTATTTTTGAATTAAAAGGTGGCAACTCATAATCAAAGTTTCAATACTTTTGAGCCAATATCTAACCATTGTCTCAAAAAAAAACTGACCATTGTTTCTCTCTTGATCTCCTCCTATGAACAAGTCACACTAGTCATACCTTCCTCGTATTGCAGTCTGCAGCCGGAGCCTAGTGGCAAGGTTTGTTCTTTGTATTTTCTTTTTATACAAGCGGCACGCCGTCGTCGCACTCCTCCATGAGGGAGGTGAGGAGGAAGTCGCCGCCGCGGAGGACAGCGAGCACGTCCTTGTCGAACCGGCGGTGAGCGGCGGCGAAGACGGGTGTACTCTGCGCCGGCGAAAACTCCGAGCAAGGGCGCCGGGTGCAGGGCGCGGAAGCGGCGGCGGAACGCAGGGGAGGATGCCACCGCGCGACGCCACGCTGGGCAGGCGCAGGCGGCACGGACGAGCGTGGCGAGGGAAGGGAGGCGGAGGAAGATCTGCAGCAGGATGTCGTCGGGGAGGGAGGATATGTGCGTAACAGTGGCGGCTTGGCGAGCCTGCCGCAGGCGCCGCTTCCGGCGTTGCCGTCCGCCGGCCATGGACTGCTGTAAGTAGATCGCACAGAGGCTTGCCCGGGTTTTAAAGCCGGCGGCGAAGGAGTTTTCCCACTCCAGTCAGAGCGTCTCAACTTCTGCCGTTTGCCCGTGGAGTTCGCCATTCAATTCACGCGCTGCCCAACAAAGCGCACAACAACGATCTGCATGTTCATGGATTTTACTGGGAGGCGATTGACCTTCCCAGAGTAAATTGGCTGCGCATGTAACGTCTGCAAGTTCTTATTACTACCACTGACGTCGACCAAGTTGGCAATGAGGTGTGCAAGTTTGTAATCAAGCTAAATACCTCCTCTGGTCTCTGGAGTACAAGTCTATTCAGGCAGTATAAGTCCAAAAAAAGGTAAGCAAACCAATTTTGTAGTTTTTTTTTGTGTGTGCAAAATTCGTTACAAAGACACAAACAATCAGACACACGTAATTCACACAGTTTGTTTTACACAATAAAAATTATTCTCAATGAAAAATTATCTAACCAATCAAGAAAAATATGCCAAAAAAAAAGGAACACACACATGAATAGAGAATTCAACAATTTATCACTCTGCAAAGTTTCAAGTTGTAATGTATTTCGTGCAATGACATAAAAAAGAGTTGGAAAAAAATCACTTTCTCCTTATTTGTTGTGCTGCAGCTAAGAAATCATAATTTTGAAGCGTGTCATAACTAAATAACAAGAGTTGGAGTGTTGTGGCTAAAGCCGCACCATTCTAGTGTGTTCTAGAAAAATCTATCATGATACATACGGGTGGATCAAAACATGTATTATAATGTTGACCATCAGATGAAGAGATGAATGGTGTGCATTCATTTTGGTCTTTTATACTAGAAAGTTTTCCTCATTTATGTTTAGGAAATATTTACATGATAACCTTGAATGGTAAGAAGATCTTTTTGCAGTTAATGTTAATAGATTCATCATGGCAGTCGCAAAAAAAAAAAAAAGAGTCATCATGGATATTTTTTCATTTGGTCGGGGATTTAGTTCAATTTGGCGTTAAGAGGTTTGAGAATAAATTAAGTACGACTACTGACCCAACAAGTGATCATACAGTAGTATCTATCAAGAAAGAAATGTATGTAATGACCCCGTTCATTATGACAAAATGCACACTTGAGTAGAGAGGATGGAGTAGACGTGAGTTCTGGAAAAGAAAAGATGGCAAATGCTTTAGCCAATTGCTGACAGTATCAGTCTCAGTATCGGGCAAAGAAAAAGGCTGAGTTATCAACTGCAGGAGTTCATTCTCAATCCAAACTTCCAAAATTTTCTAGCGCTTCAGGTACGGTATGAAACAATTATTTTATTATTTTGGGTATTAACTGGTTTTAACTCATATAATTGTTTCATTTGCTGTATAAATCCTTGATTTAACGATCGAGTCTTCTGTCATCCCAGGTACTTTTATTTACTTTTATTCCTACATTATTCAATGTCGAGATGGTTATCTGGTTTATACATATCGTCGGCTTTTGTAGGAGATGTAAAATTGACGTGCAAATCAACAATGGTTCCAGGTATGTTTTTTTAGTTCCTTTAAGGTTGAGTCTATGCGTTTTAACTGTGTTTTTGTATGTGATATCCATCTGGGTATATCTATGAAATTTTGTCGCGCTTTCAGGCTCTCAACAAGTAAACCAGGGAAAACATGGCAATTTAACGCCACTGGCGACAACCAGTCTACATATAAGTCAGGACAAGTCAAAAACAATTTTGAGCCAAAGATCTATTATAAGTATAACAGGTATTTAGAATATTGCTACTTCCATGTATTATTACGGTAGTTTTTCGTTGATGTTGTGGTAGTTTTCGACACTTGAGAAAAAACAAAGCTGAGGAGAAAAATCAAACTGACCAGACATGATCTTTTCTCTTTCAGGTGAACCAGAGGAAACTCTGATATAAAGTGACATATTGACGCCATTTTTGCCTAAAACGAGTCATGTGGTAATGTCGTATCAAACTCACCGCCAATGGGAAAAACTTTCAAAACTGGTAAACCAATATTATCATGTCATTGTTTTAACAACGCTTTGGTAATTAAGATTAATATATATGAGTAATGACTAAACTAAATTATTCTTCTATTGTCTTTTGCGCGTAGGAAATAAGGTGTAAGTTTCTTAAGGGGATAGGGAGTTCTGCACTATTGACTGATACCCAATCTAATCCCGACGACGACACTACATAGAAATAATGTTTCTAATGCAATTAGAAACCCTGAAAAGGACATTGAGGACTCGATTACAGAAGCACAACATGATGCCATTGCTAAGAGGCGCAAGTACCAGCGAGATTATCACCGTGAGTACCGGAAACGGACGAGGGAAAGAGCTGCTTCTACTAACATCAATGGTTAGTTGCATAACGTTCTCACCTTTGATCACATTTTGAAATTTTTTTCCCAAATTTTCATGCAAATCAATCGAGTTCTGCAGGAGGGGATTCTGCCAAGTGGTGCATTTTTCGTGATCACGTGCGTGGCGCACCGTGCATTGGTACTAGTAATTAATTAGCATAGGACTCTAAACTTGATAGATATACAACATACCGATGTGACATTAGCTACACATTGAATCCAACGGCCATGGTTATATGAATAATATTTAACGTGTAGATTTTGTTTTCTTTATTTTTTATTTCGGAATTATCCTATTTGTGGTGTTGTGTCGTATTTGAGACGAACTCTTTGGTTAATCTAGACCGTTCAATGTTCATAAAATTTAACGGTTCACATTTTTCTTTTTTTCCCGATTAACGTGGTAATTTCGTGGCTTTGAGAGCGAACGTGGTGGTTTCTTTAGACCTTCAAATACTAAAATAATAGATAGATTCGATTTCTCATGTTTATCTCCTATTACCTCTACAATCTTGTGCGGCTAGATGCAAAATCAAAGTGTAATGAGTTATCTTCTACATATGAATAGCTGATTGTTATTGATTCTGATGCAATAACTACATTTTGGCTGCAATCTGGCACGATTTGAGGTGTGAAATACCACATGTTACTTTGTAGGCCGAGTAGTTCAGATGTTATAGCATTCTAGGTTTGAATCATTTTTTTTTGCGATTTTGGGAAACAACAACGCGGATAGGACCGGATTGGAATCATTCTTGTCATTTGTTCAATGGAGACAGGTATATTCCGGCCATAATGTATGGATTCCCCCTGGTCTGTAATGTGCGTTGTAGGATTGTACGATTTCAGTTCTTCAGTCCATTGTCATTGACTTGTATTTTGTTCATACTTTATATAATTGTCTCAAATGCCTTGCATGGAAGTAACGAGAAGTTTATCAGAAATCATAGTGCTCACCATGTTCCAATAGATTCTTGGCCGTTTTCATTGACTTATTGCTGTTTCATGTGTCTAACTGAACTTGGTGATATCCTCTGCTCAGTACTAGAGTTCCATATCGATTTCCCCTAGTTGCAGCTACCTTAGAGACAGATCATTCGAATTCAACAAAGAGATATAGCAAATGGTATCGAAACGCGAAAGGGGATGTAGCTTAGTGGTTGCAAGAGCCTCGATAGCACCCCAGGTCCTGGGTTCGACTCTTGTCGGTTCAGTCTTCGAAGGTGCTCATAGGGGTAGGGTTTGCGCGTTTGTGTAATCGCAAAATAATAATAATATAGAAACAACCGTGATCATTGTCCCGCATCAACTTTTCTATAGCTGAATAATGCAAAATCATGTCAAAAAATTGAGAGAATAAAGAACTGGAAACAAACTTGATTCACTTATATGTACCTTTCTTCTCCGGTTGCACTTCACGTTTGGTTCATGTGTGCGCGATCTTTATGGTAACGAGATGGGATCCTAACGAGATTACGCAATTCTGGACCTGTTTACGTGATCGGGCGGGAGTTTAAGTCAGTGAGCATCCGTCCTAACGGAAATTTGACTGTTAGTTGCTCATTTCAGTCAATCCCTTGAGGTTATGCCGCCTATTTATTAAAACTGACTGAAATCTAATGAACTATAGTCAAATGAACTGATAAATGAGACTAATGATGTGTACAACCGAGATTGGTGAAAAAATATTTTAGTGAACTGAAATCAAAATCAAATATAGCCAAGTGTTAATTAGTCATTAAAAAACACTCGGAAAAAAGTAGTAGCAGTCATTAAAAAAAACAATAGTCTTTTTTTTTAGTCCTTTGATAAGGGTAGACCGTTGTGGGCTACTAAACGATTTGGTTAAGTCCGACTGGCCCAGCCCAACTAACTCCCACCTGCCCCTTTCCCTGCTTGTCAAAAAGCCTCGCACGCCGTCATCACTGGCCAGCCTTAAACCCCTTCCGCTCCGTCCTCACCCGCCGCCGCTTGCCTCCACCAACCCCTCGCCCGCCTTCAACCGGAGCGCGCCGCCTCCGGGGCCCTCCTTCCCACCCACTCCCTGAGCTCCAATGGCGTCGGCGGGCGTCCCCTCCGGATTCGTCGGTAAGCCGCCCCGCGCCCTCCCGCTCACCTCGCTCGCTGCTAATTTGCTCCGTCCCGTCCTATCCGCGTTGTTGTTATCCCCTCGGTGGTGCGCCAATCCGTCTGCCTGGTTCGCCGATTTGGTCGCTCTACACGCCGCGGCGGCGGCTTGCTGTCCGAAATCTCTTGGCGAGGTGCCGAGGTTTCAGCAGAACCCATTGTCCTCGAACCCGTCACTGTCCGGCGGCACTCGAGGCGTGGGGTTGCTGGACAGGGATGTGGCGGATGTTTCTAGGCATTGTTGGAGGTTTGCCTGTCTGTTCTCACGGATTCTCGTTGGCTCTGCAGGGATTCGCGTGCGTCCGGACTCCGGCGCGTCCTGCTTCGTTCGAAAGGCAACCGATGTTTTCCTCTCTCTTTTTTCTCCCTCTGCACTCCACTTGTAACAAGGAGCCGTCAGAGAATCACGTCTGTTTTCTGTTGATTTTAGGCTGCAGCGCTCTCCAGTGACGCAACCACCGTTCAGGTTCCCCGGCGGCACAGGAACAAGGCCCGCAATGGCCAAGGTACTCAATGTTACATACCCGCCTTCTGTTAACTATGTCAGGTTATGCTGTTGCTATCAACAGCTCTGTGAATTCGATCATTCATGCTATGCAAAATATATTTCAGTGCTGCTATCTATCTGTCCTTAGAATTTGAGACTTCTTTGTTGAACTTATGTTCCTACGCGAAATCCTCTTGGCTGCAAAAATGTTAGTTTAAGACACCCCTTTGAAAATCTGGTAGAGTATGGGACAACCATTTTATTTAGGTAAAGAGATTTCGGAATAATAGTGTTGCAAGGTTGCACCTAGTCATTAATGATCTTGGCTGCACAACCCAATTGCACTGTATTGCTTTGGCTGGAAAGCCCTCTGTCTTTCTATGTTAATAATTAATTTTCTTTTACACATCACTCTAGACATCATGTTAGCATTCTGCATTTGTTATGATGGTAGTGCTTACATCCTCTATGGAAATATGCAGCTATCAGGTGTGCAATGGCAACTGGAAAAGAGCAAGGTGCAATTTCAACTGCCAATAGTGGCGACCAAACCAAAGGCGGACTGCGTGGAAAGTTAAATAAAGTTGTTCTAGCTTACAGTGGTGGCTTGGATACATCTGTTATTGTTCCCTGGCTCAGGTATGTATATTCTTTGTTGTATTGATTATTTTTTTGTCTTAATCTTAGAATTATGTTATTGATTTGGCTTGTGCAAACTATGTTTGTTTGATTTGTCAATTGAAGGGAGAACTATGGTTGTGAGGTTGTCTGTTTTACTGCTGATGTAGGCCAGGTATATAATGGAACATCAAAACCTGACTCAAGCATTACATAATAACTTTGCTGTCCTATCCTCTGCCAACATTTCTGTTTTTTATTCTCTACCTAACACATCTGTTTCACTTAGTAGGTTCTTTTTTTTTTGGCACACTCTTCTGCTTGTTTCGTTAAGCTGTTTCAAAATTAATGATTTCCTCATCCATTGCTTACATGGCTTCATGTTCTCCTTAATTTTTAGTTTTGTATTCATTTTATATTCCAGCCCCCTATTAATATAATTCTTTTTTGTTTTCAGAAGTATTGTGTATTAATATAATTCATTTCTACCCATTAATTCCTTGCTGACCATCTATTTAATACTAATCCATCCTTAGGGTGCCATTGAATTAGAAGGACTGGAGAAGAAGGCTAAAGCTAGTGGTGCTTGCCAGCTTGTTGTGAAGGACTTGAAAGAAGAATTTGTTAGTGAATATATATACCCCTGCCTGCGTGCTGGTGCAGTTTATGAAAGAAAATATCTGCTTGGGACGTCAATGGCTAGGCCTGTTATTGCCAAGGTAAATTTGATACAATAACTGCATTTTGTTTATTTAATCACTGATAATATTTTCTTTATAACTTTCTTACAAGTAACCTTTAAATTCATATTTCCTTCAGTTTTATTTAACATCACAAAGTGTATTTTTAAAATATGCACATCCACATGCTGGGAATTGTATTTATTATGTAAAATCAATGTAGTTTTTATGGCCATTCTCTCATGTAGAAGTTCAGTGGGATATGATCATTTCATAGAATAAATAGACATGAAAAGTTTTTTTTGCTTTACTTCTTTTTATTTATTTTGTATTTTACCATAAAAGTCTGAGCTACAATCTTTGGATGTCTGTCTTTATTTTTTGTTTAATCTGCTAGTCGCCAGTTATTCACTAACATTTTGATATTTGATTTTCTGATATATTAACCTATTACGAATTATATGACCGTTGTGCATTAGGATTAGAGGTGGAGCAAGGATTTTATTATCATGTTAGAAGCAGAGGGATTTTATTAGAGAAAAGCATCCAAAGAGAAGAGGGCAATGGTGATGATGAGTCAAGCTCTATCACACCATATGCTACGCTGTATTGCATGCTAACCAACAATACAACATGTTTTTGTATACTTAATTGGCATCGCCCATCAACTGGCTATCTGTGGGAATCTGAAGAGGTTCCAGGGATGCAGATTGGACAGCCCTGACCATATGGTCTGGTTCCACAACTGAGTAGGCTATTCAAGCCGTTACATAATGTGCTTGGCCAGGGTTTGCAAAATCGATGAAAATTAGCCGGTTATCGCGATAACCGGACTTATCGGTCCGGTTCGGTTTCGTCGGTTTCCCGATTTTCAGTAAAAATCGAACCTGTGTACTGTAGCAAAATTGGTTATCGCTCGATTTTATCGGTAATCAGTTCGGTTTTGTCGATTTCGATTTTTCCGGGTTTTTTTATTTTGCAAACCCTGTGCTTGGCTATTGTCTTCATTCTGTGCTAGACACACACTTCATTCATTTGTTGTATCAGTTTTTTTTTTTCATGTCAGTGGGCTATTTATTTTTCTTTTTATACAAGATAACATTTGATTCTAGTTTTTTTGGGGGATAAAATTTGAATATTAAGATAACAATTCTCATAAGTAGTTGAATGAATGGAATATTAAGATTAGAGTATTTACTTTCAATGATATGCCAAACATTGCACGTATTCTCGAGGATCTTTAGGGTGGTACTGTATCCACAGTAGAATAAGCTCTTACTCTTCAGAACGTAAATAATTATGGCCCAATAGAGTTATATTAAGCAATTCTATCTCCATGTAGGCAATGGTCGATGTTGCCAAGGAGGTTGGTGCCGATGCAGTTGCTCATGGATGCACCGGGAAAGGCAATGACCAGGTAAATATGATGTTTCTTTGAATATTAGTAGTATGGGCGGTCATCTGATAATATCCTTTCCAGGTTCGCTTCGAGCTTACATTTTATGCACTAAACCCTGAACTTAAAGTGGTGGCACCTTGGAGGGAATGGGACATCACAGGACGTGAAGATGCTATTGAGTATGCAAAGAAACATAATGTACCAGTTCCAGTTTCAAAGAAATCAATATACAGCCGAGATCGAAACTTGTGGCACCTTAGCCATGAGGTATTGTCCATCGTCATGCTGATTAATTCTATTTTTGCCAAATCACTTCTCCATTCATTGTTTTGTTGTATCGTTCATATGCACCTGATTGTTCCCCCTAAATCTGAATTCGATATGGATAGCATCATATTAATGTTAATGGCCTTCTGCATATTCGGCTTTTTCGCATCAAACTGAAAATCATAATGCTTGCATTTGATATGAGATAAAGTGAGTACTCTTTACATTGTAGGGTGACATCTTGGAAGACCCAGCAAATGAGCCAAAGGAAGATATGTATATGATGTCTGTTGCCCCAGAAAATGCGCCTTCGGAGCCTGAGTGAGTGATTAATCTGTCATCTTTACACTGCTCTTGATATGAAAAAGATAAGTGTTGCCTAGTTTATTACAGCTCTAGAATTAGAGAACAGAGTCATCCAAGCAGGATTGTTGTAGAATCTTTATATGATTAATCTGAACTAAGGATTTCAAGTCGTCAAACTTTGAATTTCAAAACATTTAGAAGTTTGAGATCATAAGTTTTTAACATGGCTCAAACTACAGTGTTGATTTGCTTTGATACCTTCATTTAGATCACAGTGTAACTAAAGAGAATTAATCATTTTTCATCATTACTGCAAATCCGTGCTTGATAAATATAGGCAACATCCACTCCAGATTGTAATCATTGTATATATATCAAGCCTGTTAGACTAATAACAACTTCCACACATCCAGGTATCTGGAGATTGGCATCGTTGCAGGTGTGCCCGTTTCCATCAATGGACGAGATCTCTCGCCAGCCTCCCTCCTTGCTGAGCTCAATGAAATTGGTGGAAAGCATGGAATTGGGCGCATCGACATGGTGGAGAACCGACTCGTCGGCATGAAGTCGCGGGGTGTTTACGAGACCCCAGGTGGCACCATCATGGCAGCTGCAGTCCGTGAGCTAGAGGCCTTGACTCTGGACAGGGAGACAATGCAGTGGAAGGACATTGTCGCCCTCAAGTATGCCGAGCTGGTCTATGCAGGCCTTTGGTTCCACCCGCTCCGACAGGGCTTTGATGCATTAATGGAGAAGCTCACAGCGACAACCACCGGTTCTGTGACCCTCAAGTTGTACAAGGGCTCTGTGAATGTCGTGTCCCGAAAGAGCCCCTACAGCCTGTACAGGGAGGACATCTCCTCCTTTGAGAATGGTGAGATCTACAATCAGGCTGATGCTGAAGGGTTCATCAGGCTCTATGGTCTTCCGACCCGTGTCCGTGCAATGCTTGAGAAGGGCCTCTAAGCTCTCTGCTTGTCTTACAAATAAAGTTCTGCAGAAACTGTTTGGGAATGATTTTTACACATTTCTTGAGGAGTTTCTCCACGCGAATTATTAATGCATCCGGTTCCGTGGTACATCAATCATATTAGGTATCGCGTGTGCAAAATTTGGTCATCATTGGAAATACGGTTTGAGATGACCTGGTTTTCTGTGCAAATGTGGCGCCGGCAAAGATATTGGTCATTCTCCAAACGAGTATGGATTTGATGAATATCTTGGTCTTCTCCAAAATAAGATTATATATGTTTGCATTGTCGTTAGTTCGAATGATTATTTGTAAGAGCCCACGTTTTTGAGGCGTCGCCTAGGCGACAAGGCGGTCCCAGAGTGCTGGGCGTCGGGATCGCCACACTAGCTCATGTATGGCGTCTGCCATATGGTTTTGGGCATCGCCTAGGCGCAGTTAGGCGTGGAACGGACGCCCAATTGCCTGTGGAGGCCGCCATATAGCATCAAATCGAGGAGGCGAGATTGCGGGAAACCAAGGGGAGTTGCTAGAGCGTCGACGACAAGGTAGGAGACGACCGGTTCTAGAGATGAAGAAGGTCATGGTGGCCGTTGTGCAGTTCGTGGTGCATCCCCATTAAAAATGAGGACACATGAGGGAAGAGGAGGACATGAGCTACCGATTTTGCTAACAGTTGATGCGAATTGGAAGCGGCGACGAGCAATTTGGGACTGCAGCGGCGCTGGGTCGGGAACGAGAGAGGTGAGGGAGAAACAGAGTGGCGGCGCTGGGTCGTGACTCGTGAACGAGAGGGTGAGGAGGGAGGGGCCTTAGCCGCTTAGGGGAAGTTGTGGGCTGCTAAGCTGAAAATAGCAGCCCATTAGCCAATCCTTTCCTCATTCTTCTTCTTTTCCTTTTCTTTTTATACACGAAAATAACGCATCTGCTATTATCATAGCGTGTGTATGGCGTCGCCTAGGCGTGCGCCATAAACGCCTAGGCGCTGTGGCGGGGGTAGAACGCCACAGGACGCCACAACGCCTCAAAAACATGGGTAAGAGCCACATACGCCCATTATGGATGCTTGAGTTTTTCTGAGCTCCATGGTTTAGCTCGAATGCTCATTGTCAATATAACTGATGAACCATGGAGGCTCATGCTGAAAGATGGGTCTGGAAAGAAAAATGGCATAGTATGTACGCGCAAATCATTTACTCCGTATTAAGCCTATGCTTTGAGTGACCAATGGAGTGACGGAATCTGTTAGCGACTGGCTGCTGCTTCAGGCTTTATAGATTTATGATGCTTGGGATGGAAGCAGCACTCGTGTTCATGCTTTGCCTTTGCCTCATGCCGTCACGTGCGATAAGCTCTGCGACAACTAACAACTGCTTCCGATAACGGGGTTTGCTATTCGATCGGTGGTTGATGGGATATCCTACATCAGCACAGCAAGGATGACCACACCTCCGATCTGCCATTTTACAATGCCATTCTGACTGGATAGATGAAAAAGAACGAACGGGACCTTTCCCTTTCCTTTGGTGGTGGATGGGTTTGGAAAGAAAGTGTAAATTCGCTCGTCTTAGCCATTAGCACGTTTGTTTCTAAAGCAAAGCTGTATTTCTTTTGTAAAGAAAAACTTGTCACTAGCACAAATTACAAAACAAAACCGCACAAAAAGAGCTAATTTTGTCACTGAAATTTTATGTGGCGACAAAAATTAAAATGAGTGTCAAGAATGGAATTTGAACCCATGCTAAGCTGTATTTCTTTTGTAAAGAAAACCTGTCACTCGCGCAAATTACAAAACAAAACCGCACAAAAAAAGCTAATTTTGTCACTGAAATTTGTATGTGGCGACAAAAATAAAAATGAGTGTCAAGAATGGAATTCGAACCCATGCTAAACTGTATTTCTTTTGTAAAGAAAACTCGTCACTCGCACAAATTACAAAATAAAACTGCACTAAAAGAGCTAATTTTGTCACTGAATTAGTGAATTTTGTAAGTGGGGACAAAAATTAAAATGAATGTCAAGAATGGGATTCGAACCCATGCCCTTTCGGACCAGTACCTGAAACTGGCGCCTTAGACCAACTCGGCCATCTTGACTTATTGTTTAAGGTCAAAGTTTTATTTATTTAACACCAGAACTGGACGGTGTAAATATGCACCCAAGTCTCATACTGAGATAAAATCACATTCAACATCAGAATGTAGTAAACTGACCTGCGTATAATTCATGGAAGATGTTATCCTTCGAGAAATTCAGGCGAAAGTATTTTTCCTTTCTTCCTATTAAGTGACTCCCACATTGATGCAGAATTTTTCTTGTATGTTGTTTTGGGATCACTACCATTGATCCCAATTGCTCTTCCTGATTGCATAGAAGTTTCAGTAACCATTGCACGAAGTACAACACAATTTGACAACCAGAAATTCAGCCTGATTAAACAAAAGAAAACTTTGTCAGCCTACAGATATAACAACACATCATAATGTTGAAGCTACATCAACTTCCGTTGGGTGAAACTCCATTCAAGAGGGAAGAATTAGAACCGTTCAAATATAAGGTATTAATAGAAAAATAAATGTCATGCACCATGCAATGTCATATGCACAAGCTTTTACAACCAAAACAAGCCCAGAAGTATAGCACTCCTTGCTGCACTTCCCATCTTGTCTCTTGAACAGTTTTTTAGTGCATGAACAAAGTATCTAGAGAGCCTCCGTGCTGGTGTATGGACCTTGTTCACTGAGCTACCATGCATGCTCTGCAATTACTGAATAAAGGCCAATCTCAGCAGCAGCGGCTTCTCGTAGCTCTGCTTCAAGCAATTCAACCTTAAGTTCTAGTTCTCGGACTTTGCTGTGATTGCGATTATTTTGATATGCGTATTGGTTCCTGGACATGCAAAGGTCGCCATTCTTGGTCTCTTCAATGACAACGCTGTGGCTGACAAGTTGAACACCATCCAGAAAGTAGAAATCCATCGTGTTGCTGTCCAGTATCAGCACGCGCTCCTCCTTTCCGATACGCCAGCACAGAAAGCCATTGGCTCGCGTCCCAGGCTGAAGCCACTCGCCATCGACATTGTCCTCCTGCGGCGTCCTCGCCGCGACCTCCACCCAGGGGAGAACGTGCCAGTCCCAGGTGGACGACGAGAAGACGACCGCCGCCCGCACCCTGGACGCGTCGTAATAGAGAGAGCCTGAACGACATGGGATCATCGGAGGAGGAGAGCCAGTGCACGTCGTGAAGGCCCTTCACGCAGCCGCGGTGCCCATCCACAATGTCTCCGTAATGCTGGACGTGAGGCAGCGGAATGTAGCTTAGGCGTCGCGGAGACAGGGGATTCACCACGGCGAGCACGGCGGAGCCCCAGTTCACCATTACTTGTCATCTTATTGAGATTGATTGGGGAAAATAAATCTGTGGCCGTTGTCCTTAGGGAAATGCAAAAGGACAAAAAAAAAGGGTTGCTTCAAGAGTGCGCTGGTGGAACAAAATTAAACTCATTGAAAATTACCAAATTTATGTAGAAAGTTTAATTTGGTGTTGAGAGGTTTGACAAGAAATTAAGTACTACTACTTATCCAGCAAGTGATCAAACGTGCCCCCTCAAATGTAGGAGGGAGTATCTAGTGATCCAGTTCATTCAGATCAATGCACAATACACAAAAGATTCTTCCGCCCAATCGCCAGACAATTTTGTTTCTTAGTAGAAAAGCTAATCAAAATGCTATCATAATCGCGACATTCAAAAAAAAAAGAAAAAACAATCCAGTGAACAAGCTAACAGGGTACTAAAAATATGAATGACATACAAGGTACTAAAAATATTTTGGAAACTGCTAATCATCGATTTAGGCTTAGAGATAAGTAGAAGTGCAGCGGAGAGGGAATTCCAGAGAACAGGGTCGACCTCATCCCAGTTATGCATTGCCGGGATCATCTTGGACCTCCACAAACCTCCCACGATTGCCAACCAAAGAAGGAGGCCACGCCACGAAGTAGGGATATAAGCGGGCGAAACTATAGTGGAGATCCGAAGGCGTCGTAAACAGTTCTTCCATCCGCATCGTCTCCAAGCAGAGCGACATGACCACAGACCACCTCTCCAGCGACGAAGTACAGGATACCATCCATAATGGCCAGAGAATCCAGCCTACCTATAGTTGTCAATGAGGAAATCTTCGTCCCAGCTAAGGACACGGTCGTGCGTTGACCATTTCTCAACGCCGTCGTAGTCAGCCTGGCGCGTGAGGACCTTGATGCTTAGGGGTGGTCTGTAATCTGGGACGCATGTATTTTGGACGAGTGGCTGCAATCTGGGATATTTCGTCCAAAATCTGGGATATCAAAGACCTTGACGAGTGGCTGCAATCTGGGACGCATGTACAACTCACAGACGGCGGATCGTCTGCAAAACCTCGAATTTATCATGCAGACAGATATAAAGACAGCTCATACAACTCACAGACAGAGAACCGTTTGTAAGCTGTTTAATGCTTTGCATGTAGTGATTGGAGAAGATAGGCGATTAAAGAAGACAACCCTGTACAACCCGGAGTGCCTCGTCTGCTTGGCATTGGACAACGGGACGGAGGCGTCGTCTGGTGTAGGGGTGGCTAACGAGCCAGCTCGGCTCATTAAGGCTCGGCTCGTTAAAGCTCGTTCTGATAACGAGCCGAGCCGGCTCGGCTCATTAAGACTAACGAGCTAAAATAGAAGCTCGGCTTGGCTCATTATAAAAATCGAGCCGGCTCATTAGGCTCACGAGCCAAGTGTAATAAAACTTTGATGACAAAAACATAGGTAATTTTAAGTTTTTTTAATTATTAGCATGTGTTAACAATACAAAAATTATAATATAAAACAATATTGTAGAAAAATATCAATCTAAGTCAACATAGGTGGAAATAAAAACATGATCCAACATTAAACATGATTTTCTTTATCTATAGTGAACTTGGTTTATTTATTTGATGATAAAATTGAGCTTCTCAACAAAAAAAACTACCATTTTATTAGAGAATTAAAGTTGATATTTCTATATAATCGAGCCTATCGAGCTAACGAACTGTTCGCGAGCAGCTCACGAGCTGGCTCGTTAACAAACGAGCTAGGATAGAGGCTCGGCTTGGTTCATTAAGAAGACCGAGCCGAGCCGAGCCGAGCCAAAACCATGATCGAGCCGAGCTGGCTCGCGAGCCTCGAGCTTTTTTGCCAGCCCTAGTCTGGTGAGACGACGCGAACGCCGTCTCTTGGCAGATGCGGGGGGCAACTGCAAAATTGCTGCTACACCGACGGAGGCTGGAGACGGGGTTGTACATGCCCTAAAGGGGTATGACGAACGATGCACAGGTCGCCGTTCTTGGCCTCTCCAACGACGACGCCGAGGCTGCCATGTTGCCAATTATCCAGAGCAAGAAGGCCTAGCCCGGATAGCTCCCAAACGGAGAAACTCATCGTCTTGGTGTCAAGTATCAGCAGGCTTTCCTCATTTCCGATACGCCAGCACAGAACGCCATTGGCCTGATTGCAGCCACTCGTCCTCCTCCTGCGGCATCCTAGCGACCTCCACCCAGGGGAGAATCCGCCAGTCCCAGGTGGCCGACGAGAAGACGGCCGCCCGCACCCTAGATTCATCGAGATAGAGCCAGACGAGCCTGAACGACATGGGATCGTCGTCGGAGGAGGAGAGCCAGTGCACGTCGCGGAGGCCCTTGAGTCCTTGACGTAGCCGCGGTGCCCGTCTGTAATGTCTTCGCGATGCTTGACGTAAGGCAGAGGGATGTAGCTCAGGCGCCGTGGAGAGATGGGGTTCACCGCGGCAAGCACGGCGGCGTCCCAGTTCACCAGGAGGAGGTAGCCGTCCCGGCAATCTGCGACGAGCCATCGTCGAGGCTCGACCTCGCCTGCGTCGCGCTCCTGCGCGTCGAGGGCGGCGAGGCCGAAGTCGCCGCCGCGGAGCGCCGCGAGCACGTCGGCGTCGCTGCGGCTGTCGTCGGCGGGCGCGAACGCAGGGAGACGGAAATGGCCGCTGTATTCATTGTCGGCGAACAGTCCGAGCAGTGGCGCAGGGAAGCGGCGGCGGAAGGCGGGGGAGGATGCCACCACGCGACGCCACGCCGGGCAAGTGCAGGCGTGCCGGACGAGTGAGGGGAGGCGGAGGAAGATCTCCCGCACGAGGTCGTCGCCGAGAGAGGATATGTGCGTCGCCGCCGCCACTCCGGCGGCTTGGCGAGCCTTCCGCAGAAGCCTCTTCCGGCGTTGCCGGCCGCCGGTCATGGGTGGCGATCACTAGGGGCCGTGGGTTGCCGTTCCTCTGCTCTCGTGGTGGGTGGCGAACAACTTGTGAGCAGAGAGGGGCTGTTCCTTTGCTTGGCAGGGCTTTCATAGCCGCCGACGACGGTGGCAAAAGGTTGCACCCGGAGCGTCTCGGCTTCTGAGCTGGACATTCAATTCGCGCGCGTGCGGCGCAGCAACGAGCCGGCGTGCCTCGAATTACTGGGAGACGATTAACATTCCATGGCTCTCGATCGGCCCAACTTACAGGTCAATTTTTTTTTATTTTTTTTTTAGCGAAGCTTACACGTCAATTTGATCATGTTTGAAGCCACTATAACTACTCTCCAGGGCTCAAGGCAGGCTCTCCTCCGGGGCGTATTGCCTTCAAAAAAAAAAAATGCAGGCACTGCATTATATATTACAGGTCAATTGGCCCAAGGCTCCCGATCGGCCCACTCGATATCAGGCAGGTTGTTGAATTTTGTTTTTTGCTTTTGTGATGCCGTAGTTGCTGATCCTTTTCATTCATCATCTCTGCTAACCTGCTCTCTCGCGACGCATAGGCATCAAAATTGACCTAACGGTCAGTAGCTGGCATCTATTTACATGGCCTACTGTGGTATATGTTTTATATACAAGTATTGTTTGATTTATTCAACTAGCTTTCTTTGTTTTTCCTCTGTACAGATACAAACCAGTAGCGGACGCCATTTAAGCTATCAAAAGGGATAGTCTGCCTCTGACCAAGGCTAAACAACACTAAAGTTTAACAAATTTCGAAAGTACATACTTTGCTAATGTTAATCAAAACACATTGTGGGTTTTTATTGCTTTTCTTGTTGAATTGGTTTCACTGGTACAGTAGGGGAAGCACTTACTGTGGTAGATTATATTAGCATATAGAAGTAAACAAAAGCCTGTACACAAAGAGGAACAACAGAACAAGAGAGTCGATCCAGTTGACAGCATTTTTCTATTTCACCCCTTGCATTCTGTTGCTTTGTAGTATTTGCTTCTGCTTTGAACTTTGCACGACAACGTCTTCAAAAACTGGTGTCGAATGAGTTTTCTGATTCTAGTAAGAGCAAATTAATACTTCAGCAAATTTACCCACCTTCAGCAAGCTCAGTATTTCATTTTCATTGATGTTTTGATTCACAGGGTTAGCCTGCTTGAGTGTTGTCTGAGAAAGTTTGCAGTATCTCTGTTTAGTTTTTTCCACTGTAGGCCTGCTGTGATTATATAGCGCAGAGTCTACCCCAGACCACTGTTTGGAAAATTGAACCAAATAAAATAACTTTACAACATTAGCTTATTAGGTAACTTCATCAACCAAGCTCACCAGAATTTTGGGTTGCCCAAGACTTCATGAACTGCAGTAAGCTACAAGGCCAATCTAATCTTAGAGACCTATGGTTTGACTGCTTTTCGAAAATAAAAATTCGTGTTCAGCAATCGAGCAAGGGAACAGCCCTCTTTAAAACATGGTCAAACTGTTGTCATAAAAGCATACCCGAATCAGACATTGACTTATAACAAGGTGATGTTCATAATCATCAATGGGATCCCCATAATGTTTCTATTTACCCGCACAAAAAAAAATCCAACACAAAAAAGTCGACCAGTCATTAGTAAGAACCTGAAGGTGAAACATGAGTCGGCTAAGTTGTAGCTGTAAAACCAAAATAACAAACTATTCCTTCACAAGGATTTGAGTTATATGGAAGTCCTGCAGGCCTGCAAAATCAGAAGTATTATCATAAGAATGGTTGCAAATGGCCAGGTGTAGGCATAATATGTTTTACTAGGATGCTTCAAAATAATTCAGATTTTCTAGTATGAATCTGGGTCGGCTCCCAATTTAAGAGGGTGAATATATTGCATAATTATTCCTTGATTGTATGGAGCCACAAGAGTTTATATTGAGTGCATGCTGACTCAGTCTCACACAACCTTAGAAATACGATGGAAACTAATCCTATCCTACCAGATATTCATATTCACTATATTCAAATGTCATAGTTAGGCCTTATGATCATCGAGTTATCCCTTGTACCACAAGAGTCACTATGATGAGGCATCCAATTAATGTACAGATAACACCAGATTAAATTTGCCCGGACTTTGTTGAAAAGAAGAAGTAATGTGTGTACATACACACGTAGAATGAAGCTTTACTCCAAATTTAATGGACAATTTCTTCATATTTTTTAAATGCTATGTACTAGCTTTCTTTCCAGCAGAACATGGCCCATCTACGATTTGATGTTAAAACTTGTAGGCTGGTCGCAAGTTTCCAACCTTGCATCCTTGCCTACATACTGCAGTCTTAAAGAAAGTATGTATGTGGATTAATATTGCATAGAATGAAGGTAACAATTAGATCCACAATGAATAAATTTGTATGGCTAAAGTAACTAAGTGTCACATTTTAAGACGAATTTCAGAAAATTAAGAGCCTAAGTAAGCTTGCACAAACTATACTAATTGAGGAGAGACAAAAATGAGACAGTCTCCATGCCTGGTTATGCATTGATGGAACCACCTGAGAACTCCGCAAACCTTCCATAATTACCAACTAAAGAAGGAGGCCACGCCATGAAGTAGGGGTAGAAAGAGTTATACTGGCCATTCAAGGTCTTCGGAAACAACATTTCCAGCTCCATTGTTTCCAAGTTCAGAGACATAACCATATCTGTTGTGGCCAGGTATACAAATCCATCTCTAATGGCAAGGAAATCCATGTGTCCATTATCATTCAATACCTCCACATATTCGTCTTTGCGAAGGGGCACATCGTGCCGTACCCATTTCTCATCAACTCCACGCATCAAGATACCAATGCCATGCCCAGTATCATAAGCAATGCAAAATGAGCCATCCTTGGTTGCCCCTACCATGAGTTCGCGATCCTCTGCTTCCTTCAAGCATGATGGAAGCTGGGAGACAGTGAACTCCATTGTTGCCGTGTCTAGTGTCAGCATGTACTCATTATTCCATAAAGGGCAGTACACTTTCCCACTGCCTTGCATCAAAGGTCGAAGCCAGAGACCGTCATCGTAATCTTGTAGCGGTCTCCTTTCTGCCACTACCACCCATGGCAGAACACGCCAATCCCGGGTGTTTGATGAATAGACGGCCGCCCGCACCCTTGACTCGTCATAACAAAGACAGATCAGCTGGAGAGACAAGGAGCCTTCGTCGGGGGAAAGGGAAACTACATTCGTAAAATGATGATAGCTACAGTAACCTGCCACCATATCTTCATAAGGGAAAACAATGTACGCTCGGTCTCGGCACTGCCGGGCCAGAGGGTTGACGGCGGCGAGAAACCTGGAGTCTGAGCTCCAGCTGAGTTCGGCTTCGTCCAGGTCCAACTTTTGGTTCAGGAGGAAGAGGTAGCCGTCCCAGCTACCGTAGATTAGCCATTGAACAGGCACGGACACATCGTCATCCACCTCATGGAGCGAGGTGAAGATGAAATCACCGCCGCGGAGAGCGGCGAGCACGTCCCTGTCACGGCTGTGGGTGCGGATAAAGACTGGGAGACCGCTGCGTATTGGATCAGCGAACAGGCCGAGCAGAGGCGCCGGGTGCAGCGCGCGGAAGCGGCTGCGGAAGGCAGGGGAGGATGCCACCGCGCGGCGCCACGCTGAGCAGGTGCAGGCGGCGCGGACGAGCGTGGCGAGGGAGGGGAGGCGGAGGAAGATCTCCAAAATGATGTCGTCGCCGAGGGAGGATATGTGCCGCTCCGCCGCATCAGATGCAGCAGCAGCACCCCTCCGCGCCTTCCGCGACCTCGCCCGCGTGACGGCGCGTCTCGCTGCCGTCGCTGCTTCAGACTCAGAGTCGTCGTCGGCAGCCTTCTGCTTGGGGCGCAAGAGGCGCTCGTCCGCCTTCATCCTCTCGATCTCGGCCTCCAAGTTCTTCACTTTCATCTGCAGCTCCCTGATCTTTGCGTCGTCGGCGCTGCCGGCCCCAGCCTCCAGCTCCAGGTTGCCGTCCGCACCGCCTCCCAGCGGGATCTCCCTCCCCGCGCTCTTGAAGGCGCACGACGCGGCCGGCAACGCCGCGTCCTCCATCTCCTGCGGCTTTGCTTGGCTGGCGAACACGACGGGGCCCTTGTTCGTGGACGGAGCCTGCGACTTCGGGGGCGCCACATTCTCCCGCATCAGTGCCGCCGCCGCCTCCGGACCGAGGGAGGCCCCGCGCTCGGCGCCCTCGGCTTCCTCCTCGGCGAGGCCGTGGTGGTGGCGCGCCTGGGTCCCCCGCCGCGGCCCACCGTCTCGACCACGCCCCGGCGCCGCCGAGCCCCCAGGATGCGCGGCCGCGGCGGCCTGCGACCGCGTCGCAACCGGCATCTTCTTAAACGAGACTCTGGCAACAAAATCTCGAGCTCCGCCCGCTGCGGGAATGGGGAATCGGGGAGTTTACTGACTGGTGCTAGGGTTTATTGGGGGATCGGGCATTGGGGCTGCAACGTTTCGTCTTCGTCGTGGGCGCGCAGGCACCGCACCGCACCGCAACCGCAACGGAGGAATGCTGGGATAGTGGGATAGTCTCTTCCGCTAGGGCGGTGGTATCGTTGACTGTCGTGTGGGCCCATAGTCCCTTACAGGACTTTGACTAGTCAAAATTCGGCTGTTTTCCTTCATGCCAGATCAGAGTATAGAGGCCGAGGCAGAGTATCAGAGCAAAACAAGGGAATGGTTGCCGGGCGCTGCGCTGTTGCCAAGGGACGGCGAGCCCGTGATCTGCAACAGAGCCGAAGGAAACAAGGCTAAGGTACAAGCGTGTTGCGCAACTGGTGGTTGTTGGACTTCTGTTTATATGCATTCGCGATGATGTGGTTGTTGATCCTCCGATTGATCCTCTCTGCTTGCCTACTCCCGGCGCGTGCACACCATGTGCTTGATGAAATGCTTGTTTGGGTGGCTCTATAGCGAGACACAGAGGCATCAAACTGGCCTAACGGTTGGTTGTTGGCATTCCATTTTTAAGGCCAACTATGGTGCCTTTTGTAGAGAAGTGTTGTATGATAAGTTACTAAATTAGCTTTCTATGTTTTTCCTTTGTGCAGATACAACCCACCTGCGAATGCTATTAAGCTATCAAAAGGGATAGTCAGACCAGGGCAAACGGCACTAAATTGGTAAGAAACTTCAAAATATACGTGCTTTGCAAACATTAACCAAAAATATATGAGTTTTTGTTGCTTTTAGTGTTGAATTAGTGGCACTCCTGTATTTCCAGGATTATCAAATGAAACGAAATTTTCATTTCTGTGAAAGGACAAGTGGTGATAGTTATCCCTACAGATTTGAACATTGACATATCATCAGATCAAATTATGAAAATAGCCAAATAAAGAAGTATTCATTTTGAGCTACTTGAACAATTAAATAAGGTATGCCATAGATTATTCAAGGAACAGAATTATTTAGTATTCTGACTTTAAATTAGCATAAGAGATTGGATACATGGATTGTAGTTTTTATCCTTATTTTCCTAGCCGCCTTTGAGAATTGAGGCCAGATATGTTTCTATGCCGTGCTGTAGCTTGTCAATCAATTTGAAATAAGAAGTTCTCCACCTCCTAGCAAATAAGAGTGCAACAAAGACTGACCAAAGGCCCAGAACAAATCCTGTAGCCATCCCAAGATACAAATACCTCAAATCTGAATTTGGCTGGTGCTCATCAAGATGACCACTAGCTACCACAGGCCCTGAGCAATTCCTAGAAATAGGAGGCCCACAGAGATAGTTGTTGCCGATATACGAAGAAGCTGGATCGGTTAGTGTCTGCAGCTGATTACCCGATGGTATTCTTCCTGAGAGATTATTGTACGACAGGTTAAGCTTGCTTAACATAGTGATATCTGATAGACTGGGAGGTATTTCGCCAGAGAGCTCATTCCATGACAGATCGAGAGACTCCAGTAATCGTAGCAGGCCTATCTTCTCTGGAATCTTGCCGGACAACTGATTATGGGATATGTTCAAGACCCTCAATCCAACAAGGGATGTTATTTGATATGGAATCTCTCCGACTAAATTGTTGTGGGACAGATCAAGACCAACCATGTATATGATGTTACTGGTGTAATTAAGATACTGGCCTTTCATTACAACTTCTAGGCTATCATCGTATTTCTGTAAGTCATAGATATCAGGGTTTGCCGGCCGTTCATAACTCCAGACTAAGGGATTACCTAATGTTTGCTGAAGATCCTGAGTCATGACTCTCAAGTAGGACAATGAATGTGGTATGGAACCTGATATTCTGTTATATGCAAGGTCCAAGAATTGTAGGTGTCCAAGATCTGTGAACTGAACTGGAATAGAGCCCGAGAATGTATTGTTCCGCAACCGAAGATAAGACAATTGTGGGAGTTTCTTTGCTATCCATGTTGGTAACTCTCCAACATATTTATTGTGTGCAAGATCGAGTAGAATCAACTGGGGGCAGCTCAACAGAAATAAAGGAAATTCGCCGGACAGGTAATTACTATACAAGATCAGAGCTGACATTTCAGTTTCTTTTGATCCTTCTAAGCATACCGGAAGCTTTCCTACCAAACGGTTCTTTGCAAGGTCCAAAACTGTTAAAAACTGCAATTGACAAATATATGCTGGAACAGTACCATTTATATCGTTTCCAGACAGCAATAAATCTGTAAGGTACGGGGCCCCAAATTTTTGTGGTAATGGCCCTGATAACGAGTTCTTGGATATGTCAAGTTCTGCCAAATGCCTTGGTAACTGCGGTAGAATGCCTGTCAAGTTGTTGGAGTTCAAGTCAAATATCAGGGCTGAAGACATAAATTCTAGTGTCCTTGGTAACCTTCCGCTGATTTGGTTACAAGAGATGTTCAAGTATATAACATTTGAAAACACAGTCCAAAACCAATCTGGGAGATAATCGACTATGCCTGCATCAGAAATGTCAAGATAATTAACATGCCTCTGCCCTTTCAGCCACAAAGGAAAATGAAGGCCCATTTTGCAACGTGGAAAATAAGCCAGCCTTAACTTAAAATGAGGAATCCAGTTTGACCTGATCATCATGTGTATGGAGTTGTAAGATAAGTCCAATTCCTCCAAGTTCTCTAGATTGGCTAAATGTTCCTCCAATATAGAGCCAGTCAATTGGTTGTTATCTAGATACAGTTTATTAAGCTTGCTCATCATTCCGATTTCAAGAGGTATTGATCCCACAAGCCTATTAGAAGACAGTTTGAGTACACCCAAATCAGTCCATTTGTATATCCAGCTCGGAATTTCCCCACTAACATTGGTTAATGATAGGTCTAAGGACTCTAACTTTCCCCGTGCACAAGGCGGCAGTTCCTTCAAAAATTCTGACATATCTTGATTGATGCGATTTGACCACAATGTTAGCACTCTCAAATTGCATAGACTTTTCAGTGGCTTCGCCTTCACATCATTGAGTTGATTGCCTCCAAGGTGAAGTACTTCAAGGGAAGTCATGTTCCCCACGGCCTCTGGGAGCGTCCCAGCGATCATATTATTTCTGAGGTCAAGATGCCTAATGGTGCCAACATGCCAGAACCAGTACGTGGGATTCAAGGTGAAGCGATTATCTTTTAGATCTACCATCTCAAGTGATGTGAGGTTAGGATGTGCTATTGGTGTGTACGGAAAAACCAGGTGACATTCAACAAGATGAAGAACTCTTAAATTAGGAAGCATGTTAACCACCTGAACCCAATCACCAATTGTACTAAGGCTGACACTGCTCATGTCGAGAAATTTTAGTGATGGCAGGCGCTCTAGCCATGAGATGTCCTCACTGTGCAAATTATAATCGTTGACACTCCAATAGTTATTGATGTCAAGATATTGCAGTCTAGAGAGGTTACCAAGTTGAGGAGGCACTGGACCATTGAAATCCATGCTGGAGAGGTTGAGATATGTCAAGCTCCGGAGGGAGCCCAAAAACTTTGGTATGGGTACTCGTACTCCCCCAAGATGGTTCCCGCTGAGATCGAGATATCTCAGATGATGCAGAGCAAGTAAAGAAGAACTTATCTTGCCAAGCATCCCATGAGGATAGTGAGTGTCCATTGGAGTTTTAGGGCCGTACAGATCATCTAGGAAGAACTTGTTGCGGAGGTCAACCTTGATGACACAGCCCGTGCTGTTGCTGCACTTGACACCGCTCCACTGGCAGCAGTCCTGGCCATTCCACGAGGCAAGGAGTTTCTGCGGATCCCTTGTGATGCCAGCTCTAAATGAAAGCAGTGCATCCCGGTCTTTTGCGACGCACCTGAGATAGGTTTGTTGTGCATATACGGAGGAGCAAATGGTGGTGGTGGCTAGAAGAAGCAGGAGGCAAAAGACCGCCGCTGCTTCCATGGAGGATACTAGAGCTGCCAGAATGTGTTGTTTCTGGTTGTCTTAGCCAGCCATTTGGACTATTAAGTACTGTTAAATAAAGAGAGCATGCAGCGGTACAATTTTTAAGAAAATATTTCCATATCGACTGTATTCAGTCAAGTAGGAGCCCGCGGGCATTCAAGTCAAAGTGCTCACATATTAGATGAATTGTGATTTGACTGCCAAATAATGGAGATGTAAACAAGTAATCGACGGTGTGCCAAAGAATTCTATCTCGTGAAGACTTGGATTTAGTGAAAAGTCCACCCTTTCATTGTCGCTGGATAAACAAGGATCAAGTAGACACATTTGTTTACTGCAGCAAGCTGTTGCTATTTGCCATTGTGGTACACCCCTGACTTCTTCTATTTGATCATGCAATCAACTAATTTCATTGCTGATTCCTGATTGGCAGTGTTCTATGTCTGAAAGTTTTCCACTCTCGATGCCATCTCGTCATCTGAATCAGGAGTTCAGGATGGAAAACTCATACCCTGTTTTCTTTTTGTAACTTTTCTCCACAGGCATGGCGCTTTTATGGCTGGCTCTATCAATTCATCTGAAGAGACTTTTTCATTGCCCGATACTTATTTCTGTTTGGGGGTCAAACTTATCTGTAGTTCTGTAGCTGTAAGCAGAGACGGAGCTTAGTAGCCACATCCATATTAGCTCACTCAAATATGGAATGTAAGATCAAAGTTACGGGTATCTCTGCATTTAGATAGTAGGGTGCTGTAATTGAGCTCTTTCGTTATTTTCTGAGAACGGGCATTTAATTAACAGACACTATGCCAATGTCTTCAGCAGCTCTGGCGTGGACCACGCTGTTTGTACTAGTTTATAGTGACACCTGTGTCTGAATTTTTCTGCCTGTACTGCGAAATCCACTATATATATTCCGGTTAATATGTGACATGCCTGCTGATCCAGTTACGAACTTGACAAATTGCAATGTTTCCTTTCAATCTTTTTGGAAAATCGAACTGGCAATCGTAAATTCTTTCTGATGCAAATACCGGTGCAAGTCTGATCCATATATCAAGGTATCGTGTAAAATGGTTCGGGACAGTGTCTTTCCAGTGCCCTCGATAAACATGTTTCAGTGAATTATCTTGAATTTGTGCCATCTTGTTATGCTAAATATCCGAGGTTCCTGAAAGGGAGCTCAACTCGGTCCTGAGAAACTACCAGATTAAACTATATTACTAGTTTCATTTTATCTTGATGGGATCATGGAAACACAATGTGTGATGACATGGGCATCCAATATCAGTTCAAGATATATGACATTTAGAGTAACAAATTTATTTTGATTTGGAGTAACATAGCTGCGGTATATGATAAGGCTGTCTTCGTGGTTGATTGTGAATCCCATTGTGATGTTAAAATTAGTAGTACATCCGAGTCGCAGTTCTTGAGAGACTCGCAATTTCGGGCACTTTTTCATGAAGCCGCGCTCTCAAGTTCTCGCGGCAGAGACTTCCCCTGCTTTGAAACCTTTGCCGTCGAAATAAAATGTAAAAAAAAGGGCTCTAGCGCCAAATGAACAGGGCCCAAGGTCCGGCCATTCTATTGGGCTTGTAGAACGCATCGCAGGCCTGAGGCTGGTGCCATTTCTGCGTCCAGCTATGTAAATTGAACAGGCAGAGTTTCTGGTCTCTTCTTCCCCTTTCCCCTCGCTACAGTAAATCAGGGCGAACCGAAGGCGATTCGATTTCCGGCGTCGATTTTGCCGGCTCCCGTTCGCCTCCGGTGTCCCTGTTGGGACAGGAGGTGGATGGGAGCTGTGGAATCGATGTCCGGTGTATATATCCTATCTATCTAGCCTAGGATTAGGTAGGTTAGGTTACCTCTCCCGCGTCTCCGGCCGGCGACGACGTTGGTGCGAGAAAGAGGGTGCTGGAGCTTTTTTCGGCTTCCTCTTCCCTGTCATCTACGGCGGCTTCCCAGTCCGTGCAGGCGGCGCCGGATGGAGGTTTGTTTCCCTGCCTTTTTGCGAAAGGGTGGGTTCTATGGTCATTCGTAGGGATGCTTTTGTTTTCCGCTTGGCTGTAGTTGTCAGTCATGGCGGATGGTGGTTCCGACTGCTGGTCATGGCCGGTGGTGGCGGATTTGTATACTTCTTCTCTTCTGTCAAAGGGAGGAAGTCCGTGCTTTCCCAACTCGCTGAGAAATCGGGTTGGTTTTCTGCTCTGACCGCTCCTGGTGGTTTACTTTCCCTTCTGGGGGACTCGTTCGTCGGGCCGGGGCTGTTGGTGATTGAGGCGCCAGACCCCTTGCTAGCCGGCGATGATTGGCCTGTACGTTCAATGTTCACAAAGCATGTTGGTGTCTCTGACGTGCTGCTCATGGTGCCTCTGAAAATTTCTGAAGTTCTTCGTCCGGATGGTGGTCGGCTTCACGGGCGGCAGTTTCGACCGTCGGCGACGGGGACGACCGGGATAAACTTGCAAGGACTTTGGTGTAACTTGTTTTACTTTCAGGGTTGTCTTTGTAAGTTTTGGAATGTAAACTATCGGAAGCTTATGTGAAATATAATCCCGGTTTCTCAAAAAAAAAAAAAATCTATGTAAATTGAACTGGTTTCCCTAAAAAAAAAAAGGAGAAGAAGGGGGGGGGGGGGGGGGGGGGGGATATCCTAACATCACAAAATTGACACTGTGATACAAATTATAAGCACTTTAGATGACAATACTGAAAGGGAGCTCTTTCGTTATTAATGAAGTCAGCGCTGCGTGCTGTCGTTCACGACCAACCGCAGGAAAACTGCCCCAATCCAACAGCTTATCGTTGGAGATTTTATGTAGAGAACACAAGAAGATATCCAAGAATTCAGATTCTTCTCTAATATATAAGCTTTTGTCATACGACTCGGCGTATGCAAACATACAGAGAGTCACATACACCGTATCAGACATACATGGCAGCAGATGCCTACACCAATCACACACAGAGATACATATATACGTACAACAGATGGGAGAAACACGTACGTATATGTGCCGAGTTAGACAGAGACTCCTGGTCCTGGTTTGGGAAAGGCGCGCATGCATATTCCACAGCCCCCGGCAGGAACCCATAATCATAGTATCCACGGAGAAGGAACCAACAAAGGATATCCGCGGTTCCGATGGCTACGGCTGCAGCGCCATGCACGCGCCGACGAGGACGGAGCGCCGGGGCATCCACCACGCGAGCGGCAGCACACACGCTGCTGCGACGCTGGCTTGGGCCAACAGCATGTGGCTGCGGCGACGCCCGCGCCGCGCCAAGGAAACGTCACGAACGCTCGCGTGGACGACATGGGTCGCGCGCGTATACGTGGAAGGGACGGACGGTGTGGAGCGGAGGATGAGGTGGGGAGACAGGGTCGGTCGCGCGTCGCCGTCGGCCAAAAGCCGCTCCTGCGTAGCGTCCAAAATAGATCTTGACCCTGCTCCCCGTGGCGCGGCGTGGCCCAGCTGGCGAGACGCCTCCGCGGCCGTGGGCAAATACGTCGCCGTTCTATCACTTCGTCATGGACGATGGATGGATAGGGTGGTTTACTTCGACCCCCGTTGTCGTGGCCAGGCCAGTCATTGCCGACTGGCGCGGCGCTTACTTGAGACAGTCACACGGACGGTCCGTACTCGGGTCACGTGTTAGGGGTTTATGAGCTGGGCTACACGACAAAGGGGGATGCACATGCGTTGTGGTTCCTGGTGAGAACAGTCCCGACTCTTGTTCCTTAGGTAGTACCTTGTGTAGGAAAGACTTGGCTTGTATTCACGCTCGATATGGGCGAAGCACGACTTGCATGTCATCTGAGTCTTATTTTTCGATTACATAGTTATTCACACTAGAGACATCTCTTTTTTTTTTGCGAGTAACTAGAGACACTGATTTACCATAGTTTCACCAACAATTGAGGCTTTTTGAGGTTGAGACTACGTGACAAAGAATGTGCACCTGTGTTTGAGGTCCTTGGTCTGATATATAGTTCCGTATGTTGTTCCCCACCTTTGTGTTGTAGGTAAGAGGAAGACTTCATAAGTCTTGTTCAAGGTAGATATGGACCGAACCATTCTCTAAGTTATGGGGCAATTCTCACTAGAAACCCCATGGCCTGCTAGTTTCCACAATATTTGTTCGGTTGAGTACCCTGACAACCTTTCCTAGCTCCAGAGTCCTTGAGTTCCGACCCTCTAGCCATTCTTCCTCTTTCTCCTTTAGATAAAACTCTCTCTCTCTCTCTCTCTCTCTCTCTCTCTCTCTCTCTCTCTCTCTCTCTCTCTCTCCTAACAGTTTCATGCCATTTAATCACCACTAGCAATATTTCTCTTCCCTAACAGTTTCATGCCATTTAATCATCACTAGCAATATTGTGCACTACTGGTATCCATCGACTCACAGTACCCCACCCATCATTCAACATTGTTAAAAAGAATGTTTGTCTCTAACCTATAGTTGTCATTCACGGCGTAGTTTGAATAAGCTACAGTTTAGTCGACTGAAAAAAGTAGAAATTGCTTCTCAAAGAAGAAAATAGATCAATGTGTGGAAAATAACTTTCTTAAAGAAGAGAAATAGCTTTAGAATAAAAGAAGCCCTCTAAGAAATTCTATGGTTCGGCTCAAATCTGCACTATATCAAAAGGATTTAATTACTTCCCAAAACCACAATTTTCAAACCAACGATGAAAATGTAAGCTCTCTTTTAAGAACGATGAAAACTGAAGCTCATATATTCAGCCCACACTAAGGCAAAATTTTCAATGTATATCTACCCTTTCAGCGCCTCCAATTTTCTATGGATGGCTATGTGTGGCAAAAGTGGCTAATTTTCTCGGTCCTTTATGTCTCTCTATCCCATTGTTGGTGGGATGTTGATAATGAGCCAACGGATGAAGCATGATGAGGCTTTTTGCAACCAAAGCACACACTCTTTGCTGCCAAGTGGCATATATCAACCACTCAAAAGCAACAAAAGAAATATGCCTTCTATCCATATCTTTCTGCAGCCACTGGAATATATTGAGACAGTACTGCTGTACCGGACAAGCACCAACCCCTTAGCTTTACTCTTCTGGGCATCAACTAGTCCTGTTCGTGCTACAGCTGCTAGAACTAGGAAGATGGTAAGAGGGATATCAGAGGATATTCCTATCTCAGTTTGCAGCAAAAACTGCATCAGCCGTGATAGGGATATGGCAGCCCAATTGCCCAATTGGGCGCGTCCTGCACAACTTGCCATGGCTCAGGCTCACCGTTGTGAATGGGGTCACTAGTACTATAAATCATGATGAATGAATCTGGACTGCATATGGCCGTACGGCGCACCTACCATATCACAGATCTGGAGGTATATATCTTCCTAGGTCCCGGCCGGAATGATGGTGCGATATGCAGGCACCACACGATGTTGCTAGCCATTGCCATCTGAATTTAATCTCTTTTGTCATTACCTGTGGAAAGCATGTATGAGCAGTGTCTATCATGGTAGGCACTGAACAGACAGGCCCAACCGTTGTTGTGAAACAAATTGGCCAGACATACGTGGCTAACGACTGTTGAAATGTTTCTGGTGAAATTCATGGTTATTGTCCTATCTAGTGGGAATTACATACTAGCATTTATTCCCCAAGTATAATGAACTGAAATTCATGTGTCCTTGCTCTGTTTTGACAGTCTGGTTCGCAAAGATATATGTTATTTTCTATTTGAGATGCAAAGTTGGAAAGCATCATTGTGATTTTACAAGCCTTTGATCGGGGCAATGAACAACAAAGAATATGTCATACAGGAGCAAAGTCAATTCTGAACACATGAAGCTAACGATTGATAGTACACACTGCATATTATCCACAGCTAGTGCTACTACTTGCACAGCTTTACGAACAAGCTTCTTGCAACGGTTGGCAGACAAGCGAGACAGCAGGCACGGACGCCCATGTGGCACCTTGCAATGATAAAATTTGGAGCGACCTGCGTATTCGTGCATGAGCCGACGCTGGCTAGGACGATGACGACGAGGAAGAGGAGGCCGCGTCATGTTCCAATGGAAGGTGTGGACAGGGACATGCCCAGCTCCAGCAAGGAGCAATGGAGGCCGTGTCCATGGCCATGAGAGGAAGGGTGCAACGTTCCAGTCCCTGCGCCTGACGCAGACGAGAAGTCGGATCTGCTGTCATCTTCCTCCCTGCAGTTCAGGTCGAAGGCCGGCCTGCTATCAGAGGATCTGTCGCGTGGCACGTTCAGCGACAGAGAAGTCGAAGCGCCTTCGGCACTGTTCAGCTGATCGGAGTTGCGCGCACCATTCTCGCAAATCGGTACCTGTCGCATCACGGAGATTAATTGGTTACTAACCCAAGAATTGAAAATTATGTCTGTACTGTAGTCATGTAATTGATGCTTTGTGGATGTACCATGTCAAAGAGGCTGGACCGGCGCTTCTTCTTCCCCATGCTGCTCTGCCTCAGGAAGAACTTCTGCGCGTGGCTGGCGACCTGCGTCGGGGTCCTCGTCGTGACGTAGCTTCGGGAGATGCCTCTCCAGTCGCCCTTGCCCAACTTCTCCAGGCCGACTAGGAACTGCCGGTGCTCCTCCTCGCTCCATGGAACTCCTGTCATGCATGGTGTTCATAGAGTTAATTTTACAATCACAGTTGTTTAGAAAATCAGCTGTCGCCAACAGAAGAATTATACAATTCTAGTTGCTTCGTGCAGAATCTGGAGAAGATAATGCAACTTTAAAGAAACACAAAAGGGGTAATGCTACTTTGTTAGGTCAGGATGATGGATGACAAGAAAATTTGGTACAAAAAAGATATCTGAATTTGCAAACATCATTCTTTTGCTCCTTTTTCAGAAAGCAACAAAGTACCAAATTGCACATACATATCTTGATATGAACATGAACATAACAGCAGATTGCGTGTACATGTCATTACCTTTCTTCCTCTCCTGCACAACCCTGCCATGAGGTCCATCAGACAGGTACCCATTGGTCGCCGCCCTCTCTAGCCCCTCATCGATCGACAACAGCATCGACGACGATGAAGACGACGACGGCGAGACGAGGGAGCAGCCAGGATTCGCTGCCGCAGCAGCAAGCTGCAGGCAATCCATGCTGTAACTCTTCTTCATCATGGACGACGCCGCGCCGGCGCCGGCGCCGATATGGACCTGAACTCCGAAGAGCCTTAGCCCACTACTACTACTGCCACCACCACCGTTGCTTCCGGCTTCG
The DNA here is from genome assembly GCA_007726485.1 of Eragrostis curvula. NCBI lineage: Eukaryota > Viridiplantae > Streptophyta > Magnoliopsida > Poales > Poaceae > Eragrostis > Eragrostis curvula. Next base: position 7,809,586 of record RWGY01000009.1, on the reverse strand, counting down.
CAGAGCATGGTGGTTTCTCTGTGTCCCAAACTGCAAGTCCGCGAGTTATGGCCGTAGTTGCCACAGTGGGAGCACTTCCTGGCCATGGTGTGGCTATAAATCGGCCGAATCTGCACGGTGCCTTTTGCTGCAGATGGTGAGGCGACTTGAGAAAGATGGGTGGAGGCCAGTGTGTCCACAAGACCACAAGCTGAGTAGTGCCAGTGGGTGGTGCTACCGGCTACTGTTCTGCTAGCAGCTAAGCCATTACAGCTTAGGGAAACTTACACAGCACCCGGTATAAATATGATTGCTTGGCTGTGGACACGGACATGTCATTGGACGGGAAACCATAGAAAAGTGGTGAGTGAAGTCGCCTTCCAGATCGATCGTGTTCCATGGACTCAAATGGTAATTTGACTGGACAGTTATCCTGAGAGTGTACAGCACGGTTTCATGCTAGATTTCTTTTACATGTTTTACCCAAGAGGACCCATTAGTTGGTGGCCTTTAGCTAGGTCCCCATGTAAAGACAGAGATAGCTGTACTACTCTGATACGATGCGTTATTTTCTTTGTAACTTTAAAAAAACAGCACATATGTTTGTTGTCGAAACTACCAGATAGAATCTTGCAGTTGCAGACATAACAAGGCTTATTTATGAAAAAACAGTTAATCACAACACAACACACGTCTGTTAATCTTCTCGACAGAGGGACCACATGTCAACCTCGTGCACCCCATCTCCCTCTAAAACCATGCTGACTGGGCGCATCATCCATCAGGCGCTGCTGACCGAGCTTGCCAAACCTCATCCCGCTCACGAGGCGGTGGCATGCCACCCGTACTCGGTGATTCGCCCAAGGTTTCATCAAAGAGAAAACGATGTACATGTATATATGGTCATCGCTGGGAACTCGCGATTGTGGGAGAAGATATGTTCAAAAGGAGGTTCGATATTAGATGGTTTGTGAGGTTATAGCTTAACACGTGAAAGGGGTCTTGGCCTAGTGGTTAAGGCATCCGAGTAGCACCTTTGAGGTCCTGGGTTCGACTCCCGGTGGGAGCGAATTTTCTAGGATTTAACGGCATTTGTGCTTTCAGCGGTAGGCGACGTGGCCATCGACAGCGAGGCGCCAGTGGTGACTTCGTCAATCTGGAGGATTTGCCGGCTCAGTCTTCGAAGATGCTCATAGGGGTAGGGTTTGCGTATGTGCGTTCATAGGGTTGAGTGTGCGTGCGTTGTGAGTGTCTGAGTTGTACTGTGTAATCACAAAAAAAAAAAAAGATTATAGCTTAACACAAGGTCCACAAATAAGGGCGGGGCGCATGTCCCTTTAATCCTCGGCAAATAGTTTTTCTTTTTTTGAAGGTCTAAATAGTTTTTCTTGAGCGCTTTTACGGTAGACCATGATACCGGTTACTTTGAAGTATCATGGTAGTAATCTAACCGTTCATTTGATTGGGTACTTAGGTAATTATACAGTGATTCAGCTAATTCACCCCTAATGTGCCCTTTGCTCCATCTACGTGTGAATGTTAGGATTCCGGGACCCTCGACTGCCATGGCCGCCTCCTTCCACTGTCGTCCCATGGCGGACAATCGTTCCCCAAATGCATGTAGCCCTACAGGCTGATCTAACCCTCGCTGGCGCCGTCCGTCGTCTAAGTTGGCCATGAACCGTCTTGCTCGCGACCTGCCCATGCTGGCAAACTTCGAGTGGATTCCCAGGCCATTTGCGGTGATGACGTATGGGTTGTCTCATTGGGTTAATCAACGCAATGATCAAACAAAATTCTCACGGAAGATTGCGATGTGAATACTTGTTCACGTATGCTGGCTGCTAATTCGGATCTGCTAGATTGTAGTTTGATTAATTAAACGTGTGTTGGGAAGATAGCTGCGATCCAAGTCAAGGGACGAACCGCAACCAGAAGACACACGCGAAGGGGGATGTAATGTTGGGAACTACACCGAAGCCCTTCTAACCCACGCGAAGGTCAACAGCCACCAGCGAAGGAAGAATGAAAGAAGCAGACGGCACAGGAGTCCGAAGTTACCAAACTAAGAGCCATGCTAAGGTAACCGATGACATGCATGTAAATATAATCATCTCACCCCCTATAAATATGAAGGGAGATGATCCTATAATGGGATCTGGTTTTTTGGGGGCCTCAAGCCAAGGACGGAATCATTCACATCGCATCAGACTCTCTCAACAGGTCAAACCCCTTCGCCCAGCATCGCGGGAGAAGGAGGGCTTCGCGCGATCAACCACAGGGAACCTGAACGGAACAACCTTCGTCCGACATCGTAGGCCGAGAGGGAGGGCTTCGCATCAACCAATGGACGACGACATCGACCAAGGAGGGCTTCGCGAGGTGCTTCGAAGGCTCATTCCCCCTCAGAAGGCTTCAGGCGAACGAGAATACATCAAAATTCTGTTGGAGGGCTTCGGCACGTCCTACGAAGACCTTCGATCCCCCAACAACGTGTTTTGCCCTTACGAGTAAATGGCCGGGTAAAACGAATCGTTTCAGATTAGATCGGATCCAAGCAAACTAACGTCAAGGCTGTGGGGAACATCTGTTTCCGTGGCTGGCGCCGTCACCAGTCGAGGCTGCGGGAAGGGCCGGCGGCGCCACCCTCCTCGCCGCCAACCTCGCACCGCCGCTGCTGGGCCGAGTGCCGTCGTTGAGATCGCCATGGCCATGGGGCTACGATCTGAGACATAAGGATGAGGAAAAGGAGAGGCAATAGACGTTAATTACCCTTTCATCACAAATATTTTAGAAGTTTGTCATCCATCGTTTTCCGATAATACCCTTGTCATCGCCATGATACCTGACCATGATACTTATAACACCAGTGGGACTGAAGGGTATCATGATAAGATCTAAACCGTCCGATGACGGAAATGAACGATGTGCATTCATTTGGGTCTACCGTAAAAGAGCTCTTTTTCTTAGGGAAATAAGAGGAAGGTATCCTGCAAATATAAGCAACAGTAGCAATACCACCAATGACGAAGTTACCACGAAGTACGTCACATATCATACGTAAGACAAGCTAGACTTCTACTCGAAGCTCGTGCACGTGCAATCCGCATGCACGTACGCTACATGCGTGTTATGTTACAGACCACTACATCTTTCCAAAGAAAATGGGACCACGAAGATCTTGGTGACCTTACTTTGCTTAATCCATAAGCGAACCGTGACTATTAGAGAAGTTCTAACTTAAACATCGAGCTTACCAAACTTTCTTCTTTTGAATCAAGGTGCTATCGATCGTTGAAGAACCCAATATACCTTCCTCCTACTGTCCTACATGCCACCAATCAACATATGTATATAAGCAAAGTGCTATTAAGTATTTTCACTTGTATGTTTTTTTTTTGGTCGTAAAGAGCGACACGTATAGTATCTTACCGTGGTCTTAGTCCGCCCACTATCTCACATTATCAGATGGGTTTGGGGTCTGCTACGGCATGAAGTGGCATATGAGTGTATAACCTGCTCGTTTTCTATGGAAAATCTTGACGGTAGATATTTTCAGATAAATTAATCCACTCAAGAAAACGACCTAATACTAACATAAGAAACCTAACAAAGGCGATAGACTCCATTATTGTTAGGTCCTTATCTTACTGTTAAAATACCCAGCTTGTCTTACCATATTTGATCTGTACAAGACCAGGAAAGACGCTTGTCAACTGCCAAATCTGGGTATGAAGAACTCGTCTCTGATGGCCGAGACGACGCTTTGGAAGTGGTATGGTACTTTAATCATTGTTATCCTATCTCTAACACCAGTAGTATTCTATTCTACCTGATCGAATCCACGCAGGAGAATAAACTTCATTATCTCCTGTCATGCGAACTACAGGCTGTTGCTACTTTCCTCTGCTCGGAATCTTCGATATCCACTGATATAAAGCGAAAAAGATTTCAAGCAGCAGAGTGCGCGCTAGTAGTCCATGATGGGGACAGGCATTACCCAATTTTATTCTGTGTGTAGCATGTTTAAGGCAGATAAGACGGGGATAAGATTGTTTGTTTAGGCCGTGTTTTTCCACTGCCTAGCCTTAAGATATCATCAATGAGACGATACAACCACCGGATTAGCCATTAAGAGCACATTGCTGTTTGTTTGAGTAAGCGTGCGTTGAATTGCGCTAGTCTGTGCTGCTTTGGTGGTTTTCTTTGTTAATCCGCATCTTTATCTGATCAGAAGATTTATCTTAGATGGGGAATTTGTTAGTTTTACACAGGAATATTGTTTGGCATTCGAAGGTCAATGTTCTTTATCCCTTACGTAAACAAGGGATAGAGTATTCCTCATCCATGTAGGATAGTAGGGGAGCTTCTTGGCTATCTGTTCTCTGAACATTCTCTTAGCTTTTTGTTCCATCCATGGTTCCTGATATGGCATATACCAATCTTTTCTGCACCCAATAAGCAGACAACAATCATTCAAGTTGCTCAACTTGATGCTTCTTCCTGTACCGGTCTCCATGATGGCTCCTTTCTTTACGTGAAAGAGAGATATGCAATCAGTTTGATGTATACAATACATTAGGAGTAGAATAAGAGTACTCACATTACACTTGACTCACAGATTGGCTTGCTTTCCTTTTGTTCAGTAACTGCACTCGCAAATGTCAAAATGGGGCAGCCAGAGAAAGCCATCTTGATCTCTCAAGATGGGGAAGATAGAGGAGCAGAGGTTTATGTTACCCGCTACACTTTCTCATAGAATTCATGTAGGCCTCGGCCTACGGTGGTTGCCTCGGAAAAGTTATAACTTTATAACAGGCGGACAAACTTTCTAAAATTTGTCAATGATATTTTTCATTTAGAATTTTGTCAAAGTTTTGGTGTACGAGACCATGCTAACGGCCAGTTACGTCATACTCTCAACTGAGAAAACTTCAAATAAAGCTGGAAAATGATAACATAGTATTTAGATGTCATAATAAATTCTGTTTCAGTAAAGATCATATCAGATGCTCAGCAGTCAACTAATTAGTACATGTCCTCCTAAGGTTCAGCTATTCTCAGTCTCTTATTCAGTAATAATTTCGGGTGACCAGAGCAACCATTCTAAACTGCTGTGTTATTGCATAAAGCATTGGTCAAATTTGTGTTGCAAAAAGAAAAAAAAACACCTTTGAAAGTGTGCCCGGAAGAAAATTGTGACAAGGTACACTCTGTGATAGGAGGGGGGATGACCCTAGTAATTTAGCATCCATATGTACCCGGATTTCACTGGCAACTGTCATTTAGCTTTTCTCCCCCAGTTGCTAAATTGCTTAGACCGCAAGAAAATCACCCAAGGTGATCAACAACTCCAGACGCATGCGCGAGCAATTTGGAGTTGGTTGATCATGATCAATTGGACGCGTATGGCAGGATCAGGATCGGAGGAACACCGAAGCAGCCGTGGAAAGCGCGCTAGGCTCCGGTTCGGAGAGCGGGCAGGGCGGCGCAGGTGCTCCGGGAGCAGAGGAAGGATGTGGAACATGGAGGAGTTTGCTGATCCGTTGGACTCGACAGTTTCCATTCATGGAACCGATGATAGGTCGCGAGCTAAATACAGAAAACATAGAGATAATGGAGCAAGCAACTTGGAATTCAAGATTCCACGCCAGTCGCCAGTGATAGTGGTGGTACTAGAAAAAAAAACTAAAAATATGTAGATCTAAGCACACATGTCTACTTAGGCACACAGTGGCGGAGCCAAAGGGTAGTCCATATAGGCCTAGGACTACCCTCGCTTTGGGCAAAACAAACTACACCAGCTACTGTTCAACACTATTACACGCTGTTTAACATTATTTAGCTATTGTTTAGCACTATTTTTGACACTGTGACTACCCTGGGCAAGCACGTGGCTCCGCCACTGTAGGCATAGCTTCTCCTGCTGCTTTTTTTTTTTAGGGATAACACAAGGTGTGAAAAAAAAGGGTGTAACTCTAAAGCGGAAAGATGAGGATGAACTCGACAGCAAAAGCTGCTTTTGTCTTCTTCGAATATACGTTGTGTCATTGATCTATATGCTTCTTGTTTATGTGGTGAGATGGAATGCCATGATATTTCAATACAAAAGTAGCAGTCTATATCTCTAGACTAAATGTCAGTTTGAGAAAAGGAAAAACAAGCTTTCGAGAGAGAAGAGACAGTTTTCCCTAAAAAAAAGAAGACACAGTTTCGCGCGCGTTAAGAAAAGAATACATCATACAGGCTCAATTTTGTGATGGGCTCAGACTGTAAAAAGGCCCAACGAAAACACTTATGGCAGAGGAAGCCTTCCGAATGTTCCACTCACAGAGGCCCATCCAATGTCTGGAGGCCCATGAAACATGTCCACTCCCGAAGGCAAGTCAGGCCCAGATAGAAGCACGAAATGACATGACCACCCCTCCCATCACTCGCCCTGAATCTGCCACCGCTCCTCCCAAAATACAGTGGCACGCACGTAATTACCAGAAATCCACTGCCCCAGGACCGTAATTAACTCTATCGGACCGTGCTCTCCGGGGATAGTGATAGATAGAGAGTGGGGAGTCCATTTGGCGGCTAGGGTTTTACGACCATTCCTCTCCTTCTGATCACTGCCTCTCGCGCTGCCACCACCATTCCGCCTACCCCTCCCGCTCCTAAACCCTAGACCACCGCCCCTCGTCTCGATTCGATTCGCTTGTCCATGGCGGTCTCGTCGCCGGTGTTCTAGGTTGGCTGTTAGAAGCGGTTGGATCGGTGTTTTATTTATTTCTGTCAGAGTTGAGCCGGCGAGAGGCGGCGAAGATGGGCACCAAGAACCAGTTCGATCTCCTCGTCGACGTCGAAACAGACGACCCCTCGCACCTCCTCGCCGTCGCCGCCCAGAAGGCGACCACGTCGCCCAAGCCGGCCGCCGCCGCGCCCGCCGCCCCTGCCAAGCTGCCCACCAAGCCGCCGCCGCCCGCGCAGGCTGGTAAGTTCATAATGTTTCGGTTCAAATCGGATCGAAATAGGAGGCGATCGTTATTGGATTCATTTGTTTGGTTGGGTATTGGGTAGGTTTGGGCCTGAAATGTACAACCGCTGTACGGAATTGCTGCCCTCGCCTGTGACCTGTCGATCTGACTTGAGGGGCAGCATGACATTCTGTTTCATTGTTGTCTTTGGTTGGGTATTGGGTAGGTTTGGGCCTGAAATGTACAACCGCTGTACGGAATTGCTGCCCTCGCCTGTGACCTGTCGATCTGACTTGAGGGGCAGCATGGCATTCTGTTTCATTGTTGTCTTGGGTTGTGGTGTAGGATTATCGTCTTATATGTCTTTGGGTGCTATATTCAACCGCTATACGGAATTGCTGCCCTCGCCTGTCGATCTGACTTGAGGGGCAGCATGGCATTCTGTTTCATTGTTGTCTTGGGTTGTAGTGTAGGATTGTCGTCTTATATGTCTGTAGGTGCCATATTCTAGTGTAAATTTGTCATCTTTCTATGTAAAATCACGCAATGTCATGTCTATAGTTATTTTTCATTGTCGTAGAGGTATGAAATATTTATTATGAATGTACTGATGTGGTGTTGCATTATCTGTTCAGTTAAGGAGTCCAGGAACTATGGTGCTCCAGCTCGCGATGGGGCAGGACGCGGTGGTCCAGGACGTGGTAGAGGTGGTTTCCGTGGTGGCAGGACAGGCGCAAGGCGTGAATTTAGTGAGGGTGATGCCAATGGTGTTGAGGGAGGTTACGGTGGAGGCGGCTTTGGAGATGGTGGATTTGTGAGGAGGGAGGATGGTGAAGGTAAGTTTTCCGAGAGGGGCCGTGGACCTCGTCAGCCTTATCGTGGTGGCGGCGGCCGTCGTGGCGGCTACACTGATGGGGAGGCTGTAGATGAATCTGGGCGTCCTCGCCGGGCCTATGAACGCCACAGTGGTACAGGCAGAGGATATGAAATGAAGCGTGAGGGAGCTGGCCGTGGCAACTGGGGAACTGTGACAGATGAAGCCCTTGCACAGTTAGTAATCTGAGTATACTGTATTCTGTAGTTTTGACCTATCCTTTTTTCTGTTGGGTAATTCAATGTGTAACTCATTTGTTTGTTTTACAAAATATCAGGGAAACAGTAGAGGCGGTTAATACTGAGGGAGCTGCTGCGTTGACGGAGGATGAGAACAAGCCGGATGAGGTGCCACAAACTGAGGTTGAGAAGGACAAGGAAGTTGAGCCGAATGAAGAGGAGGAAGATAAGGTATAATTCTAGTTTGATATTCTCATGTCATTGAATTTGGATTTATTCTGACGTGTACATAAGTGGGCATAGGCATTTGTAATGCAATTGTTTAGTAGCTCATAGTTAATAAAAATGGGCCTGGATCAGAAGCATAGGGGTAAGCATGGAGGATCTCAGCCTAGGTTCTAATAGGGCATTTTGTAGTTTTTTAAACACTGCCTTCTGCAGAAAAATTGGTAGTACCTGCTTGTATGATAAACATCAGATTTTATCAGAAAACTAATCTGAAGCACATCAGAGTAAGTTATAGATTATTAAGGGCACCTGTTTTGTGTCTGAATCCACATACTGGTAGCAGAGGCAAATGCTACTGCCAGAGATATGTTTGAAGGGCTCTGGAGCAGATCTCCTAGTGATAGGTTTACAGCATGCAACTACTAATGTCTTAGTTATTTGTTGATGTTTTACAAATGCTAGAGCTGTCACTTGATGCTTGTTTAACTGGTTGCTAATGCAGCTAATAGTTTTTTTTTATGCTTGCAGAAGCTTATGTGCTTTCCACTAGCTGAATTTTTTCCCCTTACCGCTTATTCAGTCTTGTAGAGCATCAATGTAGTTTCTTTAGACTAGCAATTTTAATGCTGTTGAGAACCTAGAGTGTGGATTCAATTCGTTTATCATGATTATATTGGCCGTCTCACTAATGGAGAGACACGCTAGAGCCTGTTCCACTCGGTTGTGAAGTCCATACTGCAGAAATTGTTTGCTCTTTTCTAGTTTACCCAAGGACTGATGATTCTTCCCTAATGCACACATGAATGTGAATTTTAAAAACACAGTATGCTGTCTACCTTTGTGTCTGGCATCACATATGTGCGCTGTAGCATTTCAACCTAACTAAATGAATTGAATTAGCGTGCTTAGCTGCAGTCTAGCATGGTTTTTATTATTTTTCACTGCCAGGTACTGGCAATGCATAAAAGTGAAAATGCTTGCACAAATTCATGTTCTCTTGATTCACATACTTATTGGTTATGGGCTGATTGATCCAGTGAGGCTTACACACAACAAAGTGGTTGGCTCTGCAAGTTCTCAATTTCACTCAGCCTATAGCTAGCTTGGATGGCAGCATCAAGGTTTTCATGCATTACCTTTGCAGGCATGGATTCAGGAAGCTGCACCACATTAATATCTTATTATTATAATAACAGACAAAACTAGGAAACTTGAACACCATCAAGAAACTGTACTTGTAGAGGCATCTATAGCTCTTGTAGTATTATGGATGCAGATGACTTTAAGCTTTGCGATGAACTCGTGATTAGGTATTCTCTTTGACGTTATACAAATATTATTTTGTTTTGACCATCGCTGTTGCACAGGAGATGACTTTGGAAGAATATGAAAAACTATTGGAGGAGAAGAGGAAAGCTTTGCTTGCGCTGAAGACTGAAGAAAGAAAGGTGGTGGTTGACAAGGAGTTGCAGGCCATGCAGCAGCTTTCAGTTAAGAAGAGCACTGATGAGGTTTTCATCAAGCTGGTAAACTCAACTGTCCTGCCCCTTGTCTTTGCAGAGGACCTCGAGTTATTATTTACCTTGCCTTGTATGGTTGCAGGGTTCTGACAAAGACAAAAAGAAGGAAAATGCTGACAGGGATGAGCGTGCCAAGAAGGTTTGTTTTACTTACTAGTTATGAGATCATTCATATCCCAAACATAAACTAAATATACTTCTGTTCTTTTGCCCCAATTTCTATTCACTATATTTCTTTTTTCATTCTCAGTCTGTGAGCATCAACGAGTTCCTGAAGCCAGCTGAGGGTGAAAGGTACTATGGCCCTGGTCGCGGCCGTGGTCGTGGGAGAGGCCGTGGTGACCGCGGGGGCTTCCGCGGTGGTTATGGTTATGGTGATCGTGAGCCAGCTGGTGCGCCGGCGCCGGCAATTCAAGATCAAGCTCAGTTTCCCGCATTAGGCGTGAAATGAGAGCGCCTCGTCCCGTGGACTCATTGCATATTTTCTGGGATTTGCTTAAGACTCATGTCACGTGTTGTACCTGCATCAGTACTGTACTGTTGGTTCGGTTTTTACCGCTGCGTCGTGTCTCGCATGTATATCTGAGCCAGGTGTGTGTCACAGCGACGGGTAAACTTATATTTCCTTCTTTCTTTTATCTTACTCCATAGGATTGCCGCGTATTGTCATGAGCTAATCGTATCGGGTAGAAAATCATACGTCTCTTAGCCTAACGTAATAGAAGATTGTTTGTCGGGCATCACTAAGAGTTCAGATCTTGCGTTAGCCAATGTCACAAAAAAAAAACCTATAAAAAAAAACCGGTGGAAGTTACCCTTGTCGATCTCTTTTGTCACCATGGCAGCCTCTATATTCCTTGTCTGTCGCACAACCGATGGCTTGTCCTGGATGCTCCTTACCACGGACACCCGTGCTCACCCGTGCTTGCTCGCTCCTCATCCACCGAGTTTGCAGGATGCCCCAATCGTCGAGGGCAAATACAAGATGTCGAGATTGTAGGAGCCCCAACGAGGGTAAGCCGAGTTGGTTCCGAGGTAGTCTCCTTTTCCTCCTCGTCCAATCTTTCTGAATCTTCGAATTGTGGAACTGTGTTTGGTAACTGCTCATGCATCCCGTATTCGTATACGATACGGCTAAACTTGGATACTCTCTCTATAAAACCACTCTTTTATTTGAAACTTGTGTATCGCTGTATTGGCGTATCATATTGCTATATCGGACTATCAGTCCCCGTATCGGTGATTCTTAGGTTTCAAGAACAACTAAGTTAGATGGCATGAGAACATTTGAAGAAGCAAAAGGATTTAAATTCAAGTGTCATTAATTGGTGATATGTGAATTTCAAATCAGACATTAGGATATCTTTGTGTCACTTGCCATCAAATCAACAGCCAGTGGAAGATCAGAAAATCTCTACTACTTAATAAGTCTCAAAGTGGTCGCCAGCCATAATTTTCAGCCGGATTTTTCAGTTTTCAGACCTCTGCCCGTTTAAATTTGTGTCGAATTCGAGTTCAACTCAAATCAGAGTTTATTTTGTATAGAAAAATAACCCAATCACCTTCAGACACAAACATGTTTTTGGTCCAGTGGTAGTTCTGTTTCCTTCTCAGCAGCATACCATAGTTCGAATCCCACTACTTGCAAGTTTACTTTTCTTATTTGATCTCTTTTTTTGTTATCGTTTAACGCCTATCTCTTCATTGATGTTACAAAATTATTTTTTGAAGCTCAGAATTCTAGCTTGACATGTGTAGAATACGATGGTCGAAATTACAATAATAAAATATACCACGAATTATGAATTACACAATTTTGCTAAAATAGGGAGTAGTTGTTAAGCATTGTTTCGATTACTAAAAATACTTCAAGATTTGATAAATCCTTAGGATTTTTACAAAGAACACTATTTTCATTTATAGAACAAAGTAAAAATATAATATTCATGAGAGAAACATTTAGGTACTTAGAATAAAGAAGTTATATTATCACTAAAATAGGGAGTAGTTGTTAAGCATTGTTTGGATTACTAAAAATACATCAAGATTTGAGAACTCCTTAGGATTAAAAAAACACTATTTCCATTTATAGAACAATGTAAAAATATTATATTCATGAGACAAACATTTACGTAATTAGAATAAAGAAGTTATATCATCACTCCCGTAGCAACGCACGGGCAAAATGCTAGTTCATTATCAAGTTCTTCATGATGGAATCACCACACAATGCGCAATCGATGTTTAATATTATATTGAAATGCATTCAGGAATGGAATCTAGAGGATAAGATTTTTAGTATAACATTAGACAATGCCCAAGTGAACAACGCGGTGATTGATTTGTTGATGTCGAATTTGCTGCTAAAGAAATTGCTGCCATGTGAAGCTGCGGATCGATTTTGATGATGCAATGATTGATTTATCTTTAGGACTGGTTGCGAGGAGCTGGTGGACCACTACATACTGTTTTTAGTTTATATTCCGTGTCATCAGAATATACTAAAATTGTGTATTATTGTTGCAGCCCCTTCTCCTGATGAGATCATATTCCAGGTGGTAGCATAGCAGGTCAGTCAAGATGTATCTGTTTTGTTTGTTATTTTCAATTGACTCATGATTTATCACAGCTATAATCTGTTTGCCATCAGACTTCAATTGACTCATTGATTTATTACATTTGTTCTGTCATGTTGGTACTGTAGCATGGATCTTGAAACTTCAATTAAGGTAGTGTTTGGATGAGTGTACCAACTTCATCCTGCACCAAGTGATCCCGAATATGACAGGTACCTGTGTTTGCTTGCTTGAATGGAACCCAATCGTTCAGTACCGATTCATCCACATTCGAAAAATATTCCCGTGAGATGCTGCACCGATCCGTGCGAGAAAAAACACCGCACGACGCGCTGCAGGCCGACTCGTCCGCGATTCCTTCGCCGTTCCTTCTTCTCGCTCGCCTCTCCCACCTCCTGGCTCCGCCGCCCGCCATGCCCTCCCTGACGGCAATCCGCATGGACGTTCCGCCATTCATCAAGCTCAATCGTGCCGCCACCGCGCGAGGCGCGAGGCGCTCCTCTACTGCCGCTCCCATGGTGATTTGTGCTTGTGTGTGAGATTGATGGATAAGGATGGTGTGTGCGGTTGGTTAAAACAACTGTGTCCTGCATGTCAGTATTTATGTTATAAAATTGCCATACTAAATACATATAAGAACAAATTAGGATTTGTTTAATTATGAATTATCATATTTTGGAGGTATATTAAATTTACCACTTTTGGGAGAAAGGTTACCACACCATGAATCATTCATGAAACCAAACATGTGACTGAATCATCCGGTACAATTCCATTCAACCAACCAAACAAAAGAAGAGAGTGGATTCCGTGAGCACATTGACATGTGCCCACCCAGCATCGTGCGGTGCTCTGCTGTTGAAAGATTCGTGCAAAGAAGCAAACGACGTCTGTGTGGTGTTATCCATTGTGACCACTCCTCACCTACCACGTCGTCTCGAGGGCGGCATGCGTCTGTTAATTCCTCACCTACCCCCGCTCTATCCCAGTTCGTGTGTGCTTCATTTTCTTCCCCATCCATCGATTGCCTCCAATTCCATGAAAGCTCGACCAGGCCGGCATCCATGGCGGCCAAGGAGCTCGATGGTTGCGTAGGACCGCCATCCCTATCCTGCACCTCCCTGACCACGCAGCGTCGTCTTCACCATAAGCCTGCCCGGCTGCGCAATAACGCGGCGGCCATCTCGTCGGAGCAGCATCGCCTCGCGCGGAGAGCTCCGCGGCTGCCGCCACCTCGGCGCCGCGCTCCGCGGCAGGGTCTCAACGCCATGCCCGGCGCGGCTCGCCGACAGCAATCATTAAGGCGCTGGCGGCGGCACCAAGGACGGCCACCGCACCGGCAACCCATCCTGCCGGCGACTCGGCGCGTCCGGTACACGCAGTTCAACTACTTCAACGCGACGACATTCGCGCGACGGGCTGTTCACGAAGCATGTCGACACCAGGGACATCCAAATCGAACAACTAGTATACCAAATCACCATCAAATCGACGCAAGCCATAACCAAATTGAACAACGAATACTCCAAATGTGTGGCAAGGTTCTCTGACGACGCACACGGGCAGGATTCGCTTCACCGTTGTGTCCATCGTCTTCTTCCACGCCGTCGTGTTGACCTCGTCTTCCTCGATGCGCCCGCGGGGCGGCATGGTACAAATGGCGGCTGGGCTGCGGCGAGGCACAAGTGGCGGCGACGCACGAAGCGCGCTTTCAGCCGACAGCGAGGCACAAACAGGGGCGGCGTGCTGGTAGGCTCCACGGGTTGCGCGCTGCCGCAGAAAGCTCTGCGCTCGTGGCGCGGGCACCCCTGGACGCCTAGCCAACCAGATGATGGTCCGCGGAGAGCTCCAGGTCGCGTAACGGGCACCGACTCGTAGGACCAGAGCAGCAGGCGGAGCCCAGGCCACTTTCCCAGCTCCCCTGATTCCAGGCATCTCCTTCCTCGTTCTCTCCGCATCCCAATCCAAGAGGCAAGAGCGGCGCGCGACACTCCGAGCATGGGCGGCGCGGGCAGAGGCGAGCTCCGTGCGGCACGGACGGACGCCGTGGCCGTGCTGAGCTCGGGCTGCAACTCCGACGCGCATGGTGCGTGCGGATGGACTCCGGGTGGTCGGCGCTGCTTGGAGTCCGTGGACCATTGAAAACGCTTGGACTTTTTTTTAATCATTGATTGATTGGTGATGACGGGCCACCAGTAATAAAGCCAGCCGTCGTTGCATACGAATAAATGAGCTGTTGGTCCTTGTTGATGATGCCGTTTGTGGACATAACGGAGAATACCGGGGGGACATCAGCCCATGTGTTCACGAAGTAATTATCGACAAAAGAATATATCGACTCATACAATTAACCAAACATCCTAGTTGTATCATCTCATCCGGAACCATTCCATCCAGTATCAAAATGGCTCAAGCAACCAAACACTACCTAACTGCATGCCTGCATTCACTTGACATAGGAGCTGGCTCAAAACTGCAAGTGTTCGGGCTCTCCTGATGAAGCCCAAGAGTTATGTTCGAATTGTCACTGTAGCATAGACACCTTGCTCTTGCTGTCATACTACTGCTCAAGGACTAGATATTTCTTTTCTTATTGAACTCCATGCTATCTGCTCAAGGACTCAACACTAAAGAGGAATGGAGAGTTGCGGTTGTCTGTTTTCTTGCAGCAAGAAGAAGAATACTATCTGACTGTATATTCATGCTATAACTGTTTGTATAACCTCCAACTGATGCTATCCAAGACTAATTAGAGATGATTATTTTTCAGTTCAAGACTAGTTAAAATCTTATGGACTATAACTGATTGTTGAAAGAAACAAAATCTTATGGAAAATGAAGATGCTGTTAAAAAATAAAATTTTCATGTGGTACCTGTACAAAGATGTTGTTTTTACCAAGGATAATTTAGCGAGGAGGAATTGGAATGGAAGCAAACAGTGTTGCTTTAGTTCGTGTGATGAGACTATTCAACATTTATTTTTTGAATGTCACTATGCTAAATTTCTTTGGAGGCTTGTACAGATTACTATTGGTTTACCTCCACCACAGAATACTAATCATTTGTTTAGTGATTGGCTTAGAAGTATTAATAGTAAAATGAAAAATAAACTACTTGTTGGAGCATCGGCTTTATGTTGGGCTATATGGCTTAATAGAAATGATGTGGTTTTTGATAAAGATCCAACTCAAACTTATATGCAGGTACTATACAGAGGAACGCACTAGCTTCACTTTTGGGCGTAGTTGGAACGGCATGAGGAGGATAAACAAGTAATGCAAGCGGCGTGCCGGAATCTAGAGACGGCGGTCATGCAAATTGTCGTCAACTATGGATGGAGATTTAGCAATAGAATTTGCATTTAGTTTCTCTCATTCAAACAGTTGGTTGATGTTTTATCCATTCAAGTATCATGTAGATGGAAGTGCTGCAGTTTGAAATAAGCGGCTCTAGCTTCTTTTGAAGTCAAGACTAGTTTTTTTTAGATAATAGGAAAAGCAGAGTATCCCGGCCTTGACCCAGTTCAAGACTAGTTAGAATACATAATTGTTTGTATGACAATTTTTCACTAGATTCATCAAAACTTCTCTTGGTCTGCTATCAGGGTAGCTATAATTTCCATGAGTGTGACAGTCGATTTTTTTTCCATGAGTGCAATGTAATTTGGAATACTCTTTTTTTTTCATGGAGTCTTTACTTATTTATTTGGAACACCGAGGCTATTGAGCTAGCTAACTACACATACTACTGAGCTAGCTAACTATTTTCTTCTCTAGTCAGCCCCGCGTAACCGCGCTCTCAACGATCGGGCGCTCTTCTGGACGATTCGCGTCGTTGGATTGCAATCGCGGGCGAGTGCGTTCGCGGGGTCAGCGTTTCCCTGCGGTGAGGAGAAAATTTTTGTACTGCGGGCGTACGTGTCGCCCTCCTCCTCGTCGAACTGGCTCGAGTGGGTGCATTTACAGCGTTTGTTGAGCCGAGCGCGTTTACACCGGCCTCTCCACTTCCTCGCGTCTCCTCTTCCTCTGCATCTCCGCCGCGGCCGCGGGCTACGCGGGCGAGCGCGTTCTAGCGCGAGGTTGCTGTGGGACGGCCGGCGCGTGGCTGCGGGGCGGGGCCACCTCAAGCGGCGGCGGAGCGCGGCTCCCCGAGGACACCAGGCAAGCGCGGTGAGCCGGGCGAGATGTGCTGCGGGCCGAGCGGCGGGGGACCGCGGCTCATGAGGCTGCTGGGCGAAGCGCGCTCGACGTTATCTACGGTGGTACGGCGACGACACGTTGGCGGGGCGTGCTCGGCTGGCTGGGGCGTGGAGCGACCTCGAGGGGCGGTGGAGCGTGCCTTCGCGAGGCCGAGGGGCGAAGCACGCTCAACGACGTCCATGACATCGGCGCCGTCTTCTCCACTGCAGCCTTTCGTCTCCATCAGCCTCCTCTTCACGATGTCCTCGTTGTCGTGTCTGGCACCGTCCTCACCGACGCCTCCTCCGATCGAACTGGGAGGACGCGGCCGCCCAACTCATATCCAGTCGTCATGCTCTCCTCTGCAGATCTCGCGACGCCTGACCCTTTTCCTCAACCCGATGGATCCCGCACAGCGGCGGTGGCTTGCAGCTAGAGGTGGCACGGCACCTCCAGGTGAGCTGCATCTCCTCTTCTCCCTAGACTCTTTTGCTCTCGGTTCTTTTAGACGAAAGCCCCCCCCCCCCCCCCTATATTGAAAGCAACAGTCGGGAGAGTTGGAGGATTTACGAAACGTGGATTTTTGATGCCCAACTCGTGGATTCATGTCCTCTTGGTTCTTTCCCTTCAATTCTATGCCCAGTTGGTGGATTATTTTTTTTCTTATGCCCAATCTTGTTTTGCTGGAGCCTCACGATTTTTTTTCCTCCACCTATTGCAGCGGTGCCGACACAGATGAGGATGGCCTGCGATTTTGCGGCGTCATAAGGCTTGCCTGTGTATACAGCAGGCGAGGCTTTCAGTTTGGGATGATTGCAGGGAAACTGAAAGACAGGTGATGTACCAGCATGATGGTGTATCCATTGATGAAGAAAGGGGCTTCCTTCACGGTTGGTTTTGGGGTAATAGTCCACCTTTGTTTCTATGTTTCTGTTTCCAGTCTCTTTCCTAATTAATAAATAAAACAATCTGCAGCATCAGATATATACACAATTTCGTTAGTACAGATTTTAGTTCCTTGTGTTTGTGGATCAGGAAGAGATGTATTGATTTTTATAAGGCACTTTGGGACAATCCTAACAGATTTTATTACATGGATATGTGCAGTTCATTTTGTTTTCTGGTCCCCAAGGCAATTTGGTAAGTTCTGATCAATATATCATATTTTTCTGTCTGCTTCTTGTATGATGAAGGAGAATGGAAAGGTACCTGCTGTCCACTGGAAGCGCAAAGCTTTGGCAGGTTTCATACTCTTTCCTCTGGAATCCAACCTAGCTCGATATTCACAAGTTCTAGAAAAATTCCTAAAAAGAAATCCTCAAACCACCTTTCAGCTTGTTCGCCTCGCTGCTTTGCAGCAGCTGCGATTCAGCAGCTACAGTGTTCTAGTTATTTCTTCAGCAGCCGCTACAGTGTTCGTAGTTATTTCTTCAGCAACCGCTACAGTAAAACAGCTGCAAAACAGCCTGCCGAACAAGCCATTTGTTTTCTCACAGAACAAAAAAGGCATAGAGCCATTTTGTAATGTGGTGCTAATGTACAAATCTGCAGAAGCCAGTGGTATTCCTTCACTATTTTTTTTTTCAATTTCTCGACAGCTATGAAACCCAAGTTTGGTCCCTTCTTATATTGGAATGTTCTTCTATCTTATGCCTTTGGATCATGCAAACAAAACAAATGAATGAATATTTGTGAACCTCCATGACTTATTATTTCCGTAAGCGGTCTATATTAATCTCTTGTAAAGATGATGTGCCAATAAAATAGTCTGTGATGAAGGTGATAAACTGCATCTGCGTACTACTAACTAGCTGTGCCAAAGCAGGCAAAAAAACTAATCCTTCATCAGTTCCAGAGTGTCTATTTTGAATTTACTTATAATAAAGTGTGTTAGTTAACTCATTAACTATTTTATTTACCTCTTATGACAGTGCATTTGTGTCATGGTCTGATCATCATTGCATAAATGTGCTAGCTATGCATGCTACATCTGATACATGTGTACCTTCGCAGATGCAAATTTTATGGGGTATGAAATTTGAAATGTAAAGCTCATGTGAATCTGGTGCTACAAATATATGCACTTATTTTTCCTCCCACATATGATCAGCTTTTCTGTTCTTAATTACACTTGGAAGCCTGTACTATGTTTTTATTTTTTATTTTTTTGTTTTGAAATCGTACTAAATCCATGTGGAATGGAGGCAGGCAAGTCTGCAAAATGAGAGGTGGCATCAGCAGCTCCTGCTGCTTCTTCATTACAAGGTAGAGCATGACGGCGTTCTTTACAAGAATAAACTGCAGTTTTGCCTGTAAGATAAGTATCCTAGCCCCTCTATTCCTGCTTACATATTTACTCCTTTTTTAATCAATCCTTTGCCTGCAAGCGCGTGTATTGCGGCCTTTTTTTATGTTCGGGTTCTGGAAGAAAACTATACATGTAAAGAACAATTAGTGATACCAGCAAATTATGCATATGTTTTCCAAAGGAAACTGATGTACCAATAGAGGTAATTTTCATTTACGATCGTTTTGGATGCGATACATAGTTCTTAGGTGGCGCAATGGTTTAGCTTCAGTTCCCAGGATAAATTAGATTTCACTTGAATCCTAATGTCAAATTATGACGGTTGCCTAAAATATTCTCCTTGGTTACAATTTTTTTTCAAAAAGGTAAGTTTAGCTTGCAGAAATATAAACAATATATGCTTTATTTCACTGAAAAACATGATGAGCAAGGTGAGGGAGGGTGTCAAAACATCCACTGTATCCGTTGCCACACGTGACCTGTCAACATAAATTTACTAATCTCATATGGCACTGTTGTTTATGGGCTGTATTAGTGGGGATCCTAGACTGTATATCATTGCCACTGTGCTGCACTGCAGCTTTGCTGGTTTCAAACCTGCATGTTATATGAATAGAGCTTTCTTATCATGCCCTTCTGTAATGTTTAGCTTGGCCATGGTTTCCTTTTCAATTTGTAATTGTACGGCATGGTTGATTTGGATTCTATATTGGGTTATGGAATGGAGGACAAAAAAAAGTATTTAATTGATGATGTTATTAATATATCAGTTGCTTCCAGGCTTCAGTTTTTTACTTTCACTAAAAATTTGTGCTGTGAATATTGATGACAGTAAGAGTTTTACTTGCGCCCTGGTAGTACTACTGAATGGAGGTAAATAGTAATGCGCTCATGCAATTCTTCTTGGAAAGGTAGTATTGCTTTTTCTCCCTTTTTATAGCTGATCGCTACCAATGGCTAGAGGCTTATCTGAATCTCACGCTCTACAGTTTGGTTTAATAATTGAAGATAGCCAGCTAATCCTTGCCAAAGAGCATCTGTGTGTATTTGTTTACTCTGTACACAGAAGCCTACACGGAAATTTAGATCCTTAATAAGTGGAAACATTCATGCATGGTCCAGTTAATGTAACTTCGTTAATTTTCACCTCTCATTTCAACATGTTATTTTTATGGTAGCCTATAGGAGGGTTCTTTCTTGCTAGGGTCTGCCTAATTATTAACTCAGTTATCCCATCATACAGTGTCAAAAGAAATCTGACAGTTCATCCAACATGTCATTATTATCGGGCATTACCCTATTATCTGTTGAAATTTGTTGCACAAATATTGAACACAATTAGGTTTTGTAATTCATGAAGTAACCCTACTCTTATTTAGTTCTACTTTCGTGCATTTAGGGAATAAGAAAAATATATAAGATATTTCAAATTGATTGTTGGATGTCTTAACAAAGTACATACTATAAAAAAGAGAAAGAAATGTACATTTCCACTTTATTTCCATTAACTGTTCACATATGTTGGCACGCTCTCAAACAACGCAACTATTTCTTCGACTGCTATTACAAGAACTACTCACCAGGAATTTTCAAGGCTCACAAAAATCCTTGCAGAATGACCATAAGCCTATCTATCTTCAGATGTTTCATATCAGGGTCCATGAGAATCCCTTGGCTGAAAAGGCACCTGAGAGCTTTGTCTTTCATTATTTTTTATTCTATTAGAACTTTTGCAGTACATGTAGTTTCTGTATCTATTGTATGCCAGCTGAATATTAAGTTCACAATTTGTAAAGTCTTTTAAATAAGTTTTGGTGGTTACTGTTGAATTACGTACTTATGTATCTCATTGCATATGTCAATGAAGGCAATCAGAAATTTCAGATATGAAGGTTCGTAATTCACCGGATGGAAAAGTTGAATTTAGCCATTGTTTTATGTGTGATATATCATGGTTTGGTAGTTTTTATTGTTGTTACGAAACAAATTATGCCACAATATAGTAATCGCTCATGTCGGCTCCGTCTCCAGTACCTTCACAGGCCTATTCTCTCTGTTTAATACTTTGTACTACAGAAATGGAAAAATAAAAGGTCGCCATATGGTCGCCACTTTAACGAGCGACGGTCATTACTTAGATACTATATATGATTTTCTGCCATTGCAAATACAACCAGCCTTTCCTACCGTGAAGGACTACACAAAACTTTTGATTGTCGTGTAACCAAAATCAAATTGTTTTTGTACGTTTTAGGCCACATCAGTAGAAATGAGGAAGCCTCTCAACGACTTCATGCGGCATGACATTAGACAAGCGGCACGCGAAGCGCGCCGGATCATACTAGTATGTACCTACGCGGGGCAGCTGAAGCTAACCGTAGGCAAGATGCACAACGCAAGTTATCTTACGTGTTTTTGGGTCAACGACTGGGTCGTGTGGATTAGCGCTCGTGGTGGGTCGAGCTGACCCATGACCCACTGCTAATCAGCTGGGTTGTGTGGACAAGCAGTTGGGTCGACCCAACGAAAATGGTAACATAGTATTTATATGTATTAAATTGCGTTTCAGTAAAGATTAAATCAGATGCTCAGCAGTCACCTAATTAGTACATGTCCTCCTAAGGTTCAACTACTCTCATTTCCCGGTCTCTTATTCAGTAATAATTTCGGGAGACCAGAGCAACCATTCTAAAATGTTGTGTATTGCATCAAGCATCGGTCAAATTTGTGTTGCGAAAAAAAAGAATACTTTCATTTAGCTTTTGACCCCCAATTGTCTAATCGCTTAGACCGTAAGAAAATCACCGAAGTTGATCAACAACTCCAGACGCATGCGCGAGCAATTTGGAGTTGTTAGGTCATGATCCATTGGACGCGTATGGCAGGATCAGGATTGTAGGAACACCAGAGCAGCCGTGGAACTTAACGCCCGCAAGACTCCGAGAGCAAGGCGGTGCTGGTGCGCAGGGTAGTGGCGGAGCCAGGACAAATCCATAGGGAGGGGGGGGGGGGGGGGGGGGGGGGGAAGCGAACAAGATCATCGCTGTAGCCTGGGACGCATCTACTATTTGGTGTGAGTTTGCGGCTTGTCATGTAGGCTACAGCTGGGAAAGAGGCAAGACTAGCAGAAATATGAAGAGCCTGATGTGAGATGACAAAATAACGCATGTATTTACTTCTACATTGGCTAACACTAGCTGTGTGCCCGTGCTTCGCCACGGCAAAAATCAGATACTGAAACACATGACCACGGTTACAAATATTTCTCTACGTTATACATTGATATAAAATTACTCGCATTTTATTTTATTTATTGCGGTGGACTGCTGGCGCCTTCGGTTGCAGTCGTGGAGGCAAAGAAAGGAGGCGGAATAGAGCAGGACAGCATGCGGTGGCATGCGGAGCCATATGCGGGCCCATCTGTCGGCGCAAATAGAAGTAGGGGTGAAGGGTGCCTGACCAACCATTCACCACCAACTCCCTTTTTTATGTATAGTAAAGATACTTGCTAGCGTGCTTATCTTCTGCCAAAGGCTACATAAAATTTATTGAGCCAAGGGGGCCAGAGCCCCCGCTGGCCCTAGAGTGGCTCCGAGAGCATGGAACATTGAGGGTTTGTTGGTCCGTTGGACTCGGCAGTTTCTATTCATGGAACCGGGACACGAGTCGAAGACGAAAGACACAGAGAGACATGAGCAAGCAACTTGGAATTCAAGACTCCACGCGAGTGGTAGTGGTGGACTGGTGGTACTAAGAAAAACTAAAAAAATGTGCAAGTCTAGTTAGGCACAACTTCTGTTGCTGCTTTTTTCATAGGGATAACACAAGATGTGCAGAAAAAGGTATATTTCTAAAGCGGAAAGATGAGGATGAACTCGACAGCAAAAGCTGCTTTTGTCTTCTTAGAATATACATTGTGTCATTGATCTATATGCTTCTTGTTTGTGCCTGCGCCAAATGCACTCATATATGTAGTTTTATTTGGTGACATAGAATACCATAATATTTTAATACAGAAGTAGCAATCTATATCTCTAGACTCAATGTCAGTTCGAGAAAAACAAAAACAAGTTTTTTTTTTTTTTGCGAGAAGGAAAACAAGCATTTTTTTATTTGAGAAAAACAAGCTTTCGAGAGAGAAGAGACCGTTTCCCTTCAAAAAGAGAGAGCGAGCGAGGAGACCGTATAAAAAGGCCCAATGAAAACACGTGTGGCACAGAGTGGAAAACCTACAGAATGTTCCACGCACCGAGGTCCATCCAATGTCTGAAGGCCCAAGAAACATGTCCACTCCCGAAGGCAAGTCAGGCCCAGATAAAAGCACGAAATGACATGACCGCCCCTCCACCACTTGCCCTGAGCCCCTGAATCTGCCACTGCTCCTCACGTCAGACAGTGACACGCACGTAATTACTAGAAACCCATTGCCCCAGAACCGTAATTAACTCAATCGGACCGTGCTCTCCAGGGACAGTGATAGATAGGGAGCGGGGAGTCCAAGTGGCGGCTAGGGTTTTACGACCATTCCTCACTGCTTCTCGCGCTGCCACCACCATTTCGTCTTCCTCCTCCCGCCCCTAAACCCTAGACCACCGCCCCTCTCGTCTCGATTCGATTCGCTTGTCCATGGCGGTCTTGTCGCCGGTGTTCTAGGTTGGCTGTTAGAAGCGGTTGGATCGGTGTTTTGTTGATTTCTGTCGGAGTTGAGCCGGGGAGAGGCGGCGAAGATGGGCACCAAGAACCAGTTTGATCTCCTCGTCGATGTTGAAACCGACGATCCCTCACACCTCCTCGCCGTCGCCGCCAAGAAGGCGGACGCGTCGCCCAAGGCGGCGCCCGCCGCCCCGGCCAAGCTGCCAACCAAGCCGCCGCCGCCTGCGCAGGCTGGTAAGTTCAGGATGTTTCGGTTCAAATCGGATCGAAACAGGGGAGGGGATCGTTATTAGATTCATTTGTTTGTTTGGGGATTGGGTTGATTTGTGTCTGAAATGTACAACCGCTGTTCGGGTTTGCTGCCGTCGCCTGTCGATCTGACGCAAGGGGCAGCATGGCATTCTATTTCGTTGTTGTCTTGGGTTGTAGTGTAGGATTGATTATCGTCTTATATGTCTGTGGGTGCCCTATTTTTGTGTGAAGTTATCATCTTTTATGATAAATCACACAATACTATGTCTATAGTTATTGTTCATTGTCATAGAGATATGAGATATCTTATTATGAACGTATTGATGTGGTATTACATTACCTGTTCAGTCAAGGAGTCCAGGAACTATGGTGCTCCAGCTCGCGATGGGGCAGGACGCGGTGGACCAGGACGTGGTAGAGGCGGTTTCCGCGGAGGCAGGACAGGCACAAGGCGTGAATTTGGTGAGGGTGATGCCAATGGTGTTGAGGGAGGTTACGGTGGAGGCGGCTTTGGAGATGGTGGATTTGTGAGGAGGGAGGATGGTGAAGGTAAGTTTTCCGAGAGGGGCCGTGGACCTCGTCAGCCTTATCGTGGTGGTGGCGGCCGTCGTGGCGGCTACACTGATGGCGAGGCTGCAGATGAATCTGGGCGTCCTCGCCGGGCCTATGAACGCCACAGTGGTACAGGCCGAGGATATGAAACGAAGCGTGAGGGAGCTGGCCGTGGAAACTGGGGAACTGTGACTGATGAATCCCTTGCACAGTTAGTAATCTGAGAATACTGGATTCTTTAGCTTTGACCTATCTTTGTTTCTGTAGGGTAATTCCGTGTGTAACTCATTTGATTGTTTTACAAAATATCAGGGAAACAGTAGAGGTGGTTAATACCGAGGGAGCTGCTGCGGTGACGGAGGATGAGAACAAGCCGGATGAGGTGCCACAAACTGAGGTTGAGAAGGATAAGGAGGATGAGCCAAATGAAGAGGAGGAAGACAAGGTATAATTCTAGTTTGATATTCTGATGTCATTAAATTTGTATTTATTCTGATGTGTACATAGGCGCATTTGTAATTTTAGCAAATAAATGTAAAAAGATAGGGAAAACTTTGAAAATATTGCAATTGTTTAGTAGCTCATAATTATTTGAAAAATGGGGAGAAAACGCCTGGATCAAAATCCTAGGGGTAATCATGGTGGAGCTCGGCGTAGCTTCTAGTAGGGCATTTCTTAGTTTCTTAACACTGCCCTCTGCATAAAATTTGGTAGTACCTGCTCGTATGATAAACATCAGATTATTTCAGAAAACTACTTATCTGAAGCACATCAGAGTAAGTTATAGATTATTAAGGACACCTGTTTTGTGTCTGAATCCACCTACTGGTAGCAGAGGCAACTGCTACTGCCAGAGTGATGTTTGAATGGCTCTGGAGCAGATCTCCTAGCGATAGGTTTCATGCAACTGTTAATGTCTCGGTTATGTGTTGATGTTTGACAAATGCTAGAGCTGTCACTTTGATGCTTGTTTAACTGGTTGCTACTGCAGCTAATGTTTTTTTCTGGATGCTTGCAGAAGATTATGTGCTTTCCACTAGCTGATTTTTTTTTTGTTCTTATATTTTACCCAAGCCTTGTAGAGCTTCAATGTAGTTTCTTTGGACTAGCAATTTTAATGCTGCTGAGAACCTAGAGTGTGGATTCAATCTTCTATCATGATTATATTGGCAGTCTCACTGATGGAAAGAAATGCTAGAGCCTGTTGCTACTCAGTTGTGAAGTCCTTACTGCAGAAATTGTTTGCTCTTTTCTAGTTTGCCTAAGGATTGATGATTCTTCCCTAATGCACACATGAACGTGAAATTTTTAAAAACACAGTATGCCGTCTAACTGTTTCCTTGTGTCTGGCATCACATACATGCGCTGTATCGTTTCAGCCTAACTAAATGAGTTGAATTAATGCGCTTAGCTGCAGTCTAGCATGGTTTGTGTTGATTTTTCACTGCCAGGTACTGGCAATGCATACAAGTGAAAATGCTTGCACAAATTGATGTTCTCTTGATTCACATACTTACTGGTTATGGGCTGATTGATCCAGTGAGGCTTACACACACAACAAAGTGGTTGGCTCTGCAAGTTCTCAATTTCACTCAGCCTATAGCTAGCTTGGATGGCAGCATCAAGGTTTTCATGCATTACCTTTGCAGGCATGGATTGAGGAAGCTGCACCACATTAATATCTTATTATTATAATAACAGACAAAAGTAGGAAACTTGAACACCATCAAGAAACTGTACTTGTAGAGGCATCTATAGCTCTTGTAGTATTATGGATGCAGATGAATTTAAGCTTTGCGGTGAACTTGTGATTAGGTATTCTCTTTGATGTTATACAAATATTATTTTGTTTTGACCATCGCTGTTGCACAGGAGATGACTTTGGAAGAATATGAGAAACTATTGGAGGAGAAGAGGAAAGCTTTGCTTGCGCTGAAGACTGAAGAAAGAAAGGTGGTGGTTGACAAGGATTTGCAGGCCATGCAGCAGCTTTCAGTGAAGAAGGGCACTGATGAGGTTTTCATCAAGCTGGTAAGCTCAACGTTCCTGCCCCTTGTCTTTGCAGAGGAACTCGAGTTATTATTTACCTTGCCTTGTATGGTTGCAGGGTTCTGACAAAGACAAAAAGAAGGAAAATGCTGACAGGGATGAGCGTGCCAAGAAGGTTTGTTTTACTTACTAGTTATGAGATCATTCATATCCCAAACATAAACTAAATACTTCTGTTCTTTTGCCCCAATTTATATTCACTATATTTCTTTTTTCATTCTCAGTCTGTGAGCATCAATGAGTTCCTGAAGCCAGCTGAGGGTGAAAGGTACTATGGCCCTGGCCGCGGCCGTGGTCGTGGGAGAGGCCGTGGTGACCGCGGGGGCTTCCGCGGCGGTTATGGTTATGGTGGTCGTGAGCCATCTGGTGCGCCGGCGCCGGCGATTCAAGATCAAGCTCAGTTTCCCGCATTAGGCGTGAAATGAGAGCGTCACGTGGCGTGGACTCGTTGCATATTTTGTGGGATTTGCTTAAGACTCATGTCACGTGTCGTACCTGCATCAGTACTGTACTGTTGGTTCGGTATCTACCGCTGCGGAGAGTTTGAACACTCCGCTTCCCCAGTTTGGCCACCATTGTCATTGCTATGCTGCTCCCCGCAGATGCACGCCGACACACACCTTGCTCAAATCGCCGTTACCTCCCTCTTGGCTGCCATTGCTCCATTATTGTCAGTCCTTGCGACCCACTGGAACAAATGGATTTGCCATTGGAAAATTTTGATTTTATTTGTTGGAACAATTGATATGTTTGAAATATTCTCCATTTGAGAATGTTGGGCCTTGCCGGGTTTGGAGATGGAGCCACAACATTGAGGTGGAATTATGGTTGGATAAGCATGATTTGGACAGTTGGAGGGGTTCAATGAGCCACTGTTTTTTTAACACGGTGGACGAGCTACTGTTGGTCGAGTTGGATGGTGATGGAACGAGGTATTCATTTTGCTCAGTATTCTCACAATTTTCATGAGATGGCACTATGGTGGACAGTTCGAGAGACATTGTGCCAGTGGGATGGTGATAAAACCAGACACTCGGTTTGCTCAGGCTGCCTACTCCAATAAGGTGCTTCATAGATAATTTTGATGATGTGGGACTAGAATTAAAAAGAGAGAAGATAAAGGAGTTTCATTTAGATGAAACTGGTATACACAATTGCCTAGACTGACACTAGCATTGAAGGAGATGACGTTCATTTTATCCTATAATAAACCAATGAAAAAAATTGAAATTTATTACAATGACCATGTTATAAACACTAAAATGAAACTATGCATTGGAGTGGTGGTTTCATTTATCATTTCAAAATACTATAGATAACATGCAACTCTTGGCAGCAACAAAATGAAATCCCTTGTTGGGTCTACTCTTGGAGCAACTTCTATATGCCCTCTATTATGGAGCCTATTCTAACTTGGTGACGTTGAAGATCATTCGATACGAGGATGCTGGATGGTCTTCCAGGCGAAATTTGGTCGAGATTGTCAAGTGTTAGACTTGTCGTGCTTCCAAGTGATCCAAAATTGTTGTGAACGACGATGAACTACCTTAACCATTTAGTATTACATGAGTAATGTAGAATTACAAGAGCCATTTACTCCAACACTAAAAAAATCATCAGATTAATCAAACTATAAAACCGAGTAAAAATGATAGTGTGTATTGACATGTTCATGTCCATTGTACATATCCTTCTCCCTCCGGTGAATCCCAATAGGAAAGAACTATTCCGGCTGAAGTGGTACAATTCACCATTTTAAATGTTTGGGACTGTTAATGCCGGAGTTTGTTGTTTAAAAGTCGAAAATCTAAACCAACGAGGAAGAAATTAAAGAACACATTTTTCTGCAATGAGAAAATTTGAAACTGAACATAACATTAATATTAAATGAAATAACACAAAGAAATGCCACCTTACATAACCCCAAGAAGTTCAACACTAAACTCATAACTCAAATATGCATGACACACTTGGCTCTATAACAAGAACATAAGCCAATAATCTAAAACTCCTTGGACACAATAACATGTAACATCTAGGTGCCAGAGTTTTTGAGCTTCAAGGAGTGATCCATTGCCGCATCAGATCCACCACCAGATGAGGAAAGTTGTAGGGATAAATCCAGTGCCACATCAATTCCACCCGCTGATGAAGAGGACCACTCATACACAGAAAACTCAGACTCTCTGCTAGGAAGCGCATGAGCCAAGTGTTGGGGAAAGAACTGAATTTCTCTTGCAAATGTCTCCACATCATCATCATCTTCGTCATCATTGAAAAGAGATAATGACATGGTTTTCTTCTTCTTTGCAGTGCGCATCTGTACCTCATCCTACATTGTCAAAAAAAATATGAAACATAAGTACATACTTCTAAGAAAACAGAGGTTAATACAAAAAAATACAAAGTAGAGCGAGATACACACACTTATAAGATAGTTATATGAGAAAAAATTATATAAACAAACTAATCAATAGCCTAACCCCCCCCCCCCCCCCCTCTCCCCAACCCTTGGAAGAGATGTGCATGGACCAAAATACGCCAATTCAAAAACAAAAAATCATGTATTGAGCAAACAATGTTACAATAAGGCACCTGAGGAGTCTTGGCGAAACTAGTTTGCTTATTTTCTGTTGAACCAACAATGGAGTAGTTGGACGTTCCGAGTCGTAGCTCTGTGGTCACCTCCTTCCTCTTTAATATCTTCAAAAAACACATAACTAATACATGTTGGTGAAACTGTGATATAGAGCTATATATTACAAAATGTACTGAAGGGAAACAGAACGTATTGACGGTTACAAAATTATATGAAAAAGTCAAACCTCATTGTTATATGAAACATTGTTGTTTCTCAGCAAATGCCTCTGTAGAGGCAGACCTGTTGGCATATTTCGTGCTGCAAAACCTCTCATGCATTCATTTCCATGTGTAGAATATGGTTGCATCATAGGAGGGTTCCTTTGTGCAGGACCCATACAACGAGCTAAGTATCTATCAGTACCTGGAGGCTGAAAAAAAAGTCTAGTAAATTTCTTTACATAAGGATAGACTGTAATAGTGTTCAGATATAATGAGTCCACAATTATACCTTGATAGAGAAATTGTGATCAACAGAACCAAGTTGACGAAGGTG
The DNA here is from genome assembly GCA_007726485.1 of Eragrostis curvula. NCBI lineage: Eukaryota > Viridiplantae > Streptophyta > Magnoliopsida > Poales > Poaceae > Eragrostis > Eragrostis curvula. The sequence continues at coordinate 7,780,139 of RWGY01000009.1, read as the reverse complement.
CTCCTGCTCCAGCATAGTAACATGTTGGGTCTCCATATAGTTGGAGTTGTGAAGCATCATTCTTAGTTGTGGATGAATCACTTGCGTGGAGCGCGGTGCACTCATCTCCATCGAGGGTCCGTGCCCCTGGGATCTGGTATGGTTGGAGGAAGCAAGATCACCATAGGAGGAATTGGAAGACCTTGGGGTAAAGGATCCATGAGACATTTGCACCAGGGAAAATGGTGAGCGAAATAGGAATGATGGGTGGCTTTTGTGAAGTCAGAACAGCCATGGTGCACGTTTTATAGTAGGCGCACACCGCGTGAGAAACAAAAAAATATATCAATCATTTATAGCATGATTTCATAGATGCTAAAAATAATTCATATATGTGCAGGGTATCTTTATAAATTGCAAAAGTTCATTTATACGGTAGAATTTTCTTTCAAATTTCCATTTCTATTTTAATATGGTGGAGTTAAGATTAACCAAAACTGTCCATGCATTGTTTTCACACAATGGGATGAAGGACATCTTTGAATATTGTTAATGTTCATTTATACAAGAGATCTTTGAGAATTATTTATTTGTTTTCACACAATGGAGTAATGTTTAAGCCGGCTAGAGTTAACTACCAACCTAGGCTGAAACACGTCCATATTGTACGTACACTCTAATTTACTGTAAAAATATTTCTAGATTATAGAAAGAAAAGTAGAGTGAACATGGGTGGGGTTTGGTTCCTTGTTCCTGACTCAATGCCATGCATGCCCAAACACACATGAAACATAAATCCCACATGCTATAGAATTCGAATCCGGTTGATCTATCTGCTACAATTAAACGCCAATAAATGCATAATGAGATTTGTTCAAGCTAAAGTGAATACGTATGTGTGTGGATTCAGTCAAACAAATTGGTTGTTTTAAACGCGTATAAATCTAATGTTATTATAAATGCATATAAAACGTATCCAATTGAATGAGACAATTAAAGATTAAAAAAATATTACATAAGGATGAATCAGATTAGAAAATCCAAACCAATATTGTTTAAATAATGAAAGTGAGAAAATGTATTGTAAACGACCAGGTCTAACCAATGTTGACCCTTAGTTTTAGGGAATAATGTTGAATAAATAGGCATTTGCAAAAAAAAATCTATTTTAGATGCCAATTCCAAAAGTGATCTTCTTATTTAGACTTTGCAAAAACGGTCTTGTTTTTTTTTTAATATGCTAGGAGGAGGTCCTATTCAGCTAATGGCTTGCAAAAAGACAAATATGCCATTTGCAAAATTGGTCCTGTTTTGTCAAGGAATTGCAAATATGGTCTTGTTTTCTGTTGTAGCAATATGAAACTAAAAAAGTTAGATATTTAAATAAATTTGTACCCGAATATAAATAATTTTGAATGTTTTGTTTGATTTAATTAAATCTAAAAATAGTTTTGGCTGCATTTCATTTGTTTTTTTTACCAGAACTGATGAGCAACAAACAAAAATCACATATACTTTGGATAGTAATTAAGAACCCTAAAAAAAATCACTTGAACACCAAACAAGCATCACATATGTAGCAGCACATAAGTCCAACAAAACCATCCATAAGTCTCAAACAAAGACATCATTACAAATCCAACAAAGACACCATTACAAGTCCTTTGAAAGCACATAATAATAGGTGGTCTTCCATTACATGTCAAAGTGAAAAATCCTATTAAAGGGTCACAACCCAAACCATTGAGCAAGGCCCCCTCCACTTTTCCCCATCACGTATCCCATCCTCTTCCCTTTCCCCATCCCCCAGATGTTCCTCCACCACCTATGACACTTTCACCTAAAGTTTCTGATGCAACCCCACATGCAGATTGGTGCTACGGGATTATACGCTGGAGCGTTTTGTGCCAAGCTAGTTTCAGATGAGATGTCAGGGATAGCTCCAGCCTCCACCTAAGAAAATTATACACTGCGGCTGCCCTTAGAAGCCAAGTTGGGCCGTCGAAGCCAAGTTGTGTATGGTTCTGGGCTAAATCCATGTTCGAGAAGTTTGGAGTATTATTGGGTGTGCTATGGGCCTCCGTTGAAATGTGGCCTTTGTCTTCTCTGATCCGTGTCTCGGCATTTTTATATAGAATACGCATAATATGCAAAAAGTGTCAGGTAATGTTTAGAGCAAGTTTCGGTCGTATGCGATGGGTGCTGAACATGGCGTATTTGCTTGCATGGCTGGGATAGATGCTGCCTTGGAGATTGGCATGAGTCATGTGATCGCAGAAACTGATTCACTGATCCTGAAAATTGCACATGAAAGTTGGTAATATATATAATTTTGAATAAAGCGGATATAAGAACCATAAGCTGTGGTTTGGAACGAGCAAAAACAATAGTTTGCACTCCAAATATGAAATATGAGTCATAGCGATGGTCCAAACAAATGAAAAGAAGAAGGAACAGGGCCAGTTTTTCCGGTGCCAAAACTATGGCTGCTCCCAGTGGCGCGCCATCTTCATCACTTCATGCAACCCCATTTAGCACAGTCCACGGCTGGACCATGATCAGTCCAGACCGGTAGTACTGCAAGACTGCAACCGTCCAGGTCAAAAATCTCGGGGCGCCCCCGTTCTCCATGATTGCCTTGCCTGCGCGCCGTGCACGGACCACCACGCCGCGCCACAGTGGCCTCTTGCCCCGACAGCCCACCACCCACCGTAGCTGGAGCACTACACGAGTTGCTACAAGCCGGCGTACTAGTGTACTACGGTGGCAGGGAGAAAGAAAATGCGAGACGGGCTGTGGCGCGTCTGGCATTTCGTCGTCCCGGCGCGACGCACACACAGGAACGCAATGATGGAGTCTGTCACTGACAAAAGTGGGAGTCCATGCCGCGCGCGACGTGCTGCATCGACGGCGACCTCTCGCGCGACGCCACGGCCGAGAGGCGAGCTCCAACAGAAACGAGCAGAGCGGCAGCGCCCCAGCCGGGCCCCAGCAGAGCGCACCACGCACGAGCCATTGAGCCAGGCGCCAGCCAGATCGCCGGCATCTTTTCTCCTCGCCGTCGCTGTCGCAGCCGCAGCAGCTGGGCGCAGCCGCGTTACAGTGCGTCACTATTGAGCGCCATGGCTGGTTGCAGAGCTGTGTGCACTACTTGAAGGTGTAACAATCGCTGTGCTCACGTACCTGCCATGCAAGGATGACAGACTTTGGAGATAATCTAGTTTAAAGATGTGACTAACGATCGATCATGCCTCGCTCTCAAAAAGCAACCACACCATGTGGCACGATTGAATGCCATACGAGCAGCTGGTAGGTCACCTGTAGCACAACGAACACGACGCCATGACTGACAAGAACAGCGCGGAGATACCACGCGGTCTGCATGTATGTCACAAATGTGCAACAGTGTGACGATCACATCGAGATCCAAATCCCAAACGATTGCTTCTGGGGGCCAACACTAGCCAGATAACCACCATACAGCAAAATTTGGCTGATTTCGCATGGGACATCGGGCCGTCCACTGAACAATTTGCGTTGCAGGTATATGATCACGTTACTGACTCTAACTATGCCAACTTGTGATCACATTTTCCTCGAATCATTCACAAAATAAGAGCTGCCGGACAGCTCAATATACTTGTAAACCTATTGCCATTTCCACTATACACCAGGACAATGCATCAGCCTACAATTACTACGAAGTGAAGACAAAAGAACCAAAAAAGAAGAGAGGGTGGTAGGACGGACGGGGGAATGATTACATAACCGAGCATCTCAACTTCACTAAGTTTAGGAAGAGCAGATTCTAAAATCTGTTAGAGATGCTCTGCTTATCACGGTCCCAGGACGCTCTCAAAGCATTGTATGAGCGTTTCCCCTCAGTCGATCGCTGTGAATCTTGTCGAGCTGGACTACTATAGTCCTGATATTGCTGTTGTTCATTCAGCATTCTCCAGCTCCTGCTCCCAGAATCACTACTGGGTGCCGTAACTGAGCTGGATTCGACAACCATGTCGCCCTCAAGTATGCGTAGAACCTTTTCACAAGAGACAAGTGGTGAGTATAACAACAATCTAGTTTTAAAATAAGTAGATATGAAGGAAAAGAATTGCAGATCGTGACACTAACATGAGACATGCGAGGCCTTGAATGCGGGTCACGTCTTATGCACAGGTTAGCTGCGTGCAGCATGCAGGAGACCTCATTTTCACAGTAGCGGTCCCCAAGGCGTGGATCTATGAGCTCATCTATTGCACACTCCTCCAAGAAAGGTCGTGCCTGTTACCGTACAAATCTTGTGAGTTAATTATAAACAGCGTAAAAGGATGAATCAATGAAATATTCCAAACCCCCCCCAAAATATTTGACTCGTGAGGAATGAGGATGAAATAACATTCTGATAGAAACTGCCGGCATTACCACAGTTCAAGTACAGTAGCCACTAATAGGAAAATATTTCACTCATGAGAAATGAGGATGAAATAAGTTAGCTCACCCATTCAGTTAGAAATTGCTGTCCCTTTGGTCGGTTAATGTCAACAGCCTTCCGCCCAGTGACAAGTTCCACTAACACAACCCCAAATGAGTATACATCAGCTTTCTCTGTGATGTGTCCACTCTGCGCATATTCAGGTGCCAGGTAACTGCAAACGATCATAAAGTCCTCTTAGAAATGCTCAAAGCTGACTATGATTGATATATTCACATAATTAAATCATCCAAGAGTTATTACCCAAATGTGCCAATGACTCTTGTTTGGACACCCATGTCTCCATCAGGTTGCCATCGTGCCAAGCCGAAATCTCCAACCTATCAGACAATTATTGAGGAACTTACAACCATACAATGAAATTAATAGGTCAAAAAGAACCATAAAATAAAATTGGACCATTGGCAGTTCAACAGATCTTGGGTCTGCACTCTAAACAAATATGCACAAGATAAGGCCATCACTATCCTATGATGCGGATACAAGCAATGGCAAGAAATAAGATGATTGACCTGCCTAACTAGGGAGACTCAACTACCATGCAGAAAAGTTTAGTGCCAAAAATAGCCCAGTTTCATATGACGCATAGACTGATGATTGCATCAGACATAGAAACTTTTATGTTTTCTGAAAATGTATCTAGTGCCAAATACAGTATACAACAATAACAGTTAACTTTAAGTTCCAATCAGCGAAATATGACCATACCAGTGGTTCAAAATCATGTGTGACAAGAATGTTGTTTGGTCGCATGTCACGATGGATTATACAGCCAACCCTACATTCCTCGTGAAGGTACCGCAGTCCCCGAGCAGCACCGACTGCAATCTTTTGTCTTGCAGCCCACTCCAATGTCCCTCTATTACGACCTAATAACATTTCAAGAATAGATTAAGGGATAAATTAATGTCAACATCAATAATGTCATTACAGGCACAGTGACAGTGACCCTGCAAACAGCATCTTAACCAAACTAGCCACTCATGTATACATGTGTAAGAGAGACTATGATCTTACCATAAAGATGTGAATCCAAGGATCCATTGCAGATGTACTCATAAACCAGTAAACGTCTTTTGTCCTCAACGCAGAAACCAATTAGCATTACAACATTCCGATGTTGTGCACAGCTAAGAACTTCCACCTCAGAACAAAACTCAACATCACCCTGGGAGCTAGCAAGCTTGTGTTGCTTAACAGCAATGGCCTGTCCATCAGGAAGGACACCTCGATGAACAGACCCAAATCCACCCTCAGCTAGGAAATTTGCTTGTGAGAAACCACCAGTTGCAAGTTCCAATTCAGCATAAGTAAACCACCGAGGAGGCTTTCCAAAAACAGGTGCTTTATGCTGACATATTGAACACAAGGGAGGTGGTCCCAGAGGCGCATTCCTTACCAATGAGACAGCATCCCTAACATTTCCTCGGAAGTTCAAGTCTGACCTGCTTCTCATGGAACTAATTTCATTCAAGAGATCAAGCTTAGAGATCTTCTCCAGCAAAGCATCTGCTGTTGGAGTACGAGTTTTTCGTGGACCTTTTCCGAGTGATCTTGAGGATGCAGATGCCTGTATAATGTCAGCCACCCATGGCTGAAGCGAGAAAGTTGCTGGAGGGCTCAATGTTTCGCTGTCAGAATCAGAAATGTTAACATCATTATGCTCAATTTTATCCTTTGCTGCTTGCACCTCCTTCTTCAGAGAACCATTAGTATCAGAGGCACTAAACGGAGACGTCCCAGGATCTGAACTTGAGACGGAAGATGTCCCCACTTCAGTACTTCCAAAAGGTGTTTCTGAGTCTGGGCTGCTATTTGGGGTTACAGCAGGTCCTCTAATTGAACTCCGTGGTTCCTTAACATCAGTTGCCACTTTACCAGCAGAATTATCCAACATGGGTGAGATTGAACAGGTTTCTTTAGACTCTTTATCAGGAGATCCTACAAGATTCAGTCGGAGGACTTTAGGCTGAGAACGCTTCATAACAACGATGTTGCACTGAAGGTCCTCCACACAACGCTTCTCTTCATGTTTCAACTCCCTGAGCAGCAGCAGCATACAATTAGGCAAATATACGAATGAATGAAAGAAACTAGGCTGAGCCGAAGGACAATACTGCATTAAGAAGATTGACCATTACTTGTCTAGCACAACCCAACTTGCTTGTGCTCGTTTAGATTCAGCAGCCACAACACCAGATGGAGACGCAGCAACAATCTTAACCTTCAGATTAATCTACAAAAGTGGAAATCAAATAAATACACAAGTATATGAGTAGAGTTAAGCAGACACCAAAACAAGCCGAACCTTGTTTACATCATATGCATCGCGAAGCTTCTCCATCATTTGGGAACATAATTCTGGGATATCAGATTTCTGATCCACCATTGACTTATGGCCGCTTGCACAATCCCCGGCAAACAGTGGGAAGCCCCAGAACTTCCTGCCTGAAATGTAGAAGAAAAAAAAACTAAGAAGTATTTCAGGCAACCGGTGCACTATATAGTGAAGCATCCATTCAGCCAACCAGGAAAAGTTGAGGACTCTACTGAAGAATATGCTGACATTTCAGGTTATCATAGCAACACAAGAGTTAAGGAGCAAATTAGTCAAGGAAGCAAAAATGTACAACAAAACATATTTACTGATGGCCTGATATACGATAGATAAATCCAGAAACAAACAGCAGTATGAAGAACTGTCAATGGCACAGAAAAGCAAGTAAAAGGAAACCATACCAGAGCTATGGGCCGGGAGGACGACGAGGAGTAAGATGCTTCCGCCGGGCTGCACGACATGTGTGAGCGCCCACACAATGGCCGTCTTCGAGATCTCCCTGGTGGCCGCCTTCACCGCCACCACCACCATCTCCGCCGAAGCCGGCGCGCCCTTCTCAGCGACGGCCTTGCCCTTTCGCTGCAGCTGCTGCTGCTGAGAAGAGCCCACCATCATCGCTTTCCTCTCCAGCCAGCAATGCCTACAAATCCAGAGACCGCTAAGCCACACCAGCCCAAGCAGGCAAGAACTCACCAACCCAAGCAAGAACCAGCCAAAGCAGCAAAAGCAACCAGCAGCAAGCTCGGGGTGATGCCCGCCTAGTACAAACAACACAACCACCGCGCGGCCGGGGGGCTTTAATGCCGACGACGAGGATAGGGAACGAGTACGAAGCTGCTGACAGTTGCCACCAGAGTTCGACACCGGACCTGCCAAAAAGGCGAGCCAAGACCGACGACCAGTAAAGACGATTGCGGTAAAAAGGGGGCGGCCTTTGCCCCCCGGCCTGGGTCCCGGCCCGACTCGAGGCCGCGCACGGATTGAGAGAAAGATCGCAAGCTTTTTTCCGGGTGGCCGCAGAGGCGGGGCACCACCGTTGCTGCGCCTGTGAGCGTCCTCGCCGCCACTGTACCCGGGACAGGGACAACGGGAAAGGGGAGAGCGAGTTTGGTGCCTTTGGTTTTCCGGTCAGATTGCACAGTGCCGCCTCGTCCTCCTCCACCACCCCTCCAGGCCTGGCCGCATGATTCCCGGCACGCCGCGCCGCTCCTCTGAAATTATTCGAGTCCTTGCGGCAGATCTCGCCGCGCTTCACGGCATCCATGTGGGGGAGGAAGGGAAACCGAATCGAAATTTCTATCAAAAAAAAAATCCCACCCCCGAATGGGAAGCGAGTAGGATCCCAGTGAGGGATTCGACTCGCATTTCCATCCAGAAATGAATGAACAGCATCTAAAAAATGGAAAGGAGAAAAATATCCCCAATGCCTTCCAATTTCAACTTCTCGCATCCGAACGCACGCCCACGCAAACGAAAAATCCCAACTGGAAAAACGAAGGCGCGGAGGGAGCGAAACGCACCGGCGAGGACGATGACGATGGTGACGGAGCGCTCCGACCTCCGAGGCGCCGCCGCCGCCGCGGCCCTCTCCTCCTTTGCGAGCAGCGCGCGCGAAGCGAGTCACGACACGAGAACCCTAGCCCTTAGTGCGAAGGCGTGGAAGCAGCGGCGGAGGCGTTGGAAGAGGTGGCCATTAAAGAGCCAAGCAGCCGAAGCAATTAAACCTCCATTGCTAACCTCCTCAGCTACTACTACCACCTCCACCGGGAAGTCCCCCCGATCGCCGTCGACTGCCAAATCACCCGTTCCGCCCTCTACACTTTCGCCATATTAACGGTTCTGCCATCGCAGCCAGACCAAAAGGCAATTTAAAATCAGCTCGCTGGGGCCCATTCTCCGGCCCGGCGTAATCCGTCCGTCGACTTCCGATCGGACGGCTCAAGCAGTGAACGCCGCCCAGGGTGCTGCCTCGTGGGCCGCGAGCAGGCCCGTCCGGTGTGGGGACCGCATGGCAGGGACAGTACGTGGTCCCCGGTGCACAGGGGACAGGGCCCTGCGTGGACGTGGTCCACCGAGCTGAGCGGACCGGCAGCTGCTGTGCTGCCGCTGTGGGCTGTTGCCGGTCGCTGCCACAACTGGATCCCAGGGTTGATCTGGTCTCTGTTGCTGCTTGCCAAAAACTTTCTCTGATGAATCTTTTTTACAGGCTTTTTCCCTCGATGCAGACAGTGAGGGGCCTGCTTGGGTGCTCCGTTATGTGTAGGCGCTATCCGTTTTTGTGTTTATGTGTCCTTTGTAGCAATTTGATGTGAAAGCAGATGAGCCTAACTAGCACTGTCGTGTCATGAAGCGGAGCATGGCAAGCGGATGTGATATGCCGAGGGCCAGGTAGTCCGGTGTAGTACTCTCTCAAAACAAAAAAGTCCGGTGTAGTACAGGGCAAAGGGATTCAAAACTGGTAAATGGCCACAGGCTAACATTATTGGCAATCCATTATTTTTGCATTGGGAGTGGTTTTCCCGGTGATGGTTAAGGGCACCCACAACGCTATTGATTATGCCGTCTGTAAAACGCCACCTCAGCATGATTTGCCGACGTGTACACGATTAATTGTGGAAAGAGAATCTTGCCGTCGTCTCGTGAGACGACGGCCAGGGCCCGTGCTCCCAGGCGAAACCGACGACCCGACTCGCATTGTGAACGCCGTTCTGAGAAGACGACGGCCTCGCTTGATCTCTTGCGAAAATCCCCGATTTCACTGCGAAATCCTTCGGCCTGCATCGCTCGGCTCGCGCCACTCCGCGCTCCGCCGCGTCGTGAAGCTCACTTGTTGCCGCACTGCGTTACGATGCCCGCCGGCTTCCATGTCGCGAGGCTCCTCAAGCTAGCTGCCGACCCGCGCGTGCCATCCCCGCACGGGAGGGACTCTTCTGTCTGCCATGATCTCAGTCGCGCTTGGCGAGGACCATGAAGCTCCAGAACATCGATGATGCAGAAGGGTAAAGCTGAGATTTGCAGGCTGGCTGTCGTCTCTCTGTTTTTGACTTTTTTCCCCTCAACTGCACAAGGATGCGAGATGAAGAAGACGAACCCAACACTTGCGTGGAGACAGGGCAAGATGACTTCCTTAGCCACCTTTTTTTCTCAATGAAGAAAGACAGATTACTACACAACATCACAAATTATGATTATCTATTATATCACATTTGTGCCTTTTATGGTAATTCATAATACATCTCCATACAAGCAACAAAATGGTCTACATGATCAATTACGTATTTGATCCTTTTGATTTATAGCCTCATGTATGAATTAAATAGTATACAGACAGATAAAATAGACAACCCACTGCACAAGTTGTCTGTTCTATTGTCTGCGTGTGATAATCGAGACATACACAGACAGCAGTCGTCTATACCACTGTGGATGCCCTAAGAGTTTTATGCAGTTCTAGTCGTTTGATTTTCAAAGAAAAGGTAATCATGGAACCTTTGGATTTTCTCCATGTTATAAAGGTATGCATCAATGCATGGTGGCAGTTCTTTCATAATCAAGTACGAGCATTGTACTTTGTAATTTCAAAAGGGGAGCAAACCACTTTACTAGCTCCAAGTATGCATAAAGTCAATTTCAAAACTTTAGTTCACTTAAAACCATCACCATTTGAACTTAAACTTATCTTGGAACATGTCATCTGAACTGGAGGAAGGCGCATCTGACACAAGGAAAAAATATCTCGCTTCAATAGTTGCGATCCACGTCCTCTCATCTCACCTCCCTTCTCTCAGATTCTCACGTTTGTAGCCTGCCATATAAGGATGATCATAGGAAGCATCATAGAATAATCCTCTATCTCCCATGAGGAACTGTCATCACAAAAGAACATGCTCCAACTTGTTCGACGCCACATATCGACCGTCAAACTAAGCTGCTACAGACGCCTAACATGAATTCACAGTTTTTCCTAAGCTGCAGGGGCATAAGCTCCTCCGCTTGGTTGGGATAAAAGCAATACATCTCCTCGTAAGATAAAGCACCGCCTATATTCTGTCACGTCGAACAAAACCGCCGAATCTTCACAATATTCGAAGGATGGCATGATCAGTGAAAACATAATCTAATTTGGCAAAAAACCGGCAATCTGAATGGTTGAGGTGAATATTGACCTGGTTCAAAAAAAAGCTTAAGGTTAAGTTAACCAAAACAAAGTTTAGGTGATTAAGTCGAACATAGAGTAACATGGACTTATCCCTTTTATAAAAATACATTTCATACGAATTGCAGCAACACATACTTGAAAGTGTTGCAGCAACACATACTTGAAAGTGGGATAAAACACATGTCACATGATACTATTGATGTTGTAGTTTCGCCACTAATGATTGTTAGATTCAGCCAAACCTATTAATTATTATCCCTTTAATTGGTGACTTTGAAAGACAAGTACAATATCAAAAAAATATACATCACTTCACAAGAATTTTCATTTAATAAAATGTTTGCACAATGTGTTCTTGACAAACAACAGATGCATCTACACTTCTCTACATTTTTTTTCAAATGAGCATCGACCTATGAGAAATATTATTTACGTTTGAATTATATACTTTGCATATTTTCAAAATACTTTTGATTCGAAATTTTGTGGAGAAGTGTCACATGTCCTACTAATATTACGAAAATGTTTTGTTTCATAGCCTTTTAGAGGGATCTACTGTCCTAAGTACTCCTTATGTATGACACACTCGGTGACCACAAATATGTAGCACCTTTTAGGTTTATGTTAAGTTAAATTTTTTACACTTTAACTCTCGATAATAAATTCATAAAAAAAATGAACATAAAACTAATGTTACCATACTCACCGTATGTTCGACTAGTATTTAACTTTTAAGGCCTCCTTTGGAACGCAGGAATTTCACAGGAATCTCACAGGAATTTTACAGGAAACAGTTCAATTTCACAGGAAAAACGCAGGAAAGGAAAAATTTTCCTTCAATCCAAAGGAGGCCTAAAACTTAAAATAATACTACCCTAAGCTAGTCCCGTGTGCGTTTGGAAACTGGCACCGGACTCTCATTTTTCGCCATAGACCAAAGGGCGGTCGTCATTGGTCGTACATTTCGATGGACTTTTTTTTTTTATTAAACTGACTATACACCCGTATTCAAGTACTACTAGTATTAAGAAAGATCAATTTGGGAGCACGCGATTATTGAGTGGTGTACGTACTGATCCCACATGTACGGTGCGCATCATTACACAAGGCCACTACGTGCTACCGGAACACTTGTGCCAACTACCACGAGAATGTCGAAAGGACGAGGAAACACAAATGGCGTAGTTCGTGCGCACTGATCAATGGTACGAGCCAGCTTAAGAGAACTCGTGATACCCGGGAGACGATGATGCTAGCGCGCGGCCGGCCGGCCGACTGGGAAGAGAGCTTGGGTACGTACCACCAACCTGTGCTGTACATGTATCTACTGCAATTACCTACTCCTCTGTACTAATATCGTGCATGTACAGCAAAAACAAACACATGATGATAAACTCCGGTTTGTCCTGTGTGTACCAAAAAGATGTTTGTCCCCCGGGCAAGTGGTACTACGAGAGTACGTTGCGAACAAAGAGACAAACCAGTAAATGGTGTATATACCTGCTTCCATCAGTCGAATTTTGTGAATGATGGTCTGTGCGTTGGCCGAATGCCTCTGCTACGGCAGACGAATAACCACAACGGATGCAGGTGACACGGGGCCAGCGTAACTTGTATTTTTCTGAAGTTTTGATCTTATCTGTTTCAGCAGAACATCATGGGGGGTTTTCAAATAATTTTGTAGTAGTAAGCTCGAGAGTGCTCGACGCACGTGGGATGGTTTGTTAGAGTTAAAACGGTAGTGCTAGTATACGTCTTTAGGTCTGAAGCGTGAAATGAGAGAGGAACTACGGTAGGACGACGGCACAGTACTGGTAGATGTAGTACCGTGCAGCTATAATCAGCTGTGTTGGAGTAAAATGCATTAGGCTTATGACATTGCAGGAGTAGTACAGTACGCAGTTAAAACTGTACCGGTAGTACGTAGAACGGGTTGATTGGCATTAATCTTAGTATGGTTTAATCACGGCCAGTGCCTAAGCAGATCGATCGTGATCCTTCTCAAGCATGTGGTGTTTCATTAGGTACAGTGCCGTGAAAAGCCCATTTACAGAGTTACGGCCTGCACTGTAGTGTACGTGGAGCTCTAGCAATGCTCGTGTAGCCCAATTAATCTGTGGTCCGATCCCTCTGCTAGAGCTGAACGGACGAAGAAGCGAACACGGTTGGCAGGCAGGAAACGAAACCGAGGCGCTAACATGAGACAAGAACATCAATCAAAACCTGTTCCACGAGTACTACCGGCCACACTTTCGCGCAGGCAAAGCTGACAGGCAGCTCCTTTTTACAACTGCTGCTGCGATCCCGGCGCGCTTTTGGCCGGAGGCTGACAGGGGGTGCACGGGCACAGCTGGAGTGGGCGCGCACGTCCTGTCGCTGCCGGGCTGCTGATGGCCGCTCTCGCTCAGGTCCGGCGCCCAGACGCCATCATCGCCATGCTCGTGACCCGACGCGGATCCGAAATGGAGGCGCAGGATCCTCATCTGCCTAAAGTTTGATGCGCCACTTCTGCTTCTGTGGCAACGTTGCTTGCATGCAGTTCCTTCGTCGTATTACCGTCGTTTTGACTTTTGAACCGCATGGCAGCGTGTAACTCTTGGCCTGATTTGCTCGCCGATCCGATACAACTTTCGAGCAAGAACTAGAAAACTAGCTGGCGCGCGCATGTTATGGCCAGTCTATAGTTTGTGTTGTAGGTCTACGGATTAGTTAGTGCCCTTAAAGACGTGTTTCTTTGAACCTTGATTTTCGGTTAGGCATTAGGGAATGAAAAGAGTGTAATAATATCCTTCTTTTTTTTAGTATAATTTAGTTCTTAGAAAAATAATGAAATTCAGCGATATAAACATTATGCCACCTAAATTGAGAATGCCTCCTCACCTAAATTATCAGCTATAACATTAGTGTAATCTGAATTCATTCAGTCAGAACAAAGACAAACTACAACAATGTCTCGAATCACCAAAGTTAGGAGGCACAACGCTGGTGTGATTTGAGATCTCTCCTTCAGAAACCAAATAAGATTCTCATAATCAAGATGATGAGTGCTAATACATATGTTCCCTATGAATAGACAATAGAAAAAGGGAGGACAAAATTTTACAACGGGTCTTCAAACTGAGGTATTAAATGCATAGGGTGTTACATACTCTTATTCAAAAAAACCAATCTATAAATGCATGGGAGTACATTTGTAGAATCTGAGCTGCAAGTTGCTGATTAAAAAAACAATCTATCAATCTCTTATTCAGTGCTACCTTTGTAGGGAAATATTTAGTGTCACTTATAAATCAGTCAGCAAAGCAATTTATTAAATTGCTGAATATAGATCACGCAAGATCAATCTGCAAATCCATATCTTGAATTCCTGCATATGGATCAGATGGAACTATCAGATGGTATGACCCGGAAATTAAAGAATAGTGCTGAAACGCATAGTACTAAGATATTTACATAGTCAAGCACTAAAACTTTCCCACGTTTCGCTACCCTTAGCCTGTCCTGCTGCTCATCATCATGTTAAGCTCCACAATGCCTCGACGGTATAAAAAATACCATTCAAGATAAAATTGTAATTATTTTTTCTTGAATTGTCACAATTGAAAATTCCATAACAGATAAAAGTATCCTCATATTTAACTGAAGATTCAATTTAAGTGCACTTACTGACGGCACACACCCAGCATCAACAGGTTTCTTGTGATGATGTATCATACGATATTGTGACCAGGATTGAAGATCAAAATTTAGGCTAAGATCCATTGATGACTCCTATAATCCCCATTCATTCACTTTTACGGAAGATGTTGACATTGTACTAGCTGTGCGTGAACTAATTTTGCTATTGTCAGATAAGCATGTTGAACGGCACATTTTCAGGACATTTGTATCTAATCATATCAATTCGCTCCTTTCCAGTGCTATTGGATTGGCCTTAGAAAAAGGTTGGTATACACAACGATGTCAGAGGCAGTACCTTAGGATTCAAATGCTTGCTGAACTATATTCGAGTGACTGATTGTTCAAGGGGTTAATATCACCACCAGATCCAAGTTTTGTGATATGCCTATTCCAATCAAGAAATATGGCCTCATGTCAACTATCGATCTATTGCATTATTTCAGTTAATGTCTGCAGCTCATTGTACCCGTATGGTATGAAAAAGGCTGCTCGAACTATGGCAGGAAACCATCCTATAATTGTTTCATAGTTGTCTTCCTAAGGAAATGACTACTTCTACCTGCACTGATTAAATGATTCTGGTGCCATATTCTGCCCCAGTTGGTTACGAATACAACGGTCTCTTCACTTCACTAAGGAGAAATCAACTGAGATGTGGATTAATCTAAACTTAAACTTTGCACTTAAAATAAATAAAACTGTAGAGTAGCACAAAAAAACCATAAATGTTTGGATTCATTTCACATTGTAAGGAAGATTAGAAATGATTTGAAATGAAATCAATTATGCTCTTCCGTAGCAGAACTGTTGGATTTATTCTTACCAACGAAGACGAGTAGTCGTCTCTGCTCTCCCTTGAGTTGATTTTATTTCTTTCTAGAACAAGTTGATTTTATTTCAAATCAATTCAAGGGTGTCAGGGCTTTCTACCAACAAAGAAAGCTGTCTTGAGCATTGATAGTACTACAAAACATCAATCAAAAACAGTTTGATTACGAATATAAGCATTCAGCCTTGTGTGGGTAATACCACAAATAGCTGGTCTGCATTAGAATGGAGACAAGCTAATGAACAATGAAGAGGATGCAGTTCCTAGAATGCGAACGAGAGGTGAGAAATCCCCCCTGGGTCTCGTCCCGGCGGGGTGGCGGCCAGAAGACCGGCACCGGGCGGCCGCGAGGTGCAGGTGCGGGAGCACCTCTCTAGATGACCGGAGGAGTTGGACCTCGGGACCCTCCACAGATCTTCAGCAAATGCTGTCGATCTGAGGTCCTTCTCCACAGCAGTTGTGGCGGCGATCAGCGGGACGACCAGCTTGCATTGGCGCAGTAGGGTGGAGGGGAGGCGGATGGGGTGGCCGGCGGCGGCACTCGACGATGGCGGAGACGAGCGGGCCAACTGAAGTTCTAGAGCCTTCTTGTTCGCAGAAACGGGTAAAGCCCTACCCGGCCTGTATCTGACGGCCGATATCATCACTTAAGCTTATCGGACGGCTCCACCCTAACGGGTTGACGTGGATGCGTCCAGGACCCGCGAATGCGACCGCATTGGGATAGTAAGAGATGTGTCGTGTCCTGGTATTCTTCTCCGTTCACGTGCCAATCTCTATACCGGGAGTCCAGTTTCCATTTAGAGCTAACTTCATTTCAAAAACCATTGCGTTTCGAAGCGTGCGCGAACTGTTTGAAGGCGTTTGTCTCGTCGTCACGGATGACGATTGCCGTGCACACGATTTTGCACCGTACCATGCTGATGCGGCGATGCCGGTGCCGTCGGAGCACGAGTAGCAATAGTACCCACCAGGCCTTTAAAAATTGGACGGAAACCCACGGCGAAGCGTGCGCGAACTGTGCAGCCATGAGCCTCCCTGTCCTACTTAAATCCTCCCTCCGACTCGCCCACCCACCACTTCCCGCGCAGTCAGTCAGGCGCCAGCCGAAGCAAGCGCAACGGAAAAGTGGCACTCCCGTAAATAACCTCCCCCAGCGCGGGCTCTTGCGACGCGGACTGCTGTCTCAGTTTGAACGAGCAGGCCCTGCGCCGCAGAGGGAGGTGTGGTGACGTGGACCGGCCCGGGCCCAGTCCCCTCGAACGCCGTCACGTCGTGCTCCGCCATAACTGGCCGTCGCCGTCGCGGGAGAAGAGATGTGATGGGAACGGGAGGGATTTCAGCAAATGAATTTCCTTTTTGGTTCCGGGAACAGGCCGCTGAATTCGAGGGGTTTGCTTCCTGGGCACGGCGATTAAGGCCGGGTTTATTACGAGGGAGGAGGCTTTGGCTAATTATGGCCGCTTTTAAACCTAGGAGGCTGGGACTGCTTCGGGGGCTGGGATTCATTGGATTGGCAGATGATGGATGCGTCCACAGCATTTTGTCCTGTTAGATTAGGACAAGTCGTTTGTACTAGTAGTACAGCAGTTTTGATTAACAAATTTGTGTTTCAAATAAGAGTTGCTAGCTAGGTCATCGTACCAGTTGTATTTTTATGGAAGTCGGCAGGCAGGTCACCAGATGCAGGTATCTAACGCTCCCTGCGATTCTGCGAATAGCACCATTGCACTTGGTTCAAGTCAGAGGTCACCGAACGACCCAATCAGCCAGTCAGTCAAGTTAACTCAAATGGCACACTTTGCGGCTTAACCCCCGGTACAAACAAGAGTCTAGACACGCCAACCCAAAGTCGCTCGTGTACGAGAGAGTGCACACGAAGAAGACAGAAGTTAGCTCGGCAGACGTCGACCCGTCACCTTTCTGCTCCGCTCACCTCAGCCAGCCGCCCGAGGACGGAAGCTGACAATAATTGAGCATTTCCAGAGCTCGTCATCGTCTTCCCCAAGACGTCTCCGAGTAATTTAAACCGGCGCTGGTCTCGTCGTCATCTCAGTCCCACGACTAATTCTAACCAGTTCGTTCGCCGCAGCTTGTCCCTTTGTTGGTGCGTCGCCCTCGCTACCGGCCACCGTCGTCGCTGACCGCGGTGCGCGCGTGCGTCCAGACTCCGAGGCCTTGTCCGTACTCCCCGCCCGAGCCGGCCGCGCGTGCGGCATAGAAAAAACTCTCGAGGCACGTCGCGGCATGGCGCAGATGCCACGCCCGTAAAAAAGTTGCCGTTTTTTTACCGGAAGAGATCTCGGCGCAGGCTGTGCTGTGGGTATCGCGAGGCCGCGGGATCCCATCGGTGGTGCAGCCGGTTTCATGTTCGCAGAGCCGGCGGGCGCGGCGCGTGTCGGGGTTTGGGCGCGCCTTTCCGTGGCGCTCCCGGCTCCGCTCGCCGGTGTGTGTGTGGGACACGGACAGCGTTGCCTGTTGGTGTGTGGATAGAGAGCGCGAGCGAGCGAGGCCGCCGGGCCAATTCTGGCTGGGTGGCGATTTGGATTGTCTCTTGTCTGGGTTTGTCCGGTTGCACGAACGTGCCGTCGAGTCATGCCCGTGCCTTGTCTCTTTGCTCCGGCTAGTACTAGTAGTGACAAACGCCTAGTCCTTTTTTACGTGCATGCATGGGGTGGGACACGCTCTTTCACAAAAAAAAAAGGGGTGGGTTTGGTTAACCTCTTCTTTTTGGGCGCTTCAGGTGTGCAACGTTATACTCCTACTCGGAGGAAAAACAAAAAGTTGGAAAAAAACAATGATGGTGTCTCCAGCATTCTCTTCTGGTGCTCCATGACAACAGCAACGTTGCAGAGAAGTTGCTCTTGTTGCCACCGAATTAAGAAATGAAATAGTACTAGTCGGTGAGACTTTTGCCACATGGGCACAATTAAGCAAGTACTCCGTAGTCTATAATACTTATTGTTTCAAATTAAGCGGATCGATCAAGGGAAACACTACACGAGTTTCACGTAAAACTCCCTCCGTCAAACAGATGCTGCGAATACAATGCGCCGTGCCTGCTGATTGCTCGAATCTTCCTGCTCATAATAAGAAATTACAGGCAACAGTACTAGTTTGGCGGGCGCACATGTTGTTGCTCTACAGCACTCCATGTACGGGTACGTGATTGACAGTTGGCTTGCCGACAAATTAGAAACACAGTGGTACGCCCTGTGGCGGTTGACCGACCACTTGCGAAACAAATTATTATATATAAACCAGCCTTCGATCAGCAGTCCCAATCATTTCAGTAGCACAACGCACTTGCGTGTACAGTTTTCACGTACCATTTGGCCTCACCGAGAAAAGAGGAAGAACAGAAGAAGAAGAAATACTGGTAGCAAGGACAAATAAATCCTTTGCAACAAGGCAACGCCTTTGAGCTGGCCGGCCAAATAGAGAAGATAATTAAGGGAACAAACAAATCCCAGTGTGTCCCGTGTCCGCTTCAGCAAGTGAGCCTCAGCCAGCCTATAATTTAACCCGTGAGAATCGCTTGGAGCCGCACGCACAAAACCGCTCAAAGCCATGGCGGGAGAACAGGGAACTCATAAAATGAGCTCGATCGAGCCAAACAAACAAACGCCATGCATGTGCATGAGATAGATGGATGGTCCTCGAGCGGGAATCATGGCGTACATGGCGGCTACGCTCTGTGTACGTCGCGCTCAGCCAAGCGGACCGCATGGCCGTGGCGCTGTCTCTACTGCTTCGTATTTCCTGGACCCTGGTCCAGCACACTGCTGTACGTAACATACGTACGACCGCTAAAGCTTTTCTCATGCATATGGTCCATGGCTCCATGCCCATATGCATGCATATACGGGACCATTTTTGCATGGAGGAATCTGCGCAGATCAGGCTGAACACATGCATATGCATGGATTGGGTTGCACGGCCTAACTACCGGTACCTGGCCGTTGGGATCCCCGTTGCCATCTTTATGCTGCAGGATGAGCTTGGGACATTGGTACGTACACAGCTGTGTGATTGATCAATCCATGTCTGCTCAGGGCCTCTCTCAGGTCCGGCACAAGGTGAAACTGTTATATATCGAGAGAAGCACTTCGCGTGTCTCGATCAGTAGTTGGAGACATTCGCAATTGCCTTTTGTTCTCGCGCTCTGCACAAACAACGTTCCGTTTTAAGGATTGTATCCAGTTTCGCTACAGAATAAATAACTGAAAGCCAGAAAACGGCTTGCCAGTTACAACATCGTGATCGCAGTACACATCCATCTCGACACTACAGTATCTCTCATATACAGTGGAAGTGTGCCACACCAAAGTGCAGCTGCCCAGGCTAGCGAGACTGGATAAATCGGGCGTACGCGGACACTGTTGTATTGTCGTTGTCGCGGAACTGTATACGGGACTGTAGGGGCATGAGCGCGGCACGTGCAAAGATGCCGCGGCGCCGCGCCCCGGTTCATAACTCCAGGGGCCACCGCCACCGTAGACGCGTAGCAACCCAGCAACCCCGTGGACATGGTACGTACCAGCCGGGACTACGCCGCCATTAAAGTCAAAATCATATGTATGTATTCCTGTCACCAACATGTCACATATGTGTGTCGTTGAATTCAAGCTGTGCTATATACAGATCGATTCGAGGGCCATGTGTATGCGCGCGTATACGTCAATGTAGCCGTGGACCATGGTACGGCTTGGCTGCTCTCTCTTCAACCCTGTTCTGGGCGATCTCGGTCGCCTTTTTGCGGATCCAGAATCTGACAAAGTTACCGGGTGATCGAGACACCTCGCAGTTCAAGGATGAATGAAGCGGATGAAGCCTCGTGGATTTCCAGGGAGTCGAAACAAAAGCAATGGAGTAGAAACCCTATTGAGAGCCCAAACTCGAACCAGCAGCAAAGTTTGGAACTTTTTTTTTTTTTGAGCAAATCAAAGTTTGGAACTGATTCGGGCCTCTTGGTCTCTGTCAGCCCATTCTAGACAGGATGAAGCCCAAAGTTCGATCTCATTCTAGTACGGTTTATGTGGGCTGTAGCCCAAACAGAGTTTGACGCCTCTTTCTTCCGAGAAAAGAGAGTTTTCAACAGCTCACGCCTAGGGCCTAGCAAACTTCAGGGTGTGTTTGGCAAAGCTTTTAGCAGTTTATGCGTCAGTGATTTATGTATTTTTTGGTACTGTGGCTACAGTAAAAACACTGTTCAGAGTAAGAACAAGCCAAAATAAATCATATTTTTGTGATTTTTTCTGGCTTATTTCCCTGTAGCGATAGTGAAAACACGGTAGACATAAGCCAAAACCAATAAGCCCTGCCAGACACACCCTCAAACATACACGACAGATTCTATTCTCTGTCGCTCCTGTCACACAACAAAATGTAAAAAGGATTTCTGATTTTTTTTTTTGAAGCAAACTGGAGGGGCTCGCCCTTACAACAGTTTATTCATAATAAGAAAGTTCGAATGGATTATGTACAAGTCTCAAATAAAATTAAAACAACAATGTAAAAGACCCCCAATTAAAAAGGAAAACTAATCCCTGTATCCATTCTTGCAACTGCTGAGCATGTCTTTGTTTGGCTCTATGGATAACTATTTTGAGCTCTCCGAAAAATTTCTAAACGCAATTATCCACACTTGGGTCCACTTGATTGAAAATCCAATCGTTGCGAGTAATCCATGTACTCCAGCATATCAGGATGGTAATATCCATGAAAAAGGTACTGCAAGTTTTCTCTTGAGGAACTTCACCACATGCAGCGTACTTAAGTTTTGGGGTATGTCGATCCCAATCCTGTAAAGAAAAGATTTCGGATGTTGAACAAGAAGGCACAAGCATATGAGTTCATTTGATCCTTATTCTCCATGTTCACGACCCCCGTTGTTTATTTACAGATGCACTAAACAGAGCGAGCTCAATCTTCTTCTCTCGTGTGCCGTACGCGCAGAATATTTGATTGCCGCCGACTTGTAGCGGACTACCTGTGGCCTTTGTACTCCTATCAGTGCGTGCCGATCGCGACTTTGCGCAGTAGAAACGTAGCTGATGCTCTTGTCCAGCATCAGCGACACTGATTGGCATCGCAGACAGTGTTCCATTGGTCTTCGTCTCAAATTGGTTAGTGCTCTCTTAAGAGCAAGTATAGTGGTGCTGAGTCAGCCGGCGAAGTGAGTAGACATGTCAGCAGAATTCAACGTGGGAGAGAGAGAAATGAGGAAAGAGAAGGAAGCGGGCGAGCCGCGAGACACCGGCAGCAAGCGGGCGCATGCACATTTGTGGATCCATCGGCACTGCACACTCGTTTCCTATTGGCTTCACGTTGCTGCTGGAGGAAAAAGAACAATAAATATCAGCGGGGCCCGCCTTCACAGCTCCCTATGCCTGTGGAGGTGGCATTTTTTTGCGTCAGCAGTCGGCGTAACTAGGGATGAAAGCGGTCGGGAAACGGTCGAAAAAGGCTAAATCGTTTTCAGTTTTATATTTTTTCTCGGTAGCGAAATCCATAGCGGTACTTGCGAAAACAAATACGGCATCGGTATTACGGGAATATCGAAAATGAAATTACCATGACAGAAATATGCGGTATCGGTCGAGAATCGATATTAAATATCGGTAACACAAATTACAGTCGTGTATTAGCCATACTACATCTTTTATAAAAATAGCAAATGTGAATATATATTGTTGGTTATTAAAATAGCTACAAATGTATCATAAAAGACACCAAACATTTGAAAAGACATATTAAAATTAAAATAGAAAGGAAGCCTTGATTTAACGTTATACGAAGGAGTTTTGATTTCTTTTCCTGATTACATTCCGCTTTCCCGGTGAAGCCAATCTTTTTACACGCAGGAGGAGAATGCTAAGATTAGGCTTAGACCACTCTTAATACATTGCCTATTTCAATTTAGAATATACTATATATATATATATATATATATATATATATATATATATATATATATATATTTGATTGCTTAGACTAATATAAAACGGTAAAATATCAACGGTAATTTCCATCTTAAAACGGAAATTGTCGAAAACGATCGGTAAAGTCAAAAATCGTTTTCATTTTTGTTTCCACCAAATATTTTCACTTTTGTTTCTATTTTCTCGGTATATCATTTCCAACTACTACGATCAGGAGAAGTCAAAAACAAACTCCGATTATTCGATAAATTTTATTTTTGCTTTCATCCCTACGCGTAACCAGTATCCTTGCTCTAAGGGTACTCCCAACGCCCGGTTTCACTCCGGTCCAGCTCAGCAGAAAGGAGGACGTGGCGTTGCAGTTAATGAGGAAAGAGAAGAGATCGGTTTCATCCGGATGAAACCGATCGGGCACCGTTTCCAACGTGGAGGAAATGAAACCGCTAGCGTTGGGAGTAGCCTAATAAAAATACTGAAATGCCAAGTTTGATTAACTTTTGTATGCGACCTCCTGTCAGTCTCGGATTCGTCGCTGCTGGACTGGAAAATCTTACACAGGATATCATAACATAAAGAAAATTACGGACGAATGCTTTACCTCTTGTCGTGCGGGGCAG
The DNA here is from genome assembly GCA_007726485.1 of Eragrostis curvula. Classification (NCBI taxonomy): domain Eukaryota; kingdom Viridiplantae; phylum Streptophyta; class Magnoliopsida; order Poales; family Poaceae; genus Eragrostis; species Eragrostis curvula. The sequence continues at coordinate 7,757,100 of RWGY01000009.1, read as the reverse complement.
CCTAATTCTGGTTGAAGAGTTGCTTGGACTTCTGGATGAAGACGCGCACCTTTTTTGCAGTGGGTGACCTCAAAGGTTAGTCTCCCACCCAGTCAGAGCATACTAATCACAATTAAGTTAAGCGTAAATAGAGATCAGTCTAATTAATGACACGTCAAACCCAATTTGCTCCTTTTTTTTTTTATGAAACAACCCAATTTGCTCTTCAATACACGTCTGTAGTGACTGCTCTCCTGGCCCAAAGAACAACTTTAATCGTCTTCATCCTTCTTGTGATCTCCTTGCCACTGCCATTGGCCTCTGCTTATGGAATGGCGGTGCATGCACGGGCTGCGTTGCAAGCGAGCAGGAGGCGCTCCTCTCTTTCAAGCAGAGCTTCATGGACCCTGCTGGCCGTCTCTCGTCATGGCGAGGCAAAGACTGCTGTCAGTGGGAGGGAGTCCGGTGCCGCAGGCGAACCGGCCATGCGTCAAGCTTGACCTCCCAGACGTGGCCATAGAAATCATAGCGAGTTTTCGGAACCAAACCATAAGCCATGATGAGATCAAGCGGCGCACGGGCTGGTGCGGCGAGAGACCTTGCGCACACCAGCACTTGTAAGTTGTTGTGCAACACGCTCATCGCAACGGCTGGATACTTGTAGCGCATCATGATTGATCTTCACGTAGCAGAAATCACTTCTAAATTAAATCGATGCACAAGGTTCTATTGGCCTCGTCCACCATGGATGGACTCACCTGTCATCATCTTTAGAGAAAATTCCTTATATGGCCTCAAAACAAATGGTCATGCCTTCTATGGCCTTTCTAGAGTTGAACTTCCTCCTGAGGTACAAAATTAATTTTCAGTTCCTTTCATGTTCCTTCTGTTAGTTTTGAGACTTAACGGTGTTAAATAGAGAGTAAAAGTACCATTTTACCTCTTGTTCGAAATGGACTTCATTTATATTCCAAAAAATTCTATGGATGTGAGTATTAATTTACAAGTGTATTTTGTTTCGAAATTGTATATCCTGACTTGTTATTTTCGAAATGAGCAATATTTTCATACTTTAATTTCGTAATTGGACAAAGAGTTCTCTATTTGCACAAAAAATATTTAACTGCACAAGTTGCAAAAACAGAACACATCACAATTGGATTAGCTTGTCCAATGCAAAGTTTCACTAGTGGTACAGTCCAATCTAAAACATTCAGCCCCCCTTTGGAATGCGGGATTTTTTCCTATTCCTGTGTTTTTCCTGTGAACAGTCAACTGATTCCTGTGAAATTCCTGTGCAATTCCTGTGAAAATCCTGCGTTCCAAAGGGGGCCTCAGTTGTTGCATGCAATTGTTGCATTCAGTTGTTTCAAATGAGAAATTCAGTAGTTTCACTCACCCTTCCGGCCATGCTGGCTGTTGCCGTTCTGGAGGGCCTGCGAGGCTGCAGCGCTGGTGGTGCCCTCTTCCATTCCATCACTCATATCAGCATGGCGTGGACGATGCGAAGATGGCTGCAGGCGAGGGCGAGGCGAGGTGGGAGACGGGCGCAGCCGCGGCGACTCCCGTTGAGGCGGCGTCGGCGACGCATCGCGCAGCTAGAGGGCGCCACCAGCATCCGCGTCGGCATCAACCACAGGCGACGCGGGCGAGGAGGGAGACGGGCGCAGCCGAACTCTACTCCCGTCGAGGCGGCGCCGGCCGGCGACGCATCTGACGGGAGCGGCGACGTGGGCGTCGGCCGCATCCCGTCTGCCATTCCCTCGCGTGTGGAGTTCGCGTGCGTTCCTTTTTTTTTTTATCGAATAATTTTTTGCGAGTGAAAGAAAGCAGAAAGAGGACGGAGGGCATAAGGGACAATTGGCATTGCTCAGAAGTGAATTTTGACGGCAAAACTCACAGAAGGCCACAGGGGGAATGCAAATTTAGTTTTGGGCCTCACAGGGAATTTCAATCATGAGAGGGCCATGGGAGGAAACTCCATTTTTTCTAAGGCCGGGAATTTCCCTTTTTATTTACTGGTTGGCTGCATGGAAAGAGAGACGACCGATGACAACAGTGAAAACGGAACACAATAGATACTGTCGTACAGGGCGGCGTCTGTGTGTTTATCCATAAATGAAACGAGAACCAGTAGAAGTTTGCAACGGCTCGCGCGCTATAGTGATAACGAAACACAACCTAGGATATCTCCGCGGTCGCAATCTTCTTTTCAACTCATGTGTGTGTAGGCGCCAGGCAGGCCAATTGCCGTGCTCCGTAGACTAGTCTAGTCTCTTGGACTTGTACAGCCAAGGTCGCACGACGACTTTGACTTGTACACACCAGCCCAATTGCCTCATGGATTGAACGCATCGATTTGATGTGCTCATCTAGCCCAATTGCCTCGATGATGTGCTTGTCCACCAACCCAGGAAGACAATGCTTGTTCTGGTGCGCCCCAGTGCATTATAAATAGACCTCAAGCCTCATTTGCTTCTCTCAGACACCCAGACTATCTGCCCTTCCATACACGGCCATGCATCCTAGCACCTAGTGCACATCATTTCCACACAAGTATCCCAGTAGAGGAAAAAATAGTTTCAAAGAAAATAAAAGAGCATGGCTAACAAAATGACCGGTTGCCTGCTACGTCTCCACGGAGCCGAGGCAATCGTCTTCGTCTTTTACGTGACCCTGACTCTGCCATTGTCCCTGGCTCATGCGAGGACGGTTGCAAGCATGGGTTGCATAGCAAGCGAGCGGGAGGCGCTCTTCTCCTTCAAGAAGAGCTTCGTGGACCCTGGTGGTCGTCTCTCGTCATGGCGAGGCAAAGAATGCTGTCAGTGGAAGGGAGTCCGATGCAACAACCGAACTGGCCATGTCGTCAAGCTTGACCTCCGCGGTAGCCGGGACGATTCCACTGTGAACGTGTTGCGAGGAGAGATGAGCTCCTCGATTGCCACCTTACGCCATCTGAGGTACTTGGATCTCAGCTTCAATTACTTCAACAACTCAGAGATACCTTTGTTTCTGGGCACATTAAAAAACCTAAGATATCTCAACCTCTCAAATGTGAATGTCGGGGGAATGGTACCATCGCAGCTTGGCAACCTTTCTCACTTACAGTACCTTGATCTTAGTTACGGTAATTGTCCTATTTGTGACTATATTGATCTGTATGTGTTAGATCTTTCTTGGTTGCAACGTCTCCCTTCATTAAAGAGTCTCGGTATGAACAATGTGGACCTCAGTTCCGTGTGGGATTGGTTTCGCTGGGTAAATATGCTACCTAATTTGAAATCCCTCGTCCTATCTGGCTGTTCCGTCAGTAGCACAGTCTCTACTATCCTGCATTCGAACCTCACACATCTTGAAATCCTTGATTTGTCAAAAAACCCATTTTGCTCTGCTCTCCAACACAACTGGTTTTGGAATCTTACTAGTACCATCAAGGAGCTTCATCTGAGTGATTGTGGATGGTCAGGGCACATCCCTGATGCATTGGCAAACATGACAGGGCTCCAGGCCTTATACCTGGGTAACAACTACCTGTGGGGTATCATGCCAATGAACTTGGAAAATCTATGCAGTTTGCAGGTACTTGATTTGAAATCAAACAATATTAATGGAGATATTATGGGAAGATTACCAGAGTGTTCATGGAGCAAGTTGCACACGCTAGACTTGCAAGGTGCAAATTTGACTGGGCAACTGCCGGTTTGGATTGGAAATCTGACCAGGCTTAGCTATCTTGACATCTCCAGAAATATGGTAGTAGGCTCTATACCTTTCGGGATAGGAAACATGACAAGTCTTTGTTATCTCGACCTTTCTCAGAACATGCTGGTTGGCAGTGTGCCTCTTGGGATAGGAAATCTGACCAGCCTCATATATCTCGACCTTTCGCGGAACAAGCTAGTTAGTACCGTACCTGATGGGATTGGAGAACTTGGCAATTTAACATACTTGAGCCTTGGTGTCAATAACTTCAGCGGTGTGCTATCGAAAGAACATTTTTCAAGTCTAGATAACCTCCAATACTTGAACCTTTCACAGAACTCTCTGAAATTATATTTGGATGAAGATTGGATTCCTCCCTTCAGGCTAAAGGAAGGATATTTTGGGTCCTGTGACATGGGGCCCCGGTTCCCAGCATGGCTGAGGTGGCAAACTGGAATAAATATCCTTGATATTTCAAACGCGAACATAAATGATGTTTTGCCGCACTGGTTTTGGGCTGTCTCTTCTAATACTTCTAGCTTGTACTTGTCAAGAAATCAACTAAGTGGGGACTTACCAACTTCGTTGCAGCTGCCGTTTATATTGGAAATGGATCTCTCTGGAAATACTTTGTCAGGGAACCTGCCATCAAATCTCATAGCTCCTGGTCTTAACTACTTGCTTGTTCACAACAATCATTTCACAGGCACCATCCCATTGTACTTATTTCAGATGCCCAATTTGATGGAGATAAATTTGTCAAACAATCAACTATCAGAGGATTTTCCAGAATGTCAAAAGGACAACTCGTTAACAGGACCTTATTCAGCAGATTTACTATTTATGGTAGATTTGAAAAATAATAATTTGTCTGGTGAGTTCCCTTGCTTCCTTCAGAATGCTACACCACTGAGCTTTCTTGACCTGTCAGATAACAAGTTCACTGGAAGTGTGCCAACGTGGATAGTAGACAAGATGCCCAACCTAGAAGTGTTGATTCTTAGGCAGAATATGTTTTGTGGTCACCTGCCCAAGCAGTTAACAACGCTTGCTGGGCTTCATTTTTTGGATGTAGCACACAACAACATATCAGGAAGCATACCTTCATCTCTAGCAAAATTGACAGCCATGACACGTCCATATGCAATAGGAGGAGAAAATTACAGTAGTGACAGCATATCAACGTTCATAAAAGATCGTGAGCTCAACTATACCCATGAACTCACAGAACAGATTGTGTTGATTGACTTGTCAAGTAATAGTTTCACCGGATATATTCCAAAAGAACTATATTTCCTCAAAGGGCTTTTGAGTTTGAATCTCTCTAGGAACCAATTAAGTGGTGCAATTCCAAGCAATATCGGTTCTTTAAGGAAACTAGAGTCTCTTGACCTATCTTACAATTATTTCACTGGCGAGATCCCCTCAAGTTTATCGGATCTCACCTTTCTCAGCAGCCTGAACTTGTCATACAACGACTTATCTGGAAGAATCCCCACCGGACAACAGCTACAAACACTCAATAATCTGTACATGTACATCGGCAACCCAGGACTTTGCGGGCCTCCTCTACTGAACAATTGCTCGACGAATGAAACAGATCAAGATGTCAATCAAGTGCATGGAGGTGAAGTGCATGATATTTCATCTCTCTACCTCAGCTTGAGTACAGGATTCATGGTTGGTATTTGGACAGTGTTCTGCACCATGTTGTTCAAAAAGACATGGAGGATTGCCTACTTTCAGCTTTTCGACTTGTTATATGACAAGGTTTACGTGCAAGTGGCGCTCAGCAAGGCTGCTGTTGTAAGGAAATTCCAAAATGTGGAGTCATGATTCATGAAGGTTGTAACTGGCATCTGGATCGTGTTCTACAACTTCTTGTTCAAGGCAAACTGGAGAATTGGTTCGCATCCTAGGACATGTTGTGTGACTGGGTTTATGTGCGACTAGTTGTTGGCTGGGCTGCTTTGAAAGGGAAATTTGGTGGTGGTAGCTGAGATCAGCAACAGATGGCTCTTTTGTTGCTCCCCTGTATAATCTGGGGATTTAAGCATGCATTAACATTGAATCATGAACAACTATTATTCATAATTTTGTAAATGGCCTGAGATTGGTATTGTATCATCAACGCAATGTTTCAGTCTTGATTCAGTCGATAAAGATATACAGAAGGTTGTGTTCAGCCCTTTCTATTCTTATTGTGGCAATGCTACGTACACAAGTTCTAATCTCAGTTACGAATTTTAACACCAGCAGAGCAGCGGGGTACCTGGACAAGCGGAGAGGATCCGCGTGGAGAAGGATTGGAGATTTGGGGACAGCTCGGTGCGGCTCCAGGAGTATCCCCATTGCTCCTCATGAGACGACGCAGCCGCGGTGGTTGACCACAGGCCATATGCCGCCGCCGGAACAGCGGCGGAGGACCTGTTGGCGTGGCGTGGAGGCGGAGCAGAGAAGTGGCGGCGCGGGGAGGGAGCAAAGCATTGTTGGAGCACACGTGTGATTTCGATGGACGGCGATCGAGGACTGCTCGATCCGACGGTACGCAGAGCCGTTTGCATGTGACAAGGTGCGGAGCGCTGTATCCGCCTGTGGCCAGGTCGGCATGCATGATCCGTCGACTCCTTTGCATCGACTCCTAAATAATAATAAAAAAAGAGTCGCTAGGCTGAAAGCAGAGGAAAACAAAGCCGGTGTCTTCTGAAAATCTGAGATCGACGAGAAATAGCTGGTGTCTTGTGTGACATCCTGGCCCAAGGCTTAATAGGATTGATAGAATACTTATACCAACAAGTTGTAATTTCTTTTCTGAAAGCTCATCTCAAAAGAACTCCGAGGTTAAGCGTGCTTAACCTGGAGCGATGGGTGACCGACCGGGAAGTTATTCCCGGGTGCGCACGAGTGAAGACAAAGAGCGCAGAAAAGATATGTGTTGGTCTGTGAGGTCAGTCTTTAAGTTCTAGAGAGCTGCCTGGCGTAAGCGGACCCGGTCTCGAGGAGGCGGGACGTTACATCTTGTTCCGTCCATCGCTCGCTATTGCAGGCACCATCAGCACGATCGATCGTCCATGCAGTTAGGCCTTGGCTCTTCAGAGAATCGTATGTAAGTAACATCTTTGTGACGCACGGCTGGTACCATCAGCACGATAGATGGTGTGCTCGATTTTCCATGGCCTCGCCATAAGATATACCTGGGCGCAGCGAGTGGCGTCCGGGCGGAGGCAGTAGTGGCACGAGCACGACTAGGCCGCATGGTGAATGGGTTAGGTCCCCCCATGTTCTGTTTCTTTATCATATTTGCACTCTTTTGTTCTGATCAGTTGGAATTTCACGTCATCCGAGCAAATTCGTCAATGGTATGCACCGAGCCTCTGATCCTAAAAGATTGTAGACTACGGACAAGACCCCAGCAGTGCACTGCAAATTCGCGAAGATATGGACTAGCTAGTATAAATAGGCACAGGCTGGTAGAATCCATGTGCACAAGCTTCTCAGCTGGCGATTGGCACAGAAAACAGCGCAAAATGGCCGTGCTAAAGATCCTAGTATGGCTTTGGATCCTAACGATATGGTGCCTTCCTTCCCTCCCAGCACAATCCATCACATCAGAGCCAGCGCCTGTAGTTGCACCAACGAGGAGCAGCAACAGAACCAGCAGCCGCTGCATCCCCAGCGAGCGGGATGCCCTTCTTGTATTCAGGACCGGCTTCACCGATCCACGAGGCAACTACATGTCGTCATGGCAAGGTGAAGACTGCTGCCAATGGAAGGGTGTCCGCTGCAGCGACCGCAGCGGCCACGTCGTGGAGCTCGAGCTCTACGGCTTGAAGGAAGTCAATTCAAGCATCGCACTCCCGGAAGGTCAGGCAAACTCATCCTTGCTGGGTTTACAGCACTTGAGGAGCCTAGACCTTAGCGACAACAACTTCAATGCCGCGCCGATCCCTCAGTTCATTGGCGGCCTCCAGAACCTGAGGTACCTCGACCTCTCCAATTCAAACTTCAGCGGGCAGGTGCCTCCCCACCTTGGTAACCTCTCCAAGTTGCTATCCCTTGCTCTCGGCGGAAATAACTTAAGTGGTACCTTGCCGTCAACCTTCAGGAATCTACACAGCCTGGAAGAGTTGTGGCTGTATGAGAATAACATTAGTGGACCTGTATCGATCTTGCTTAATAGACTGCCTGGAAATAGTCTTATCCGGTTAATGTTAGATGAGAACAAACTGACAGGGAGCTTATCGGATCAGTTGGGTCGCCTTAAAAAATTGATGTTTCTTGATCTCAGGAGTAACAATCTTGATGGCACAATCACAGAATCTGATTTAAGTGCACTGGCTAATCTAAAGGAGATATACTTATCTGACAACTCGTTATCTATTGTATTCCAACATAACTGGGTTCCTCCATTTAAACTTGATGTTGCTGCATTACAGTCTTGCAAGCTAGGGCCTAAATTTCCAGAGTGGTTAAGATCACAGAACAGCATCTCTATTCTTGACATATCGAACACAAGTATCTCTGGTCCAATACCTCAGTGGTTTTGGATAACCTTTTCGGAGACTCAGTTTTTGGTTTTGTCAAGAAATCAAATCAGCGGCATGCTATCACCAACAATGTTCAGCAAAATGGAGGCACAAACTATGGACTTCAGTGATAATCTTTTGGTAGGTTCCATGCCAAAGCTTCCAACGAATCTAGAATCATTGGACCTCAGCAAAAACAATCTATCAGGGCCTCTACCAACAGATTTTGGAAATTCATCATTAAAAATGCTTAACCTTTTTAAAAATTCTATCGGTGGTAGAATTCCATACTACTTTTGTTATTTGGAAGACGTTTTCTGGACTTGTCTGAAAACCAACTATATGGGGAATTTCCCAATTGCGATGATTGGTCATCAAATATACTCATGTTGAACTTGAACACCAACAATCTGTCCGGAGAGTTCCCATCATTTCTTCGTAACTGTCAAAAACTGGTTTTTCTTGACCTGTCCTATAATCAGTTTTCTGGGATGTTACCCCCATGGATAGGGGACAAATTACTCTCATTGGCATTTCTAAGTTTGCGCTCAAATTTGTTTTTTGGCCACATTCCTCAAAAACTGGCCAAGATGAAGGGGCTCCAGTTTTTGGACTTGGCATGTAACAATTTGTCTGGGCTGATACCACAGTCACTTGCAGATTTCATAGCCATGGCTGTTGCTCCTCAAGACAATAATACACTTTCAGAAATCGTCGATTATGGTTACGACATGAATGAGGATGATGTGGTTTCTTACACTGGTAGTTCATTGGTGGTCACGAAAGGAGAACAGCTTGAATTCACTAGCGGAATCATTTACATGGTAAATTTGGACCTGTCATGCAATATTTTGACAGGACCTATTCCTGGAGAAATTGGTAAGCTTGGTGCTTTGAAGAGCCTGAATCTATCATGGAATCATCTAAACGAGATGATCCCTAATAGTATTGGTGATATACATTCACTAGAGTCACTTGACCTGTCACATAATGAATTTGGTGGAGAGATTCCAGCAACCTTATCAAATCTGTTATCATTGAGTCACTTGAACTTGTCCTATAATAATCTGACAGGTAGGATACCATCCGGGAATCAACTGCAAACGCTCGATGACCAAGCATCCGTTTATATTGGCAATCTTGGTCTGTGCGGTCCTCCTCTGTCCAAAAATTGTTCACAAACTGGTTTGCCTCCAGCTTCTCCAGAAGGAAACAAAGATGGAGACGATACAGTTTTCTTTTTCCTAGCCATGGGTTCTGGATATGTGATGGGTCTCTGGACAATCTTCTGTCTCTTCTTATTCATGAAGAAATGGAGAGCTGTTTGTTTCTTGTTCTCTGACCGCTTGTATGATTGGTTTTATGTGCAAGTTGCTCTGGGCTGGGCTTCTTTGAAACCAAAAATTGGTGGTAGCTGAGATCAGCAACAGATGGCTCTTTTGTTGTTTCCCTGTATAGTCTGGGGATTTAAGCATGTACTATCAACGTTGTATAATGTACTACTACTATTCATAATTTTGTAAATGGCCTAAGTTTGGTGTTATATCATCAATGGCATGTTCCAGTCTTGATTCGATCCTTAAAGTTGCATAGGAGTTGTATTCAGTATCCTATATTCGTGTTGGGTCAATGCCACAGAAGTAGCAATCTCAGTGTGGCCGTGTAGGAACATCAGCAGAGCATCGCGGTACCTGGAGTAGTGGAGATAGGAGCCTATGTAACTCGAGACAACCGCCGCCGCGCTGGTTGACCGCCCCACTCGCCAAACGCCGCCGCCGAACGGCGCAGGAACGGTGGGCTTGGAGGGCAGTGGCGGCGCGACGGAGGGAGCAAAGCATTAAGCACATACGTGGATTCGATGGACGAGGACCGTTCTGCAATTGACATGGCCCGCCGGAGCGCTGTATGGATAGGCCTATGACCTGACGTCATCGATGGGCGACGACCAGTCGGGAGCCGGATGGACACGACGTGCTTTCCCTTTGTCTCAAATCGACTTATCACGACTCATCATTTTCTGGGCTAACGAACAAGTCGGTTCCTCCGAGGAAACGAGTCGCTCCACGAAAACCAGCCAAAAACAAGGGGAAAATAACGCCGGTCTCAAAGTGTCTTCTTTCCTCGTTCATATTACGAGTGAAATGTTTTTATTTTATATTATTCACAAAAAGAGAATTTTATTGATATTATAGCCCCTATTACAAAATCAACCCAAACAACTAACTCTATTGATAGGAGACAAGAAACCTTCAAAGAGCTATAAAATCTACCATCTTCCCAGACCATGAAAGAAAAATCTGATCTGAACAAACACGTCCCTTTCGCAAAAAAGAAGAAAGGTAGACTAATAACCTTCCACACGCAAACACGATGAACTTGCCGCGTCAAGTCTGTCATCAAGTCTGTCATCGCCTCTTTCAACAGATTTGTCACAAGAAAACACAAATCCAACCAACTTGACAGAAACCAAAATCTTACTAACCCACGGTCATAGATGCTAATCACTAATAAAAAGTGAAGGTTCGTACGGCTTCTTATTCGCTCCATCGTTAATGCATGGCGGAGATCATTCATGTCCCCTTTAGAGAATTTTATATATGTCGCTCTTAAAGAATCATAAATAATTAGGCTCCACTATCGAAAAATTAATCTAAAATACTCCTCACTTGTTTCAAAAATTATAGTTTACGAAGAAAGTTACTCTAAAGTGCCCTCTACATGTTTTCAAAAAACACTCACCTCTCACAACATTTCTATTAGATAAAATACACCGAATACCTATGTATAAGTTTATAAATATGCACTATTTCCTAATAGTGAAGGACAAAATATAGACCATAAGATAACAATCAATTAATGAGGCATTCAAAATATAATACAATAGAATAGTTGTATCATTAACACCAGCCCACGTCTATCAGGCTAGTTAACATAATATTTGATTAAAAAAGAGTCACTGCGTTCACACTCAAGAGTTTAAAATTACCACATTATTTAAAAAATAAGAATAAATATTACCTAACAATATAATTGTGAAAACAAAAATCTAAAATGCCCTCCACATGCTTTAAAAATTACCCACCATTACAAAAACTATAGTCCAAAATATGCATCTCAATGCTTCCAAAATTACCATCATCGTAATTTAAAAAGAGATAAAAAAATACTTATCATACGTTTACAATTTACACCAATGTTTTATTAGAAAAGATCAATTGGAAATAATAGTGTAGAAAAAATTAAATAAAGGATGGATGGATGATACTAGCCATGCAAATACACAAGGTATCATGCTACAAATGACCACATTAATCAGAGATAAAAAATTACATACCATTATCATTATGAATAAAATAACCCGTCCTCTATACTTCTTTTTTAAATTGCCATTCCTCTCTAAGGCCATTATCTATATTTATTCATGAACGTCTAGCTTGGCGGATCCACGATCTTGGGCGAGGGCACCATCTATTATGGTGGCGACGGCGGTCCGGCCCCTTGGCGGCGGGTTACGTAATAGGGTGCGATGGGTGGTGAGCGAAGGCGGGATCAGGGCCGTCTCCGAGAATTTGTGGCCCCAGGGCGAAAAAAATTAGGCCCTATAAATTCGCAACTTGTGAAAAAAATATTAAAATATGGCAAGTTGATAGCATAGGCTGTGGTTTAAAATCAAAATACTTCATACATACACAATTGGCTAAGGCAACTGAAATACTAAGACGGGCTCGATTAGTTTTTTTTAACAAACAAGATACATCTGTTTTTAGATTAAAATAGCATACATATTAGTTTTCAAAAATAAAATAGCGTACCGACTAAACTAAACAAAAAATGAAAAGCATTAGAGAAGATAATGACCATGCATACTGATGACACTCGTGAGCAACAAAAACGGCTCATGGGAAGGGAAAAGAAAATAAAAAAGTTTGGGAAACTGTTTGAGTAGTTGTGTTGCCGTGGAATGGTAAAAAAGGCTTCAGAACTGCCCATTTGCTATGGGCCACGGACCCACAGTTCCCAGCCCAAACAGATAAGTACCAGCCCACAGGCACAGCCCAAATAACGGTTCATCTTCTTCCTCCTTCCACTTCGTGTACAGGAGCTTCCAGCAGGTCTTTAATGGCGAAGTTGTGGCACATTAGATTGGATGAATGATATAGTTAGCCTAAATTATCAAGGTATAACAAGCCCCTTATATCATCAACACACTGTGTCACACAGGTTTCTTCCCTAGTGAACTATTACTGAGTTTTGCTTGGCCTTTATCCTCTATGTAAGTTAGGAATTTGGGGGCCCCAATTATTTGGGGGCCCTGTTCGGTCGGCCATATAGCCCTGTCGATCGACGGGGCTGGCGGGATGTGCACAGGGCAGGACGCCGTCCAATCCGGCTCATCGGGGTGCCGATGAGGCTGGCGGCAAGGGTAGCTGACGACGACGAGACCGGTGAGTGAGATCCCCACTATAAAAGAGAATATAGGATTGGGGAATAGATAGAGCATGTATTTTGCTCTTTCGTTCTTAATATGACAATTTTTTGGTTATTGAGGATGAGATTGGAGAACTGCTGGAGTTGCTCTTACGCCAATGCAATGGCGACATGCCGTGATCTTGGCCATGGTGGGCGAGGCTTATCGACTTTTCAGTTAGATCAAACGTGGAAGGAGCAGTGGTTTCTTTTCTAATTGTCCTCGTGTGCATTCAATTACGTCAAGAATGAACAGCAACGAAAATTGCTGACCAAATCGATTTGATCAAAGCATGCCCGGGTTAAGCAACGCTCTCCTCCCCTATTTCGTCGTTATACTGGCGCGACAAATTCGTTCGTCGTTGGCGTGCTCTAGTGTTCGCAACAATCTTCGTGCTTACCTTGACTTCCAGTCCTAAAAACAAAAAATATCATAGAACGTAGACTATGGCTGAGCACCGCGACCGCACTGCGAACTTGTCAATAAAAGATGCGCAAGGGAAGACACGCATTGCAGAATACGCCTGCTTTATATTCAGTTGAAGACTCACAGCCGAAACAGCTCAAAATGGCCACGCTGAAAATGCTCCTGCTTGTGATTCTAACAGCATCGTGCCTTCTCTTCCTCCCAACAACACAATCCACCACATCAGAGCCTGCGCCTGCAGTGTCATCATCAACTTCGAGCCGCTGCATCCCCCGGGAGCGGGATGCTCTTCTTGTCTTCAGGGCCGGCCTCACCGATCCGGGCAACTACCTGTCGTCATGGCAAGGGGAAGACTGCTGCCAATGGAAGGGCGTCCGCTGCAGCAACCGCACTGGCCACGTCGTGGAGCTCAGGCTCAACAGCTTGGTCCATGTAAACTCAAGCATCGGACTCCGGGATGGTCAGATGAGCCCATCCTTGCTGGGTTTACGGCACTTGAGGAGCCTAGATCTTCGCAGCAACAACTTCAATGCCGCGCCGATCCCTCAAGCCATTGGCGGCCTCAAGAACCTGCGGTACCTCTACCGCTGTGGTTCAAACTTCAGTGGCCAGATGCCTCCCCAGATCGGTAACCTCTCCAAGCTGCTATACCTTGATATGACAAACATAGGTCATGGTTTACATATTGTTCACTCGTCCGATCTTGCATGGCTGTCACGCCTCACAATGTTACAGTACCTAGACCTGAGCACTGTGAACCTTGGTAAAGCTACTGATTGGCTTCATGTTGTCAACAAGCTTCCATCGCTTGTTACACTTAATCTAGCCCAGTGTGTGCTACAGAATTCAATTCCACCAGCGGTGCATTCTAATCTTACATCACTTGAGCACCTTGATCTCTACGGGAACGAATTTATTTTCTCTTCTGTTGGAGCCAAGAACTTACTTTGGGACCTACCCAGTCTCCTTGAGCTTGATATGGGGCGATGTGGCCTCCAAGGATCAATTCCTGAGCAGTTGGGAAACTTAACATCGATTATGAGCCTGTATATTTACGAAAATAACTTAAGTGGGAGCCTGCCGGTTCAGTTGGGACACCATAGCAATTTGACGATTCTTCAACTCGACAATAACAGCCTTTCAGGGGAGTTACTATTGGGGATAGGAGCACTCACTAAGTTGACAGTACTAAATCTTGGTCATAACAATCTTCATGGCACAATCACAGAATCCCATTTTGGAACACTGGTTAATATGACGGATCTGTACTTAAATGACAACTCATTAGCTATTGTATTCCAACATAACTGGGTTCCTCCATTTAAACTCAGTACTGCTGCATTGAAGTCTTGCAAGTTAGGGCCTAAATTTCCAGAGTGGCTAAGATCACAGAATAGTATATATATTCTCGACATATCAAATACAAGAATAGCTGCTCCAATACCCCAGTGGTTTTGGATAACATTTTCTCAGACTCAACATTTGGTTTTGTCAAGAAATCAAATCAGCGGCATGCTATCGCCACCAATGTTTAGGAAAATGGAGGCAGAAACTATTGACTTCAGTGATAATCTTTTGGTAGGTTCTATGACAAAGCTTCCAAGGAAACTAAAATCCTTGGACTTCTCCAGAAACAATCTATCATGGTCTCTGCCATCAGATTTTGGAGCTCCATCATTAACAATGCTTGCCCTTTTCAAAAATTCTATCTCAGGTAGAATTCCTTACTACGTTTGTCATTTGGAAAAGTTAGGTTTTCTGGACTTGTCTGGAAACCAACTACATGGGGAATTTCCCAACTGCGAGGGAAGGTCATCAAATATATTCATGTTGAACTTGAACACAAACAATTTGTCTGGAGAGTTCCCAACATTTCTTAGCAAATGTCAAGACCTGATTTTTCTTGATCTTTCCTATAATCAGTTTTCTGGGATGTTACCCCAAATGGATAGGGGATAAATTACCCTCATTGGCATTTCTAAGTTTGCGCTCAAATTTGTTTTTTGGCCACATTCCTCAACAACTGGCCAAGATGAAAGGGCTCCAGTTTTTGGACTTGGCATGCAACAATATGTCTGGGCCAATACCACAATCACTTGCAAACTTGACAGCCATAGTTGTTGCTCCTCAAGACGATAACAAGCTTTCAGACATTGGCAATTATGGCGAGAGCTTTAATGAAGATGATGTGGTTTCTTACACTGATACTTCATCGGTGGTCACGAAAGGGCAACAGCTTGAATTCACTAGTGGAATCATGTACATGGTAAATTTGGACCTGTCATGCAACATTTTGACAGGACCTATTCCTGAAGAAATTGGTAAGCTTGCTGGTTTGAAGAACTTGAATCTATCAAGGAATCATCTAAACAGGACGATCCCTGACAGTATTGGTGATATACATTCACTGGAGTCACTTGACTTATCACATAATGAATTTGGCGGAGAGATCCCACCAAACTTATCAAATTTGTTATCGATGAGTCACTTGAACTTGTCCCATAATAATCTGACAGGTAGGATACCATCTAGGAATCAACTGCAAACGCTTGACGACCAAACATCCATTTATATTGGCAATCCCGGTCTTTGTGGTCCTCCTATGTCCAAAAATTGTTCAGAAACTGATTTAACTCCAGCTTCTCCAGAAGAGAACAAAGATGAAGGCGATACAATTTCCTTTTTCCTTGCCTTGAGTTCTGGATATGTGACGGGTCTCTGGACAATCTTCTGCCTCTTCTTATTCAAGAAGAATTGGAGAATCATTTGCTTCTTGTTCTCTGACCGTTTGTATGATTGGGTTTATCTGCAAGTGGCTCTGGGTTGGACTTTCTTGATAAGAGGAAATACAGAAGCAGCTCATGAGATCTAAATTACCTGTAAAAAAAGTTTATGTATTGTGGATTAATGTAAGTTTTATTTGTTTCCAAATCTTATAGTTTTATGTATCGCAAAAATGTGATGACTCTACTATTAGCGGACTACATTAGCAGTAATTACGAATACCTAGATTAGTGAGGTGATAAAGCATGTAAATGGTAACGCTAATTAGTTCAGTATCCAAGTGAGTATAAGTTGAGATAGGAGATGGTAGATATTGGAAGTGAATTGTACAGAGACAATTGACACAATATATAATTGGAATGATCAGTTCTGTCATTGATAGGTTGGTACATATTTATAGTACAACATGGAGTAGCAGCCAAGTAAAGTGGACGCCGCATTGGGCCTAAAGGTCTGATGGGCCTTAGCCCAGGTTTCCAGCCTTGACCATCATTTGAGTTCTAACAGTACAAACACACCAATCTGCATTTGTCAAGTTTAAATTTAGCATTCAAGGTACACTTATTCATAATGCAATAAGAAAACCTATACATGTATTTATTGATAAACTATGATATCAAATTAGAGTGTGCAGCCCTGAGGACTTGTCCAATGCTAGTCTCTTTCCTTCACGAGCAAGCACCAGCTGTTCAAGGGAGGCACTGCTCCCTAATTTATTTTCATCAGGCCTTATGTCGTTCTTGAGCTAGTATTCCGAAACACTATCATCTCACTTATACAAATGAATCTATACAGAATGTCAGAGTAGTAGGAGACCTTACAACTGTCAGGACCGTGTGACCGAGAAGAGGGGGGAGGGGGGGGGGGGGGGGGGGAGGGTTGAAGCGGTGCACACTATCAATTTTTCTCCTAACACAAAACACCCACTCAACTTCTAGCAAGTAGTTCTAGTGTATGTAAAGAGGCACACTAAGAAGAGTCCTTACACTAGTGAACTTAAACAAGGTAAGAGCACAAGGGATAGCAAGATAGTTCACTAGTCAAGAGCAAGCCTTAGTTACACTACGAGCTAGAGCAAGACGCTAGAAGATCTACTCAAACAATCACACTAAGTAAAGTCCTTAGATCAACTAGCAAGGAGGCTACACAAGTAGTACATAAGGAAGTATATGAAAGGAACAACTAGAGAGCTTATGGATAAACCAAGGAAAACAACAAGAGCAACAGGTAAGCAATGCAATCTCAAGTACTACTAGCAAGCATGATAGAGACAATAAGTAAATACAAGTAGTAAAAAGAGTGGGATAGAAATGCTCATGATATTTCCCGTGGTATCGGGAGGATGGCGCCTCCCCCTAGTTCACGTTGGGTCACTCCCGCCGGAGTCTCGACCCCGTCCCTCCGCTCGATGGCGATCCCTTCTAGAGCATTCTTCACCCTCCGAGTGAAGACACGGGCACGTTGTTGGCGTCTCTTACGGTCACGCAGAAAATACGCGACCGCGGGAGACGCCGGGGGTTATGGTTTTAGTCACTTGCACTATTTAACCAAATAATCCACGTCTAGTAACAAGTACTAGATATGAATTATAAGGCATGTCATGTTGAATGAATATCCGGAAGCAGACGGATAACCCGTTGTAGCATTTCACCCGAGAGTATTCCAAGGGTATCGTATTTATATTTTCCCAAAGGAAGACATGGTTGACAAGAGTACTCATGTTCATGGTATTACAAATGATAGATGATATAACCACATTCCAACACAGGGGTAAGGTTCAATAGTAGAGGATAGTGTGACACACACAAAGGTATTCCACTCTCTCTAATAAAAAGGCGAGAGACAGTTCTAAGCAGTGCTAAGTCAAACTAGTAAGCTACCACTCCAAGAGTACAACATTCATATAGCGTGCAAGCTTCTACCCAACATCTAAGGTCATGCAAGAACAAGCAAGCGTCTATGTCTAGGCAACTTCGGGAGGTCCGGCATACGCAGGGTCTGCCCCGCGACTCCGGCGCATTTACATACTCCTATGTCGTGCCCGAACGTGGAGGGTTCCTTTGGATGGACATGGCTGTCACTTCCTGCCACCTACCTCTCAAACCGTGGGACACGCACACACTCAAGGGTGGAGAGACAACCCCAGCACCATGCCGGCGTCACTAACCACAACTCTAGATCCCTCGAGGCACCCCCAACCCTTCGGATCGACGGGGTGATAAATCTAGAGCACCTTTGCAGGACAAAGAGCCCGATTGCCAAAACATAAGAACAACTAGCCTAACCAGCATGAACTAGATGAAGGGATCAAAACTAGCACTAAGTCATGCATAAGCGTTCGTCGCTCAAGAACGAGCGACGAACGACGATCAATCAAGTAAGTTCAAGAATAATCGATGATCAAGTATGAACGAACGAAGAACGCTCGATGTATGTTCACGAACGATCACCGATGAACGATGAACGAACGATGAACGAACGACGAACACTCATGCAAGATCACGATCAAACTACTAAGCACATAACAAGTATATGAACGAATGTATTCCATAGATGAAGAACAAGTCTTATAAAGAAGGGATACAAGGGCTATACCCAATTCTCCACAAGACTTTGGGAGCAATGAGGCAGCCCACTACTCAGCCTAGCACTACCTAGAAAAGTCTCTAGCTCTAGTGTGAGGAGAGGAGGGAATGATCCTTGTATTGTGTTGTGTGTTTGAAGGAGGGGGGGGGGGGGGGTACCCCTCCTTATATAATCCTTGAAGGTCGGTTTCTGGAGGCGGTTCCGCAGGTCGGTGGCATTTAATGCAGGTGGAACCGACCTCCAGAGGTCGGTATCTAACCGCCATAGAAAGGTGGGCCTAGGGGGCCACCCTGCCAGGTCGGCCGACCTGGCCAAGGGGGGTCGGCCGACCTGTTCCTGGCCCCTCCTGGGCTGGGCTTTGGCAGGTGGCTCCCCCTCTGGGTGCTCTTCTCTGATCCAGGTGCATTAGGCCTTGGTTGTGTTGGACTTTGGCGAGATTTGGCCTTTTTGTCTTGAAGTTGTATTCCCGCGGCGAACGTTGTTTTGTAGAAGTGTTGATTCGTCGCCTTGGGGCATGATTTCACCTGGATTTCTCCCTTATTCCACCTGCACACTAAAATCTAGAGGTACATGTGGAAATAGGTTATTCTTAAATAAAATGCGTGTAAGAAATGCTCAATCCTTCTCATTTATTGAGCTAATTGACGGTCGAAATTGGTCCGTAACGACCGTCAACACACGTCCCGCCGGCAACTCTGGATGCTCCTCCGAAGGTAAGGATCCGCACGTGATGCGGTCCAAAGGGCACTCCCTTTTTGTTGCTTCTTTCACACGGGAAGCACGAAGACCGTGTACAAACTTGTAGAGGCTTCCACACACTTTGGCAAGCTCACTACCAACGCCTAATCGGTCTAGGTCTTGCCATAGACCAAGAGTAACAGCCCTAGTTGATCCTCTAAAGCACTCACTAACCTAGAGATCAAGGATGCGCATGGTATCACTCTTCTCAAGCACTTGGATCACTCAAATCCCTCTTAGTGCTTCTTCTTCCTTCATTTGGCTTCTTGCACCTCCCCTTCTTTGGACTGTGCAAGAGCACCTCAAAGAGGCAAGCAACCAGCTATTTATAGGCTTCACCTTCAAAACTAGCCGTTGCAACTTTCTGCTGGTGACTAGAGTCACCGTATCATACGGTGACTATCCAACGGTCGGCTGGGACTTCCTTTTCCTGTGCGAGGCATTGTCTTCCTAGTCACCGTATCATACGGTGACTAGCACCGTATCATACGGTGACTTCTTCTTTCCAGCTTCAGCAAACCTTCTATTTTGCACTTCCTCTGGAAACCATACGACGACCCACCGTATCATACGGTGGCTATCATACGGTGACTTTACCAGTGACTCTCCTTTTACTGGATTTTCTGCTCCATAGTCACCGTATCATACGCTGACTATCACTGTATCATACGGTGACTGTCTCTTCTTCTTCTCTTCAACTTCGTCCAGTTTTGCCAAGCCTCTGGAAACCATACGGTAACCCACCGTATCATACGGTGACCATTCACCCTGTATCTCCCTTAGAGCACTTCATAACTGAACCTTCATCTTCATGTAGTCACGGTGACTACCACCGTATCATACGGTGACTTCCTGTCTTCTTCATTTTGCAGCTCCCCTGGAAACCATACGGTGACCCACCGTATCATACGGTGTCATCATACGGTGACTCTACCAGAGACTCTTCTTTTCTCTGGATTTTCTTCCTGCAGTCACTGTATCATACGGTGACTGGCACCGTATCATACGGTGGCTTCACCTTCGCTGGAACTTGATCTTCTCCCTTGATCCTTGCTTCCAACTCCTTCTTCCTTGGTTCCTGCACTCTTCCTCTGCAACCCTAGTCCTTGAGAGACACACCATGCATCTGGATCTCTACACTAGTGTTTACCGAAGAGTATCAACTCGAACCCTCTTGATAGTCCGGTGTTTCCTATGGACTCAAGCCTAATATCTAACCAAGCCAACACTTGCTTGGATCTAGCATGTCCTTAGCCTTGATCCTTCTCCTCAACCGCGACTCCGTCAAGTCCGTCGATGAGTTGGTGAGGCAACCAATCATCCTTGTCTTGGGGTTTTAGGTTGGTTGTTGTTGCACTCCCTTCAATGTGACCTAAAGGATATAGAACACTCAAAACACATGTTAGTCACATGCATGGTTCTCATCCAATCACCAAAACATTCATACCTTGGGGTTTCCAAACTCCAATGGTCATGAAGCTTACAACAACCATGAAGCAGGAAACCTCAGTTGCATATATATGCAGATTAGACTTTCTTTGTTCATATGATTTCAGTTCAACCAAAAAAATAGCAGCTCTAGGAAAGCTACAGCCAGTATATTAAATATACAGGAGCCATCAGGTTAAATCATCCAAACTTGTAACTTAACCTCACCAAGGCATGTGTGTTGCCTCATCCTACATCTAATAGGCTTTTTGTGGAGCTCAAGGTAGGATATGAAAGAGAGGCATACTTGCATTCATATTTTGCGAAACCAAAAGAGTGGATCCACGGAGATAGCAAGTCATACAATCGTAGATCAAGATGTGCAAGTGTGTGTATGTGGATGGTGGTGATGTAGGTGACGACTCCTCTTTTTGTTCACCTCTCTTTATTTTGTATTTTGGGCATGGCTATCTTTTCTTCTTTCTTTTTCCATGCTCAAAATGAGAGCAGATTTTTTTGTCTCTTTCTTTTCATCATGCTCATCTTTTGTGAGCTTTATTTTCTTTCTTTCTTTTGCATAGCCATGCCTACTTTTGATATTTCAAGAGAGGTGATATATTTGTGAGGAGTGTCTTTACTTTGGTGGATGGCATGACATGTTGCTAACTTCCGGTGTAGAAGTTTAGCATATGAGGTGGAATGTGTACGTGATCTTGATCATGAGAGTATGAAAAGCATCTCACTAGGGTCACACAATTTTGATAAAGCTCAATGGAATGACAAGTAGCATATGTGTAAGGTTTTTTTTTTTATTTTTTTTATTTTTTTTTATTGAGTACTACATATGGCTTTGGTAGGAATTCAACATCACTGAGGAACTTATCAATTTTATAATTTTCGAAATAAAATCTCTGGAGTTTTCAAGCTTAACTTGGAACAAGATTGAGTAGCTCTTTTTACCATATCATCTCTCACAACAACTTAGGTTCAGCTCAAGCATGTGCAACCCACAAGTTTCAGGTTCTAAGCAAGTTTTATTTAGCCAATAAACTCAAAACTAGGAGAGTACTAAGTTATAAACTCGGCACAAGAGAGAGATAAAGCAGAGCAACTATTCATCATCTCAACATAGAAGACTGAAAACATTCTTACCGCGCATAAAAGGAAACTATACTACTTATTTTTGTTCTTTTTAGTTTTGTCATTTTTTATTTTGTTTTTAGTTTTATCATATTTTTTTGTATTTTTCATATGAGAAGCAAGAACAAGCGAAAACAAAAAGAAAATAAAAGGATACAAGTTGCGATACATGATACCTTAGTGGGGGGGGGGGGGGTATGGCGCCCTCCCCCAAGCTTGTTCTTGCTCATGGGTTTTGTGGATTGAACCCCATGTGGCGAAAGTAAGCCGAAAGATCGGCTTGTCCCCGCTCCATCATGTTGGTGAGGTTGGTGAGCTGGGTGTCAGTGCGCTCTTGCCACTGGTGGGTTTGTAGGATGTGTTGGTTGAGCGCGTAGTCGATGTCTCCTGTCGTGGTCTCGAGCCTTCCCATTTGCTCGGAGAGGTTGTTCATCGCTTGCTCAAGGTGGAAACCTTGAGTCGCACCAGAGTCGGAGGAGTGTTCCTCCCATTGTTGTTGCGGAGTGAACATCCTTGGGTCATGTCCCGAGGCTTGCCACGTCGAGCCCCCGGCTATGTGTGGTGGCGGGGCAGGGCACGCACCGGGAAAATACCCGGTGTGACTATACCCCGGACCGCCATGAGTCATGGGTTGCGGCGTGGGCACCTCGGAGCTAGATGGCTGCTCCGACTTGCGCGTTCTCCTGCGAGAAGATATACTTTTGCGTGCACTGTCCACTTTTTGGAGATCAATGGTTAGGTTTTTGCAAGCATACAAGCGAAGATCCGGTTTAGGTAACCGAAACTCGTTTGTATACCCGATAAAATAATAAATGAGGGAATCATTTGGACCATGCTTAAGTGTATGACCATGAATAAGATAATCTTCGTTTATGAGCATGCGGGGTGTAGAAATATATTCAACATTAGCATCATGCAAGGCACCCACTCCCGCAGCAATACGTGTAATCAAAGGGGTGCATTCTATTGGTCCCATCATCCCAAAATTTTCTAACCAATGGTGAATCAAGTACTGGACAGGAGAAATCTTAATCTTTTCAACCATAGCATAAAGAATTTTCATATCATCCCCGCGCACAATTCTAATATCACTTCTAGGAAAAAGAGTGATGCCAATCCACATGTGCAAGAAACGCAAAGTAGGGTGATGGATGTGATTAGTTCTAGGCTGCACACAAGTTGAAAAACCCGTAATCCTTTCCCAAAATGCAAGCTTTGAAAAGTCCTTAAGGGCATTGTCAACATCAACATTGCAGCGAGAATTAAAGCCGAGAAGTATGCTAAGATCCTTCCATTTCAAACGATATTCTTCCCGGAAGAACCGAAAAGTAATACCCTCATCTACCTCTCGTAGGGTGCATAAAAACTGAAGTGTAAGCAAGCGGGAACCCGGCTCGTCTACACTAGCAAAATTCGTCCACCCTATGGCCTTAAAAACTTGAGCAAATTCAGCATCCATACCAGTCTTTTGCAGCAGCCCCGTGTCAAATGCTCGCGTAGGAGCAAAGACACGGTTTCGGAGAAGCGTGTAGGCGTTCTTCTCGTACTCGCCCACCAAGTCAAGGTCGGTGTCGGCGAGGAGACGATGCTCGATGTTGCCCTCTTGCTCCTCTTCCTCGGCTTCATGTGGTGGACTTGGCGGTGGCTCGACCGCGGGGTGCGCGCGAGTGCTTCGGCGTGAAGAGCTTGGACTTGATTTTGAACTTAGGGACCTCTTCAATGCTCGGTACAGCTTCTTGGCACCGGTCATGGCTGCACACAAAGAGAGCAAGAACACAAGAACAACAACTCCGAACGGGTTATGTTAGGAAAGTCCAATCGGCGAAACCGTCGGTTGTTCTTGTGAGCAAGAAGATCGCAATTCGGGAAAAATCGAGCAAACCAAAAACAAAACACAAACTAAGAAAACACTAGGAGAGAATTTTTTTTTTCTGCAGACCCTTGAGGCAAACACAAAGTGAGAGCAATGGAGAGCCTTGTGAGCAAGAGAATGAAGTGAATGAGGAGTGAAAATGAGTGTGTGTGAGGGGGTAGAGAGCCTCTGGCCGGCCACTCCAACTTATAGCACGAAATGTAGCTGTTTTTGAACGTTGGAGGGGGCAGGTGACCGTTGGGACAAAGTAGGGGGGCAGCAACGGCTACCCCAGGTCGGCCGACCTGTTCTGGTGGGGTCGGCCGACCCCCTGCTGGGCCCACTTGTCTCCCCTCTTGGCCCATAGCCTCCAACGGTCATATAGTTCATGACCTTGGCTGCTATGTCCAGTAAATCCTCGGAAATGTTGCTCAGAAAGATTTCCACATAAAAACATGCCTAAAAAATTCAAATGATTTTCAGAAAAATTGAAACTAGAAGAGGAAAATGTTGGAAAGTTTCCAATATGTGGAAAAACTTATTGTAGTGGTATAGAGGCAATCCAAAACTTTGCACAAAAGAGTGGAAAAGTTTTGAAAAACCAAGTATTTTTGGAAAATTGATTTTTGTATGCACGGCGAGACGAAAGCGAATATGCTGGCGGAAAAATTCAAGTAAATCCTTTGAGGGAAAAACAAGAATGCAAAGTGGTTCGGAAAAATGCAAATGGTGATTTTAAAAATGAAAAGAAATTCAAAAAGGAATCAAAAGAAATGATAATGCCGATTATCCTGTCGGTCCAGGGCTTCGCCGTTTTAAGTCTTGCGAGCAAGGACTTCTCCATGAGTTTCATTCTTGAGGTGCTGGCCCCGTCTTTGGAGAAGAGGATGAAGGTGGCTGCACCTTCTTTACTTGCCACACTTGTTTGATCTTGGGCTGTGTAGGTGGCTTTTGAGGGGCTGATTTCTTGACCCATAATCCCGGCCGTGGTGTTGCAGGCTTCTTGGGTTGGTACCATGACGGGTTCTCACGTTTGTCAAGTTGCTTCCAAAAAGCAATGAGATTGTCCGTCTTTCTTGGAGTCACATCGATTTCTTTGATGTTTGAGGTATTTGGCCCATACTTGATCTTGATCATTGAGCATTGTTCTTTTCGGGGCTGAAACTCGAATTTCTCCTCCTTCTCATTGATGTAGAAACGGATTTCTCCGGCCCCAACATCAATTTGAGCCCTTGCGGTGCTGAGGAAGGGACGTCCCAAGATGAGGGGCGTCTCCTTATTAATGTCCATTTCTAGCACCACAAAGTCCACCGGTATGAAGTTACCCCGGATTTTTACCGGAATGTGTTCGGCTATTCCCGCAGGGTAGCGAACTGATGAATCTGCTAGTTGCAACCTCATTGGTGTAGGAGTCAGCTCTGTGTAGCTCAATCGATCAAAGACTTCCTTGGGCATGACGCTGACGCTTGCCCCTAGATCGCATAAGGCGTGCTCGAAGTGATGTGCCCCAATAGAGCATGATATGGTGGGGCAGCCAGGGTCCTTTTTCTTTTCGGGAAGCCGGTTGAGTATAGCTGCGCTACACTCCTCGGTGAGTTTGACCATCTCTGTGTTGGGTAGTGGTCGTTTGTTGTTGAGGATGTCTTTGAGGTAACGTGCATATGTGGGCACTTGTACCATGTCCATCAAAGGCACGTTGACATGGATCTTTCTGATGACCTCAACGAAACGATCAAACTGTTCATCCACCTTTGGCTTCTTGTTTCGGTGCGGGAATGGCATGAAATTGGTGTCTTGGAATTCTATTGCCTCCCCACCGGTTGTCTTCGGTTCATCATGTTCCTTCTCTTGGATGTTAGAAGGGCCTTCTTTCTCTTGTTCAATCCTGCTCTTCTTACCTGCATGGTTAGGATATGGCGGATCCCGAGTGGACTTTCCTCCCCTCGTGGTTACCGCATTAACATTTTCTAAGGAAGCCTCGGGTTGCCCCGGGATCTTCCCAGAATTAGAGGTAGGAACAAGAGCAGCAAGCTGAGCAATTTGAATTTCTATAATTTTATTAAAGCTCAGTTGATTTTTGAAAGCAGAGGAAAAACCTTCTAACTGTGAATTTATATTTTCTAAGATTTTATCATTGGCAGCAAACATTTTGTTGATTGATTCGTTAATTTTAGCTTGGCCAAAAACTAAGTCTTTCAAGGAAGGCTGATTATTGTTAAAGCCAGAAAAGTTGTTACCTCCTTGATAGGATGGTCGGTTTTGATTATATCCTTGGCCTCCATTTGGATGATACCCGTTGTTGTTGTTCATGTAGAACGCATCTTCTTGGGTGTGGGGGCAATCCTTCCCCATATGGCCTGTGTCCCCGCATTCCTCACACGTCATGCGTGAGTCCAATGCACGAACACTACCATTCGAGTTGTGTTCATCCAAACGCTTCATGAGGAGGTCAAGTTTGGCGGATAACATGTCCACCTCTTTGACAGGGTGAATGCCTTTTGAGCGTGTTTGGAGTCGATCGTCGCTCCACCCTTGATTTGAAACCATCTTCTCTATAAGTTCTTTTGCTTGAGCCACGGTCTTAGAGAAGAAAGCTCCTCCAGCAGCGGCATCCATATGTCCACGGGTTGTTGATGTCAACCCGTTGTAGAAATGTTGAAGAATGAGCCATTCTTCCATCCCATGGTGTGGGCATGCAGATATGTATTCTTGGAACCTCTCCCATGCCTCGGGCATGGATTCATTTGTTGCTTGCTGGAAACTTGAGATTCTTCCACGAAGGGCATTGGTTTTGCCCATCGGGAAAAACTTAGCGAGGAACTCCGTACAACATTTGTCCCAAGTGTCAATGCTTGCACGGTTATTGTAGAACCACTGTTTCGCCTTCCCAAGGAGGGAGAGGGGAAACAGGCGGAGTTTGATAGCATCTTGGTTGGCTCCGGCTGCTGACGTGCTGCATATCTCTAGGAACTGTTGAAGATGAGAGTTGGCGTCCTCGTGGGCCTTCCCACAAAAGGGTATGGCCTGCACCATAGTGATGAGGCTAGACTTGATGTCAAGTCCTGTGGCACCAGCGTCGACAGCGGGTCCAATGGGCACATTGGCGACGGAGGGCGCAGAGTATTCACGAAGGGTCCTGTTAGCCATGTTTGTTGAAGTTGATGGTGCGGAAGATGCGGGTTCACTTGTCGCGAGTTCTTGAGGGGAGACGACGACGCGAGGTCGAGTCTTCCTCACAAGTGACTCGGGATTGTCAACGAAGTTTTGCGGCAAGTCGAATCCACGCATACACTATCCTGTTTTCACATCAAAGAGAAAACAGATCAAGGTTAGCCTGCATGGGCAATGGTTAGATCATATCAAGTGTAATCATGAACAATCATAGTACTCTTATTAACCAATGTCTTCCCCGGCAACGGCGCCAGAAATGCTTGTTGGCGTCTCTTACGGTCACGCAGAAAATACGCGACCGCGGGAGACGCCGGGGGTTATGGTTTTAGTCACTTGTACTATTTAACCAAATAATCCACGTCTAGTAACAAGTACTAGATATGAATTATAAGGCATGTCATGTTGAATGAATATCCGCAAGCGGACGGATAACCCGTTGTAGCATTTCACCCGAGAGTATTCCAAGGGTATCGTATTTATATTTTCCCAAAGGAAGACATGGTTGACAAGAGTACTCATGTTCATGGTATTACAAATGATAGATGATATAACCACATTCCAACACAGGGGTAAGGTTCAATAGTAGAGGATAGTGTGACACACACAAAGGTATTCCACTCTCTCTAATAAAAAGGCGAGAGACAGTTCTAAGCAGTGCTAAGTCAAACTAGTAAGCTACCACTCCAAGAGTACAACATTCATATAGCGTGCAAGCTTCTACCCAACATCTAAGGTCATGCAAGAACAAGCAAGCGTCTATGTCTAGGCAACTTCGGGAGGTCCGGCATACGCAGGGTCTGCCCCGCGACTCCGGCGCATTTACATACTCCTATGTCGTGCCCGAACGTGGAGGGTTCCTTTGGATGGATAGGGCTGTCACTTCCTGCCACCTACCTCTACAAACCGTGGGACACGCACACACTCATGGGTGGAGAGACAACCCCAGCACCATGCCGGCGTCACTAACCACAACTCTAGGTCCCTCGAGGCACCCCCAACCCTTCGGATCGACGGGGTGATAAATCTAGAGCACCTTTGCAGGACAAAGAGCCCGATTGCCAAAACATAAGAACAACTAGCCTAACCAGCATGAACTAGATGAAGGGATCAAAACTAGCACTAAGTCATGCATAAGCGTTCGTCGCTCAAGAACGAGCGACGAACGACGATCAATCAAGTAAGTTCAAGAATAATCGATGATCAAGTATGAACGAACGAAGAACGCTCGATGTATGTTCACGAACGATCACCGATGAACGATGAACGAACATGAACGAACGACAAACACTCATGCAAGATCACGATCAAACTACTAAGCACATAACAAGTATATGAACGAATGTATTCCATAGATGAAGAACAAGTCTTACAAAGAAGGGATACAAGGGCTATACCCAATTCTCCACAAGACTTTGGGAGCAATGAGGCAGCCCACTACTCAGCCTAGCACTACCTAGAAAAGTCTCTAGCTCTAGTGTGAGGAGAGGAGGGAATGATCCTTGTATTGTGTTGTGTGTTTGAAGGAGGGGGGGGGGGGTACCCCTCCTTATATAATCCTTGAAGGTCGGTTTCTGGAGGCGGTTCCGCAGGTCGGTGGCATTTAATGCAGGTGGAACCGACCTCCAGAGGTCGGTATCTAACCGCCATAGAAAGGTGGGCCCAGGGGGCCACCTTGCCAGGTCGGCCGACCTGGCCAAGGGGGGTCGGCCGACCTGTTCCTGGCCCCTCCTGGGCTGGGCTTTGGCAGGTGGCTCCCCCTCTGGATGCTCTTCTCTGATCCAGGTGCATTAGGCCTTGGTTGTGTTGGACTTTGGCGAGATTTGGCCTTTTTGTCTTGAAGTTGTATTCCCGCGGCGAACGTTGTTTTGTAGAAGTGTTGATTCGTCGCCTTGGGGCATGATTTCACCTGGATTTCTCCCTTATTCCACCTGCACACTAAAATCTAGAGGTACATGTGGAAATAGGTTATTCTTAAATAAAATGCGTGTAAGAAATGCTCAGTCCTTCTCATTTATTGAGCTAATTGACGGTCGAAATTGGTCCGTAACGACCGTCAACACACGTCCCGCCGGCAACTCCGGATGCTCCTCCGAAGGTAAGGATCCGCACGTGATGCGGTCCAAAGGGCACTCCCTTTTTGTTGCTTCTTTCACACGGGAAGCACGAAGACCGTGTACAAACTTGTAGAGGCTTCCACACACTTTGGCAAGCTCACTACCAACGCCTAATCGGTCTAGGTCTTGCCATAGACCAAGAGTAACAGCCCTAGTTGATCCTCTAAAGCACTCACTAACCTAGAGATCAAGGATGCGCATGGTATCACTCTTCTCAAGCACTTGGATTACTCAAATCCCTCTTAGTGCTTCTTCTTCCTTCATTTGGCTTCTTGCACCTCCCCTTCTTTGGACTGTGCAAGAGCACCTCAAAGAGGCAAGCAACCAGCTATTTATAGGCTTCACCTTCAAAACTAGCCGTTGCAACTTTCTGCTGGTGACTAGAGTCACCGTATCATACGGTGACTATCCAACGGTCGGCTGGGACTTCCTTTTCCTGTGCGAGGCATTGTCTTCCTAGTCACCGTATCATACGGTGACTAGCACAGTATCATACGGTGACTTCTTCTTTCCAGCTTCAGCAAACCTTCTATTTTGCACTTCCTCTGGAAACCATACGACGACCCACCGTATCATACGGTGGCTATCATACGGTGACTTTACCGGTGACTCTCCTTTTACTGGATTTTCTGCTCCATAGTCACCGTATCATACGCTGACTATCACTGTATCATACGGTGACTGTCTCTTCTTCTTCTCTTCAACTTCGTCCAGTTTTGCCAAGCCTCTGGAAACCATACGGTAACCCACCGTATCATACGGTGACCATTCACCCTGTATCTCCCTTAGAGCACTTCATAACTGAACCTTCATCTTCATGTAGTCACCGTATCATACGGTGACTACGGTGACTACCACCGTATCATACGGTGACTTCCTGTCTTCTTCATTTTGTAGCTCCCCTGGAAACCATACGGTGACCCACCGTATCATACGGTGTCATCATACGGTGACTCTACCAGAGACTCTTCTTTTCTCTGGATTTTCTTCCTGCAGTCACTGTATCATACGGTGACTGGCACCGTATCATACGGTGGCTTCACCTTCGCTGGAACTTGATCTTCTCCCTTGATCCTTGCTTCCAACTCCTTCTTCCTTGGTTCCTGCACTCTTCCTCTGCAACCCTAGTCCTTGAGAGACACACCATGCATCTGGATCTCTACACTAGTGTTTACCGAAGAGTATCAACTCGAACCCTCTTTTTAGTCCGGTGTTTCCTATGGACTCAAGCCTAATATCTAACCAAGCCAACACTTGCTTGGATCTAGCATGTCCTTAGCCTTGATCCTTCTCCTCAACCGCGACTCCGTCAAGTCCGTCGATGAGTTGGTGAGGCAACCAATCATCCTTGTCTTGGGGTTTTAGGTTGGTTGTTGTTGCACTCCCTTCAATGTGACCTAAAGGATATAGAACACTCAAAACACATGTTAGTCACATGCATGGTTCTCATCCAATCACCAAAACATTCATACCTTGGGGTTTCCAAACTCCAATGGTCATGAAGCTTACAACAACCATGAAGCTGGAAACCTCAGTTGCATATATATGCAGATTAGACTTTCTTTGTTCATATGATTTCAGTTCAACCAAAAAAATAGCAGCTCTAGGAAAGCTACAGCCAGTATATTAAATATACAGGAGCCATCAGGTTAAATCATCCAAACTTGTAACTTAACTGAAATTTTAGTAGCACAGGCCAACATACTTCAAAATAGAAGCTACTAGTAACATGAGCATCATATCTGACACATTGATAATTGATTCATGTGTAGCTGCTGTAGTACACTTCAACTTCGATTTATATAAACACCAAGATCTGTAAATCACCGTCAAGTATAACAGAGCATCAGCATACAATTTCAATTATCAAGTAAGCCCTTGATTTCAGTAAACTAAACTGCTAGAGCAGAGTGGCGTAGTGCGGTAAAATAAAACACAAGAGGATCAGAGAAGCTTGAGTTGGGACACCTGATGGCTCCCAGTGGTGCACCAACAGCTTCCATGATTCAAACTCTAGGTTCTGTATGCAGTAGAAGAAATTGGGAGAAATCCGAGAGAAGATGAGAGAGGCAGAGAAATAGGCGGCAGTAGAAGGAGGCTGACCTGAGACCTGGCAAGAGCCAGAACCCAGAAGCAGAGATGAAATACGTTAAATAAAAAAATTGCAAAAACTCACAAGTAAGGGGTTTTAAATTGTTTCAGATTCCCCTTTCTCGCCCTTCGGGTTCGGCTTTGACCATCCTACATGTCATACATGTAGGCGATAACACAGCTCAGCTCTTTCCAACATGTCTTTGGCTCGGCTCAGGGGCGCAGGCTCAGCTCTGTTGGCTACATTTCGGATCATCCCCTTTTCTTCCGTCACTTGTTTGACAACAGTAGCACTCGGATCTATTGATTTAAGCATGATATATTCAAGGATTGTGTCTTATTATCTTAAACACTACATAGATCTTAGTACTAATATCTCTTATTCAATTCGTATAGTGATCCATACATTTTTGTGAAACACAATACACATGAAGACACTCACAAGCACGCATGAGTACTCACCCATATGAACACACATACACACGGAGCCTTCAACCGAGCTGTCAACAGCATGAGTCTCGGATATCTAAGAGAATTATTTCACTCGATAAGATCCAATCTATATCTGTAAAATCTATATCTGTAACGCAAGGATTCACTCAGTCAACTGCATGATCATATCTATAATCAGTTATTCATTATGATTATCTGCACAAGATCCAAATATAAAATGGCATGTAGTATAAGAGATTTGTGGTTGATATGAGAAATTTCATCAGAAAATTAATCAAGATTCTTTCTTTTTTGCATTGTAATTAAGTTATCAATCCAGAATCCTTAAATTCATGTCCCACTATCTGTTCTAATCTATACAAAATCCAATTAGTTTGTGAAAAGTATAAACTGCAGCTTAGATTTTGAATTGTGCAGGCGCAGTCCAAAATTAGATTCTAACTTGGAATGAGCGCTTACTTCTTGAAAGGTAGCAAAGGGAACAAAATTACTTATTTATCTATGGATGGTTCATTATTCGGAGAGCATAACCGAGAGAAATGAAGCCAAATTTGGAAACTTAAAAATCTTAAATTTTAATGATCACTTATGGATATATCTAATCTTTACCACTATGAGACTTCAATATCTCAAGAAGTTAAGTGGTAGGCCTGATATATCACTCCTTCAATAGTGCATTTCAGTTGCCACTGTATCATCATATAACCTGTTCTACACTAACCGGCTACCGATTTCCCAACGTACCTTCGAACCATATTCTTGGTCTTGCTTTAAACTAATTTTCCATACCCAGTGGAGATAAAATATGAATAATGCATCTAAGGGCTGAATTGACTCAGTATGAAGGAAGTTATATGCCTACAACTAACAAATAACTGAGTTAGAGATTTTTAGTTACCAATCTAAACTTGTATAGTAATCATTTTGAATAACTGAGTTTCTGAAATTTTTGAAACTATAAAATTTTCCTTGCACCGACTTCTGAAGCCCATCCAGAATACTGCGGTAGATGTGTTGCTGCAAGCGCCTTGCCCATCCGGTCCGCGTCGGCACGACAGCACCAATCGTTGTTGTCGGACTTGAAACAGTAAGTTTAGAATAACACTTCAGGAACACACACACGGAGCCTTCAATTGAGCCGCATGATCTTTTAATGGTTGGTTCGAAAAGGAAAAAAAATGATCCTCTAATGGTTTCCCGGAGTTCGTTGCATTGTTGAACCTGGAGCTCCCTAGCTGTCTCGGTGGAACGGCGGTGCTCCTGTACGGAGGCTTAACCACCGAACAATCTGGAGCAGTGCCTCCGGGGGAAAGCCATGTGTCACGTGCGCCAAAAAGCACCGCCACACGGCGGTGCGTGAGGCTGACGTCGCTGCCTCCTTTTACAGGGTGCCAACCTGCAAGAGTTCCAAGGTGACGGGAGCTAAATTTGCCATTCTTGACGTTCTGTGCGTCCATTCTTTGCCAGGATTATGTCGATGGACGGCGAGCCTCGGTGGAACATGCAGGAGCTCAAGCACAGCTTCGACGTGGCCAAGGAGGCCTCTGTCACGTTCCTACGATAACTATCGGCGACACGCCGGCGGGAGGAGGACGGCGGCGCCGCCTCAGAGCTTTCGTGCAGAGGAAGAAGGAGGATTGGGGAAATATCGTTGTTCGATTACTTGATGTCTGCCCGCCTCAGAGAGAGGTTGCGGTTTAAGTAGCGCCCACGGCTTACAAGACTCTGGGCCCAGCCCACAACGCTTAACGGATTACAAGGCCCATGGCCCACGGCGAAGCCACACACTACCACACACCTACAGGTTGTGACATTCCCTCCTCCTTAAGCTGATGCTTGTCCTCAAGCAGCATGAAGTGATCACACCTTGACGCCTGGAAAGAACTTTCGGATCTTGTTCAAATTCTCCCAATTTGCCCAACTTTCTGGCAGCTGGTTCCACTGGACTTTTGCAAAAGGAACAGCACAGTTGCCCACCTTACGCAGGCAAGTAGCTAACAGCTTTACAGGAATAGTAGTATCAGCGGCAGTGATTGAAAGAAGGGAATCATCAGAACTTACAGTGCTGTTTGGTGGTAACGCCTTCTTCAACTGCGATACGTGAATCACAGGATGAATCTTGCTTGACGCTGGCAATTGTAACTTATATGCCACTTCACCCACACGCTGCAGGATAAGATAAGGCCCAAAGAACTTGTAACTCAATTTCTGGTGATCACGGCGAACCACTGAGTGTTGGACATACGGCTGCAGCTTCACATACACCCAGTCACCCACTTCAAATGATCTCTCTTTTCTGTTTTTATCAGCTTGCACCTTCATGCGTTGTTGAGCGCGGGCAAGATTCTGCTGAATGACATCAGTCATCGCAGCACGTTCAGTCATCCACTGTTCCAAATCTGGCACTCTACATGCAGTAGCCGAAATGCCGAAATGCCTCGGAGGATGACCATACAGCACTTCAAAAGGAGTTTTACCATGGGATGAATGATAGGTGGTATTATACCAGTATTCAGCAAGAGGTAACCAGGACGACCACTTCTTAGGACAGGCTTGAACCATACACCGCAGATATGTTTCAACACACTGATTGAGGCGTTCTGTTTGTCCATCTGTTTGAGGATGGTATGATGAGCTCATATTGAGTGTGGTGTCAGATAGATCAAACAGTTCCTGCCATAATGCACTTGTGAAAACTCGATCCCTGTCTGAAATAATGACAGCAGGCAGTCCATGCAATTTGTAAATGTGCTGCATGAATAACTTGGCGACTGACAAAGCTGTATAAGGGTGAGAAAGAGGAATGAAGTGGCCATATTTAGTGAATTTATCGATCACAACCAATATGGTATCAAACTGCTGTGACTTGGGTAAACCTTCTATGAAATCCAAACTTATGATTTGCCAAGCTTGGTCAGGGACTGGCAGTGGCTGTAGTAATCCTGGTAATTTGCAATGCTCAGGTTTGGCTTGCATACATACCTCACAGGCTGCCACATAATTCTTTACATCTTCTTTCATACCAGGCCAAGCAAATAGGGCCTTCACTTTGTGATAAGTTGCTGTAATGCCACTATGGCCACCCACACCACTAGCATGCAGAGCAAGTAATATTGCCTGATGAGCTTCTTTATGATTACCCAACCAAATTCTTTCCTTATACTTGATGATGCCATCCTGTAGTGTGTATCCTTTACCATTGGATCTAGTGAGGCACAGTTCAGTGAGAAGTTCCTTACTAGCAGGATCCTGTTGATATCCTTCCACAATGGTTTGTAGCCATTTAGGTTTTGCTTCAGAAATAGCTGAGATTGATTCTGCATGAGGTACTCTTGACAATGTGTCTGCTGCTTTATTTTCCAGACCCTTCTTGTACACAAATTTGTACTGCAGTCCCAGCAATTTGATGAAGGCTTTGTGCTGCAAGCCTTGTTGTAATCTCTGCTCACCCAAATGTATTAAGCTCTTTTGATCTGTGGCAATTGTGAACTCTTGATGTTGGAGATAAGCTTTCCACTTTGTTACAGCCATAATGATCGCCAGGCACTCTTTCTCATAGGTGGACAGGGCCTGTGCTTTCATGCCCAGAGCTTTACTCAAATATGCAATTGGGTGCTTTTGCTGCATTAACACTGCACCTATGCCCTTATCACATGCATTAGTCTCAATTGAGAATGGCTTGTTGAAATCAGGTAAGGCCAAGACTGGAGCTGACACAAGTGCTTGTTTGAGAGCTTCAAAGCATTGTTGCAGCTGGTCATTCCATTGAAAATGCACATGTTTCTTAAGTAGGTCTGTTAGTGGTCTGCTAAGAGCACCATAATTTCTGATGAATTTTCTATAGTAACTAGATAAGCCCAGAAAACCTCTCAACTGCTTGATATCAGTTGGTGTTGGCCATGCTGCTGCAGCTTTAATCTTTGCTGGGTCTGTTGCCACTCCTTCAGCACTAATGATATGACCCAAATATTCCAACTTTGTTTGGGCAAAAGAGCATTTGGACTTTTTGAGTAACAGACTGTTTTCTTTCAGGATATCAAACACTGCATTCAAGTGAGTCAAGTGATCTTCCAATGTTGGACTGTAGATTAAGATATCATCCACAAAGACCAACACAAACTTCCGGAGATAAGCAGCAAAAATTGTATTCATCACAGATTGGAAAGTTGCTGGGGCATTTGTGAGTCCAAATGGCATGACTCTGAACTCCCAATGTCCATGATGTGTTCTGAATGCAGTTTTGAATTCATCTTTTTCCAACAGCCGTATTTGATGATATCCAGACCTCTTGTCGAGTTTGGTGAAGTATTTGGCACCCTTCAATTCATCTAGCAGTTCATCCACTATAGGCAGAGGATATTTGTTTTTGATTGTGATATCATTAAGCCTCCTATAGTCCACACAAAAGCGCCAGGTACCATCCTTTTTCTTTACCAAGAGCACAGGACTAGCATAAGGGCTGGTACTCGGCTTAATGACTCCATTTAGCAACATGTCATTTATTTGTCTTTCTATCTCATCTTTCTGAGCTGGTGAATACCTGTAAGGTCTGACATTTACAGGTTGTACCCCTGGTAGTGTGGGAATGTTGTGATCAAATTTTCTTTGTGGAGGAAGGCCTTTTGGCTCTTGAAATAATTGTTCATTCTTCTGAACCAATTCTTCTACAGCCTCAGGAACTGGTTGCACCTCCTGATCAGAGATAGGGCACAATTGTACTAACTGAGCTATTGCTCCTTTCTTGAGAAGTCCCTTGAATTTCTGAAACTTGATCTTTGGGCATGTAGATGTACAGTCTTTGACCCCTTTCAGATGTACTCTCTTTCCTTCATGAGTGAATCTCAATTTCTTCTTTTTCCAATCTATCCACATTGGACTGAACTCTTCCAGCCAATCCATGCTCAGGATTAAGTCATAATGAGGTATGTTGAGTACTCTTGCATTCACCTTGAATGTATGGCCTTGAGTCCACCACTGCAAGTCAGGGACCATAGATGTATGTTGACGGTCGTTACGGACCAATTTCGACCGTCAATTAGCTCAATAAATGAGAAGGACCGAGCATTTCTTACACGCATTTTGTTTAAGAATAACCTATTTCCACATGTACCTCTAGATTTTAGTGTGCAGGTGGAATAAGGGAGAAATCCAGGTGAAATCATGCCCCAAGGCGACGAATCAACACTTCTACAAAACAACGTTCGCCGCGGGAATACAACTTCAAGACAAAAAGGCCAAATCTCGCCAAAGTCCAACACAACCAAGGCCTAATGCACCTGGATCAGAGAAGAGCACCCAGAGGGGGAGCCACCTGCCAAAGCCCAGCCCAGGAGGGGCCAGGCACAGGTCGGCCGACCCCCCTTGGCCAGGTCGGCCGACCTGGCAGGGTGGCCCCCTGGGCCCACCTTTCTATGGCGGTTAGATACCGACCTCTGGAGGTCGGTTCCACCTGCATTAAATGCCACCGACCTGCGGAACCGCCTCCAGAAACCGACCTTCAAGGATTATATAAGGAGGGGCACCCCCCCCCCCCTCCTTCACACACACACAATACTAGGTAGTGCTAGGCTGAGTAGTGGGTTGCCCTATTGCTCCCAAAGTCTTGTGGAGAATTGGGTAGCGCTCTTGTATCCTTCCTCTCTCTTTGTAAGACTTGTTATTTAATCTATGGAATACAAGTATTCATATAGTTGTTATGAGCTTGCTAGTTCTATCATGATCTTGTATGATCGTTCGTTGTTCGTTCATGCTCGTTCATCATTCGTTCTTCGTTCGTTCATACTCGATCATCGATTATTCTTGAACTTGCTTAATCGTTCATCGTTCGTCGCTCGTTCTTGAGCGACAAACGCTTATGCATGACTTAGTGCTAGCTTTGATCCCTTTTATCTAGTTTATGCTAGTTAGGCTAGTTGTTCTCATGTTTAGGCATCGGGCTCATTGTCCTGCAAAGGTGCTCTAGATTTATCACCCTGTCGATCCGAAGGGTTGGGGGGTGCCTCGAGGGATCTAGAGTCGTGGTTAGTAACGC
The DNA here is from genome assembly GCA_007726485.1 of Eragrostis curvula. Classification (NCBI taxonomy): domain Eukaryota; kingdom Viridiplantae; phylum Streptophyta; class Magnoliopsida; order Poales; family Poaceae; genus Eragrostis; species Eragrostis curvula. Next base: position 7,719,611 of record RWGY01000009.1, on the reverse strand, counting down.
CGGCATGGTGCCGGGGTAGTCTATCCACCCTTGGGTATGTGCGTGTCCCACGGTTTGTAGAGGTAGGTGGCAGCAAGTGACAGCCCTGTCCATCCAAAGGAACCCTCCACGTTCGGGCACGGCATAGGAGTACGTAAATAGGCCGGAGTCGCGAGGTAGACCTTGCGTATGCCGGATCTCCCGATGTTGCCTAGGCATTAGACGCTTGCTTGTGCTTGCATGACGCTAGATGATAGGTAGAGGTTGTGCACGCTATATGAATGTTGTACCTTTGGAGTAGGAGCTCGCTAGTCTAACTTAGCATTGCTTAGGATTGTCTCTCGCCTTTTATTAGAGAGAGTGGAATGCCTTCGTGTGTGTCGCACTATCCTTATTATTATTAAACCTTACCCCTGCATTGGAATGTGGTTATATCACTTATCGTTTGTAACACCATGAACATAAGTACTCTTGTCAACCATGTCTTCCTTTGGGAAAATATAAATACGATACCCTGGAATACTCTCGGGTGAAATGCTACAACGGGTTATCCGTCCGCTTGCGGATATTCTATTTAACATGACAAACCTTATAATTCATATCTAGTACTTGTTACTAGTTGTGGATTATTTGGTTAAATAGTGCAAGTGAACAATTCCATAACCCCCGGCGTCTCCCCGCGGTCGCGTGTTTCCCGCGTGACCGTAAGAGACGCCAACAAGCATTTCTGGCGCCGTTGCCGGGGAAGACATTGGTTAACAAGAATACAATGATTGTTCATGATTACACTTGATGTGGTTTAACCATTGCCCATGCAGGCTAACCTTGATCTGTTTTCTCTTTGATGTGAAAACAGGATAGTGTATGCGTGGATTCGACTTGCCGAAAAACTTCGTTGATAATCCCGAGTCACTTGTGAGGAAGACTCGACACCGCGTCGTCGTCTCCCCTCAAGTACTCTCGACAAGCGAACCCGCATCTTCCGCACCATCTACGTCAAACGTCATGGCTGAAAAGACCCTTCGTGAATACTCCGCGCCCACCGTCGCCAATGTGCCCATTGGACCCAACGTCGACGTTGGTGACGCCGGACTTAACATAAGGTCCAGCCTCATCACTATGGTGCAAGCCATACCCTTTTGTGGGAAGGCTTCCGAGGACGCCAACTCTCATCTCCAACAATTCCTAGAAATATGCAACACGTCAGGCACGGGAGAAGGCAATCAAGATGCTATCAAGCTCCGTTTGTTTCCGCTCTCCCTCCTTGGGAAAGCGAAACAATGGTTCTATGCAAACCGCGCCAATATTGACACTTGGGACAAATGTTCTACGGCGTTCCTCGCTAAGTTCTTCCCGATGGGCAAAACCAATGCTCTTCGTGGAAGAATTGCAAGCTTCCAGCAAGCAACAAATGAATCCATACCCGAGGCATGGGAAAGGCTCCAAGAATACACATCAGCCTGCCCACACCATGGGATGGAAGAATGGCTCATTCTTCAACACTTTTACAACGGGTTAACACCAACAGCCCGTGGACATATGGATGCCGCTGCTGGAGGAGCCTTCTTCTCCAAAACCGTTACTCAAGCAAAAGATCTTATAGAGAAGATGGTCTCCAATCAAGGGTGGAGCGATGATCGACTCCAAACACGCTCAAAAGGCATCCACCATGTCAAGGAAGTGGACATGTTGTCCGCCAAACCTGACCTTCTCATGAAGCGTTTGGATGAACACACTTCAAGTGGTAGTGTTCGTGCATTGGACTCACACATGACGTGTGAGGAATGCGGGGATACGGGCCATATGGGGAAAAATTGCCCCCACACCCAAGAAGATGCGTTCTACATGAACAACAACAACGGGTATCGCCCAAACGGAGGTCAAGGATATAATCAAAATCAAAATAGAGGTAACAATTTTTCTGGTTTTTACAATAATCAGCCCTCTTTGAAAGATTTGGTTCTTGGCCAAGCTAAAATTAATGAATCAATCAACAAAAAGCTTGCTGCCAACGATAAAGTTTTAGAAAATATAAATTCACAGCTAGAAGGTTTTTCTTCCGCTTTCAAAAATCAGCTGAGTTTTAACAAAATGATAGAAACCCAACTTGCTCAGCTTGCTGCTCTTGTTCCTACCTCTAATTCTGGGAAGATCCCGGGGCAACCCGAGTCTTCTTTAGAAAATGTTAATGCAGTTACCACGAGGGGAGGAAAATCCACTCGGGACCCGCCATATCCTAACCATGCAAGTAACAAGGACAGGGTTGAACAAGAAGAAGAAGACCCTTCTATCATCCAGAAAAAGAATGATGAACCAAAGGCAACCACTGGGAAAGAGGCATTAGAATTCCAAGACACTAGTTTCATGCCATTCCCACACAGAAATAAGAAGCCGAAGGTGGATGAACAATTTGATCGTTTTGTGGAAGTCATCCAAAAGATTCATGTCAACGTGCCTTTGATGGACATGGTACAAGTGCCCACATATGCACGTTACCTCAAAGACATCCTCAATAACAAGCGACCACTGCCCAAGACAGAGATGGTCAAGCTCACCGAAGAGTGTAGCGCGGCTATACTCAATCGGCTTCTAGAAAAGAAGAAGGACCCTGGTTGCCCCACCATATCATGCTCTATTGGGGCACATCACTTCGAGCACGCCTTATGCGATCTAGGGGCAAGCGTCAGCGTCATGCCCAAGGAAGTCTTTGATCGATTGAGCTACACAGAGCTGACTCCTACACCAATGAGGTTGCAACTAGCAGATTCATCAGTTCGCTACCCTGCGGGAATAGCCGAAGACATTCCGGTAAAAATCCGTGGTAACTTCATTCCGGTGGACTTCGTGGTGCTGGAAATGGACATTGATAAAGAGACACCCCTCATCTTGGGACGTCCCTTTCTTAGCACAGCGAAGGCTCAAATTGATGTTGGGGCCGGAGAAATCCGTTTCTACATCAATGAGAAGGAGGAGAAATTCGAGTTCCAACCCCGAAAAGAACAATGCTCGATGATCAAGATCAAGTATGGGCCAAACCCCTCAAACATCAAAGAAATCAAAGTGACTCCAAGAAAGACGGACAATCTCATTGCTCTTTGGAAGCAAATTGACAAACGTGAGAACCCGTCATGGTACCAACCCAAGAAGCCCGCAACAACAAGGCCGGGGTTATGGGTCAAGAAATCGACCCCTCAAATTGAGAAGCCACCAACACAACCCAAGATCAAACAAATGTGGCAGGTAAAGAAGGTGCAGCCATCTTCATCCTCTTCTCCAAGGACGGGGCCGGCACCTCAAGAATGAAACGCATGGAGAAGTCCTTGCTCGCCGGACTTAAAACGGCGAAGCCCTGGACCGACCGGTTAATCGGCGTTATCATTTTCTCTTCATTTCTTTTTTGATTTCTTTTTAAAAAATTTTATACACTTTTCCAAAAATCACCATTTGCATTTTTCCAAACCACTTTGCATTTTATTCTTCCCTCACAAAGTTTTATTTGGATTTTCTTTTTTTTCCGCCAGCATACTTATTTTCATCTCGCCATGCATACAAAAATTAATCTCCAAAAATATTTGGTTCTTCAAAACTTTTTCACTCTTTTGTGCAAGGTTTTGGAGTACCTCTGTACCACTACAATAAATTTTCCACATGTTGGGATTTTTCCGACACTTTTTCTCTTCTAGTTTCAATTTTTCCGAAAACCATTTGAATTTCGAGGCATGATTTTATTTGGAAATCTTTCTGAGGAATATTTCCGAGGATTTACTGGACATAGCAGCCAAGGTCATGAACCATATGACCGTTGGAGGCCATGGGCCAAGAGGGGGAGCAAGTGGGCCCCACAGGGGGTCGGCCGACCCCCATTTTTTAGGTCGGCCGACCTGTGGCAGCCACTGCTGCCCCCCATCTTTTTCCCAACGGTCATATTACCCCTCCAACGTTCCAAAATGGCTACATTTCGTGCTATAAATTGGGGTGGCCGGGCAGAAGTGTTCTCCCCCTCACACACACTCATTTCATTCCTCATTCACTTCACTCTCTTGCTCACAAGGTTCTCCTTTGCTCTCACTTTGTGCTTGCCTCAAAATTCTGCATAAAAAAACTCCTCTCCCACTGTTCTTTCAGTTTGTGTTTTGATTTGTTTTTGTTTGGTTTTTCGAGTTGCGATTTTCAAAGCTAACCCGTTCGGAGTTTTTGTTCTTGTGTTCTTGCTCTCCTCGCTGCAGCCATGTCGGGAGCGAAGCGGCTGTACGGATCGTTGAAGAAGTCCCTAAGCTCAAGCTCAAGTCCAAGCTCTTCACGCCGAAGCACGCGCGCGCGCCCCGTGGTCGAACCACCGCCAAGTCCACCACATGCAGCCGAAGAAGAGAGCAACAACGAGCATCGTCTCCTCGCCGACACCGACCTCGACTTGGTGGGCGAGCACGAGACGAACGCCTACGCACTTCTTCAAAACCGTATCTTTGCTCCTACGCGAGCATTTGACACGGATCTGCTGCAACAAACAGGTATGGATGCTGAATTTTCTCGAGTATTCAAAGCTATAGGGTGGAAAGATTTTGCTAGTGTAGATGAGCCGGGTTCCCGCTTGCTTACACTTCAGTTTTTATGCACCCTACGAGTAGTAGATGAAGGTATTACTTTTCGGTTTTTTCCGGGAAGAATACCGTTTGAAATGGAAGGACCTTAGCATGATACTCGGCTTTAATACTCGCTGCAATGTTGATATTGATAGTGCCCTTTCTGATTTTTCAAAGCTTGCATTTTGGGAAAGGATTACGGGTTTTTCAACTTGTGTGCAGCCTAGAACTAATCACATCCATCACCCTACTTTGCGCTTTTTGCACATGTGGATTGGCATCACTCTTTTTCCTAGGAGTGATATTAGAGTTGTGCGCGAGGATGAAATGAAAATTCTTTATGCTATGGTTGAGAAAATTAAGATTTCTCCTGTGCAATACATGATTCACCAATGGCTAGATAATTTTGGGATGATGGGACCTATCGAGTGCACTTCGTTGATTACACGTATCGCTGCGGGAGTAGATGCTTTGCATGATGCTAATGTGGAATATATTGATACTCCTCGCATGCTCATAAACAAAGATTATCTTATTCGCGGTCATACACTTAAGCGTGGTCCAAATGATTCCCTCATATTTTATTTTGTCGGGTATACAAACGAGTTTCGGTTACCTAACCCGAATCTTCGCTTGTATACTTGCAAAAGTCTAACCATTGAGCTCCAAGAAATGGAGAGTGCACGCAGGAGTATTTCTTCTCGCAGGAGAACGCGAAGAACGGATCAGCCATCGAGCTCCGAAGCGCCCACACCGCAGCCCATGCCTCATAGTGCGCCGGGGCAAGGTCACGCCGGACTCTTTCCCGGTGCGTACCCAGTCCCGCCACCATATATGGCCGGCGGCTCGACGCGGCAAGGCTCGGTACATGGCCCAAGGATGTTCACTCCGCAGCAGCAATGGGAGGAACATTCCTCCGACTCCGGTGCGACACCCATGGCCGGGAGACGTCATTCATTTTCTGCTCAAGGTTACTACTTTGAGCAAGAGATGAACAACCTCTCCGAGCAAATGGGAAGGCTCGAGACCACGGCGGAAGACACTCAATACGCGCTGAATCAACACATCCTACAAACCCATCAGTGGCAAGAACGCACCGACACCCAGCTCACCAACCTCACCAACATGACGGAACGGGGACAAGCCGATCTTTCGGCTTACTTTCGCCACATGGGGTTCGATCCACGAAACCCATGAGCAAGAACAAGCTTGGGGGGGAGACACCATGCCCCCCCACTAAGGTATCATGTATCGCAACTTGTATCCTTTTCCTTTCATTTTTGCTTGTTCCTGCTTCTCATATGAAAAACAAAATAAAAATAACAAAACTAAAAAGAACAAAAATAATTAGTGTAGTTTCTTTTTATGTGCTGTAAAAATGTTTCTTTTCCTTCTATGTTGAGATGATGAATAGTTGCTCTGCCGTATTTCTCTCTTGTGCCTAGTTTATAACTTAGTACTCTCCAAGTTTTGAGTTTGTTGGCTGAAAAATACTTGCTTAGAACCTGAAACTTGTGGGTAGCATACGCTTGCACTGAACCTAAGTTGTTGTGAGAGATGATATATGGTAAAAAGAGCTGATGCAATCTTGTTCCAAGTTAAGCTTGAAAAACTCCGGAGATTTTGTTTTCGAAAATCATAAAAATTATAAGTTCCTCAGTGATGATAAATTCCTACCAAAGCCATATGTAGTACTTAATGAAAAACCTTACATATGCTGCTTGTCATTTCATTGAGCTTTATCAAAATTGTGTGACCCTAGTGAGATGCTCTCCATACTCTCATGATCAAGATCACGTACACATTCCACCTCATATGCTAAACTTCTACACCGGAAGTTAGCAACATGTCATACCATCCACCAAAATAAAGACACTCCTCACAATTTATCACCTCTCTTGAAATATCAAAATTAGGCATGGCTATGCAAAAGAAAGAAAGAAAATAAAGCTCACAGAAGATGAGCATGAAAAGAAAAAGAAAATTTATCTGCTCTCATCTTGAGCATGGAAAAAGAAAGAAGAAAAGATAGCCATGCCCCAAAATATAAAATAAAGAGAGGTGAACAAAAAGATGAGTAGTCACATACACCACCACCATCCACTCACACACTTGCACATCTTGATCTTTGATTGTATGGCTTGCTATCTCCGTGGATGCACTCTTTTGGTTTTGCAAAATATGAATGCAAGTATGCCTCTCTTCATATCCTACCTTGAGCTCCACAAAAGCCTATTAGATGTAGGATGAGGCAACACACATGCCTTGGTGAGGAATGAAAATACCACTTAAGCGATTCAAGAGTATCACTTGAGGAACTTGGTTTTATTTTTGAAAATCTTTTTGAAAACCTCCGGAGAATAAAAGCAAGACAAGGAATGAGAAAACAAATGCTCGTACACCGTTCTCTCTCTCAACCGCCCAAGGTGAAGTATAAAGCAAAAGCCCCATAAGGACTAAGGGAAAAGGGTGAGTTACCTTGGCCAACTTATTCAACTCAAGGATGAGTATCTTTGTTACACACTTGGTACCTTTGAGAAGTAGGCATTGTAGCAACTCCTGATCAACAACCTAAAGTCCTACTTCTTGCTCGGGACGAGCAAGGGGTAAGATTGGGGGAGTTGTTGACGGTCGTTACGGACCAATTTCGGCCGTCAACTAGCTCAATAAACAAGAAGGATTGGACATTCTTTACACGCATTTTATTTAAGAATAACCTATTTCCACATGCACCTCTAGATTTTAGTGTGCAGGTGGAATAAGGGAGAAATCCAGGTGAAATCATGCCCCAAGGCGACGAATCAACACTTCTACAAAACAACGTTCGCCGCGGGAATACAACTTCAAGACAAAAAGGCCAAATCTCGCCAAAGTCCAACACAACCAAGGCCTAATGCACCTGGATCAGAGAAGAGCAACCAGAGGGGGAGCCACCTGCCAAAGCCCAGCCCAGGAGGGGCCAGGCACAGGTCGGCCGACCCCCCTTGGCCAGGTCGGCCGACCTGGCAGGGTGGCCCCCTGGGCCCACCTTTCTATGGCGGTTAGATACCGACCTCTGGAGGTCGGTTCCACCTGCATTAAATGCCACCGACCTGCGGAACCGCCTCCAGAAATCGACCTTCAAGGATTATATAAGGAGGGGCACCCCCCCCCCCCCCCTCCTTCACACACACACAATACACAAGGATCAGTCCCTCCTCACACTAGAGCTAGAGGCAATTCTAGGTAGTGCTAGGCTGAGTAGTGGGTTGCCCTATTGCTCCCAAAGTCTTGTGGAGAATTGGGTAGCGCTCTTGTATCCTTCCTCTCTCTTTGTAAGACTTGTTATTTAATCTATGGAATACAAGTATTCATATAGTTGTTATGAGCTTGCTAGTTCTATCATGATCTTGTATGATCGTTCGTTGTTCGTTCATGCTCGTTCATCATTCGTTCTTCGTTCGTTCATACTCGATCATCGATTATTCTTGAACTTGCTTAATCGTTCATCGTTCGTCGCTCGTTCTTGAGCGACAAACGCTTATGCATGACTTAGTGCTAGCTTTGATCCCTTTTATCTAGTTTATGCTAGTTAGGCTAGTTGTTCTCATGTTTAGGCATCGGGCTCATTGTCCTGCAAAGGTGCTCTAGATTTATCACCCTGTCGATCCGAAGGGTTGGGGGTGCCTCGAGGGATCTAGAGTCGTGGTTAGTAACGCCGGCATGGTGCCGGGGTAGTCTATCCACCCTTGGGTATGTGCGTGTCCCAGGGTTTGTAGAGGTAGGTGGCAGCAAGTGACAGCCCTGTCCATCCAAAGGAACCCTCCACGTTCGGGCACGGCATAGGAGTACGTAAATAGGCCGGAGTCGCGAGGCAGACCTTGCGTATGCCGGATCTCCCGATGTTGCCTAGGCATTAGACGCTTGCTTGTGCTTGCATGACGCTAGATGATAGGTAGAGGTTGTGCACGCTATATGAATGTTGTACCTTTGGAGTAGTAGCTCGCTAGTCTAACTTAGCATTGCGTAGGATTGTCTCTCGCCTTTTATTAGAGAGAGTGGAATGCCTTCGTGTGTGTCGCACTATCCTTATTATTATTAAACCTTACCCCTGCATTGGAATGTGGTTATATCACTTATCGTTTGTAACACCATGAACATAAGTACTCTTGTCAACCATGTCTTCCTTTGGGAAAAATATAAATACGATACCCTGGAATACTCTCGGGTGAAATGCTACAACGGGTTATCCGTCCGCTTGCGGATATTCTATTTAACATGACAAACCTTATAATTCATATCTAGTACTTGTTACTAGTTGTGGATTATTTGGTTAAATAGTGCAAGTGAACAATTCCATAACCCCCGGCGTCTCCCCGCGGTCGCGTGTTTCCCGCGTGACCGTAAGAGACGCCAACAATGTACAAGACATAGTGCCCCCATTAGCAACTGACACTTTGGTCTCACTCATAGCTTTAGTGGTTAAATGCAGTGCTTCCACCATTGCTTGGCTAATAAAAGTGCCAGAGCTTCCAGAGTCCACTAGGATTAGTATCTCTTTGTTCTTGAGAAGGCCCTGCAGTCTGGCAGTTTTCCTGCCCTGAATGCCATTAGCAGCACAAGCAGATAACATAAGCAGCTCTTCATCACTGTCCTGACTTCCTTGTTCAGACAACTCTTCACTTGACTGATCCAACTGCAGCACTTCTAACAGTTCCTCTAATACATGCATAGAGACACTTTTAGAGCATTTGTGCCCATGGATCCACTTATCCCCACATTTCATACATAGCCCCATGGCTTTTCTCTGAGCAGAAGGGATTCATATTTCTGATATGGGTTGGTTTCGAGGTTATAGGGCCTCGATAGATTTTAACTAGGGGCGAAGGAACCAAGAATACAATGGTGAACACGAGACAAAGGAGTTTAGACAGGTTCGGGCCTCCCGGAGGATAAAAACCCTACGTTCTGTATGTCGTGGTATTGATTGTATATGTTTTAGAGGAGATCCCTGCCCGCCTTATATAGTCGGGGGTACAGGGTTACATGGAAAGAGTCTTAGTCGGTTACATCATGGAAATACTTGGAGTACAAGGCAAGAAGCCTTTCCTATATCCAGCCGAGTAGTAGAACATTTCATCTTGTATCGTGGGCTACTCGGTTTCTTCTGGGCTGGTCCGACTACCCTTGTCAGGTTACTCGGCCCTTTGGACTTGAAGGTACCCGGGGGTCATGGTAACGACAGTACCCCCCAAGTACTTTTTGATTGATCCAGTGAATTGCTTCCGACTAGTCTTCTCTCCATGCAGAAATTGATCTCAAGTGATATTGAGAAATTAAAAAGGACTTGACCTGAATCAAGTTTGAGGTACCTTGAATTAGACATGCTGTCAGTAGGCACCCAACTCTGAATGATATCAGAAAAATTATGTAAATGCCGTGTATAGAACAGCACTCAACTTTTAGAACGGATTAAGTCTATAGAGGAAATTTGAAGTCAGCATCCGAGTTTGTCGGCTAGGGTTGAAAGCATACTATGCGAATAGTATCCAACTGACTGAGTTGGCCTAGGCTGAAAAGCATGCCTACAATTTTGAGAATTATGAATGCACGATCAGTGCATCATATTGATGTAGCCCCCGAGTTACTGTGTAATTCGTAGAATTGTATAGTAACTCAAAGTAAGCTTGAACCAAAGAAATACGATCTTGATCCGAGTGAAAATAAATTCAACATCCTAATCTGTCGGCTAGGGCTGAAAGCATACTATGTGAATAGTATCCAACTGACTGAGTTGGCCTAGGCCTTGAAAAAAGCATGTCTACAAATTTGAAAATTATGAATGCACGATCAGTGCATCATACTGATGTAGCCCCCGAGTTACTGTGTAATTCGTATAATTGTATAGTAACTCAAAGTAAGCTTAAACCAAAGAAATATGATCTTAATCCGTGTGGATGAATGTACGATCAGTGCATTATACTGATGTGTTGAAAAGTAATATCCATCATATAAAGAACTCACGTTCTCCTGCGCACAAGGCAATTAGAACAGGAGGTCACAATGAGTCTCAGCCAAGAACTTCTCATTCTGAACTGGTGTCTAGGTCCATCCAGCTAATCAGCCAGGGATGATTACAACCCGTAGCCCCCAAGCTGTCCCTCAACGAAAACAATTGAGATTCAGAAGAGGATAAATTCTAGGTATTATCCGACTTAAATTGTCAAGGATATAAGACAACCCGTGTGCCTGGCAAATCTGCCGAGAGAATGGTGGAACTCACGCAAGTGAGTCCACGTGGACTAGCCTCCGAGTCTGTGGATAATCAGAATGATTATGTGCAGACTCAAAAGAGACCAGAAGCATTAAGATTACTGATAGTACAGTTGTTTTGAATTTTTGTGGAACTCACGCAAGTGAGTCCACGTGGACTAGCCCCGAGTCTGTGGATAATTAGAATGATTATGTGCAGACTCAAAAAGAACTAGAAACACACAGACTGAAATCTGTACTGTTAGATAGAAAAATAGCTGAGTGTCATACAAATAATCTGAGAGATTAAGTGTATACTCTAATAATGAACATTTAGATTTTATCCGAGTCATCCATCCTTATCCACCGAGTCATAAGTTTACTGTGACGAGTTTGTCGTTGATGCAGGAATCTGGACATGCGCTTTTCAGATCCTGAAGCAGAAACGTCAGATCATTTTCGTCCTTTCAGATTCTTCATCTTGGCCTTTAAAACCAAGTGTTGATGTTGACGGTTTCTTCATTCTCCCAGTACCAGACCATGGCCGGCCGTAGGGATTCCAGGCGTACGGTTTCATCCGCCGCAGCGTCATCAGCTCCGGGCGACATGCCGCCGCCTCCAGCAGCCCCAGCAGCTCCAGCCCCAGCACCATCTGTAGTTCCAGCGCCTGTTCCTGTGCCCTTGGAGATGGTCGAAGTGCTCAACGAGCCTCCACTCGCGATGATTCATCCTCCAGCGGAGGCCCCAGCACTGCCGGAGTTCATCGCCATCTCGTCCGGGGAAGAGGACGAAGGTGAACCGCGCAGGAGGTACCTGCCAGGGCGTAAAGATCTCCTCGCCAAACCATCCTGTGTTGCTCATAGGACCCGCAACCGCCGTGGTGGGTAGATGTAGATTTCTTGTAATAGGCTAGAGTAATGATGCTCGCCTGAGTCTCTTGTAATGCACATTGTTCTTGTCTTGTAATGTTTGTCTGCATCTTCACCTTTTGGTGAAGCGTCTTGTCTGCATTGTGTTGCATTTTGTTTTCAGTGAAATAAAGAGACTCAATTTCTGGTGTGAACTGAGTCATGTTGTAAGTCAGCTGAAAAATGCAGAATCCGAGTGATCTTCCTTTACATAAGCAGAGTTATTCCTGCCTGTTTGCCGAGTAATTTGACCGAGTAATTCGGCCGAGTAATTTTTAGGGTGCCAAATTTCCCGCCCGTTAGCAGCCCTAGCGTATAGGAGAAGCTAAACGGTTAGTAAATCTGAGCCACAGAGATAAACTGGGCGTTTTGGACCGTCGGATTTGTATCACCCGCGTATAATATTAGATCTCGCCACAACCGCAACTCCTCTTCTTCCTCTCGCCACCGCGCCTCATGCTGTTCATCAAATCCCTAAATCCCGCATAATCCTCGCGACTCAGATGGCCGGAGAAGAAAATCAGAGAGAGATGGAGGAGATGGCAGCTGCTGGAGCGCAGCCATTCAATGCTTCGACGGGTGCAAGCTCGTCTCGAGGGGCAATCGTTCCGAGGAGCGTTGGGGGCGGATCTTCAGGTCCTCTGATCGTTGTTCCAGATGCTGCTGAAGGAGAGAAGGCCCATCCGTGGCCTAGATCAATCTCTTCTGAAAAGAGATTGGAGTTCTTGGTGAAGAAGGGTTGGCTGCCAAGCAAGGAAATCATCGGCTGGCGAGCGGCAGAAGGGGAAACATTCCCATCTCCGGGGCCAGGTGAAATTGTAGTGTTTGAATCTTTTTTTCGGCGCGGATTTGGATTGCCGACTCATCGATTTCTCAGATCTCTGCTGCATTTCTACAAGATTCAGCTGACGGATCTGAATCCGAATGGCATTTTGCATTTATCGATGTTCATTACTCTTTGCAAGTGTTTCCTGGGGATTGAGCCCCATTTCGATCTTTCCCGGGATTTGTTCTTCCTGAAGCCACATCCCTCGGCTGAGAAGGCATAGCTGATGGGAGGCGCCGGTGTTCAGCTCCGGAGGAAAAACAAGTATTTTGATTGCCAGTTGTCCACCTCGAACAAAGGGTGGCACTGTGAATGGTTTTACTGCGCCAATGTTCTCCCGGCCCTGCCCAAATTTGAGAACAAGTATCCAGTGTATGAGGATATTTAGAAAAGTAAGCCGGGCCCTTCAGTTGCTGCAGAGTTGAAAGAACTGCACAAGTTGATTGCGGCTGTGAAGGAGCCGAGTAAAGGAGTTCTCGGTCCAGCCATTGCGCTGAATTTTTGTTTGAGGAATTTCCAGCCTTTGAAGGCGAGATATTTTCCAGCTTGGCTGTGGAGAGGTCCTAGGGATCCTAACCAAGAGCCGATTCCTGGAGGATACTGTGAGGTGAAACGCCGAGTCATCAGCCCCAGGAATGATTTCTTCATTGTAAAGGACGCTGTCACTTTGCTGAAGCCTTCAGGTGATGAGTATCAGTGGTTTGGCTACTGGCATAATGATCCTCGTCCCGCGATGGGTTTTCCTTTTACTCATCACTCAATAGATTCCCGAGTTATTCTCCTGAAGAAATGTTGATCGTCTTGAACTATTCTTGCAAGGTCGTGATATGTTCAAGAACCCTGGTCCTGATCCTCCGGTGATTTCTGACGACAACTTGGCGCCTCTGCGAATCAGGGAACAGAACATTGAGTTGGGCGATGATGACGAAGAGATCACTGATGCTGAGCTCAAGGCCCTGTTTGGGGACTCGGACGACGACGATGATGTCGAGGCCGAAGGAGATGATGGAGCTCAAGAAGGTGGTGAGGAGATAGAAGATCCTCTAGCCACCAGCGGTGAAGATGGAGATCAGTCTCCTAGCCGTGAGGAGGTCCCTGCTGCTACTGCTACTCAGCCTGCATCTGCTGGTGAGTTGATTTATAAACGCGAAAGGCGTAGTAAGGCTAATCAAGACCGAGATGCTCGTCGATTAGGTCTTGAATGTGCTGTAGGCCAAGGACCCAGCCAGCAGTTGCCTGAGCGCTCTGCAACTCCAAAGCGCAAACGGAACCCCTCAATAGTCATTTCTAGTTCTGATGAAGAGGAGGTGCATGAGGATCTGGGGGATGCTGAGCCTTCGTCCGAGAAACCAGCTGACTCAGGGGCCAGAAAGGCTAAGAAGACCAAGGCTCAGGTCCGACATCCTTCCTTAGCTGCTCGACTTTTTAGACAGGCATTACCTCCTTATGATAGAGGTCACCTTGCTTTCTTGTTCCGCTTAATAATTCAGTATAACTCTCACAGACTAAGGATGCGGTTGAGGGGGATGATAGCTCCCGAGTTTTAGATGCCAGCATGGTTGAGAGGCATGCAGAAGATGCTGATGCTAATACTGGGCAAAACATTAATGCGGCTATTGCCACTCTGGATAAAGAGTTGGCAGTCATTGATGTTCTTGCTAAGGGAGGTGACGACACCTGGGGTAAAGATCCTGATGAGATGGTTACCAAGGAAACTGTCTCAATTCCTGACTCGGCCATGGGCCAAACTCCAGCCCCCAGCAAGAAGAGGATAAAGCCATTGAAGAGGCTGAGGACTTCTGACAGGTAAACCTTTTATGGTAACCTTTATCTTATTCTTTTGTCTGCTAATTGCTTTGGCTGACTGAGCTCAACTTGATCTTTTCATCTGACAGCCTTCCTACGAAAGAGGAGCCGGTGATGACAGCTGAGAAGATTGTTTCTGTAGGAGGAAATATTGATGTCGAGACAAGCGTGAAGAAGGCTGCAGCCACAGAGCCGACTCTTGCCCCTGATGGTGATGGCCAAGAGAATCTGGAGGAGACCATTCAACAAGTTGTTGAGTCTCATGCTTTGGTGCTCCATCCTTCTCCATCGCCTGTGGTGGAAACTCAGATGATGAGCCGAGAAGACCCGTTGGTCAACCGGTCTCAAAGCTTAGGCGGCGCCAGCTCTTCTGGACCTGACATTGAGGTTGAAGATCTTCCTCCTCCTATTATTGAATTTAACCCAGCCTTGTTCGAATTTAGGGAGAGCCAGAAAAAATCTGGAAGTCTTTCTTTCGAATTTGCTGGAGAAAAAGTGGTCATCAACTAGGAGGAGGACGAAAAGGAGTTTGACCTATCGGAGAACCAGCTGATTGACTTGATTGACACTCAGCAGGTGAAGTTCTTGACTTGCCTTTCCTTTTGTACCAAAAAGGAGTCAATGCTTATCATGTGTGATTTTTACAGAAAATTATTGCCAAGAGCCGAGAAAAGACCAAGTTCTTCAAAATCTTGAAGTCTGCGGCCGACTCGCTCCATGAAGACCTGACTGCTAAGTAGCTGAAGATCCAGGAACAACAGGAAAAACTGGCTAGACAGAAGGCTGAGTTGTCAGCTGCTCACAAGGAGAGAGCTGAGTTTGAACTCGCTCTCGCAGGTGATGCCTTGGAATTATTGCTTGTCAGGTTTTCTGAGTGTGTGGACTCATCTGACTTGTTTTGTTTTGTAGCTCAACCCAAACTGACCAAGGATGACCTGGACGAGCTCGAGCTGTTGAGGAGGAATGCTCCTTTGCTGAGAGAAAGCGTGGCCAAGGCAAATCTTGAAGCTGAAAACAAAGCTAAGGCCTTATCGGCAGCTCTCCGAGAAAAGGACGCCCTCAAGGTTGAACTGGATAACTTGAGGACTGACTCGGACCTCCTCCTTACTGAGAAAGAAGAGATTCAAGGTAAAGGTTGTGAATAAAGGTCTTTGACCAGTTTCTTATACCTTTGCTGAATGACTTGGATTTTGCAGGTGAACTGGTGACTTTGAAAGGGGAGAACACTTCTCTCATTCAAAGTGCCAGAGCTGTCTGCCAGTTTACCTGGTCAGTGCCTGAAGAAATGCCCGAGGGTCCTCTGCATGCAACACTGGCGCATGCCCCTGAAGCACTGAGAGCTCATTGCAAGTCTGTCGCCGAGTATGCTGCTCGTCATTTCTTAGGAGTGGTCAAGTCGCTGTACCCCAAGATTGACTTGGCATCTTGCAAGGGGGGCTATGCCAAGGGCACAACCATTGAACAAGCAACTCAACTGTCAATGGAGGCCGGTAGTTGTGCAGAGGAGTTGGTGAAGGATGTTCCTTTGTCGCCATAGTTAGGGTTATTAGGGATTCCTGTAAATAAAACAATAAAGTAGTCATATGCAGGATTGAATACTGAATATTTTGATGCCACTAAGCTCTTGAGGTGACCAAGTGTTTAATGATTCTCTTTTTGTCGTTAACTGTCTTATGTTTATGCACTCTTAGCCGTTCCAGCAGTATGAGACCGTGGGTCAGCATATGCGTAGGAGTTAGCGTGAGAGTTTCACAATCAGAGCAGTTGTAACAATTTATGTATGGTATGAGATGAGTGTTTGTCAATCGGAGTTTTCTGTAGACTGTTTTCAGAAACCAGTTGCCTCCTTATGTTTATGCACTCTCCGTTGGAGCTTCACAATCAGGATGGGCAAGGCTTACTTAGTCATTCAGAAGAGATCCGAGACATATACTCATGTATTGATTAGCCCCCTGGCTCTGTTGTGACTAAGGTAGTTAGTCACTACAGAGTCAAAGATGAAGTCAACAAAAAAGGATTTCATTTTATTCATGTGAGGCATAAATAAGGCTGTGTACAGGTATGAGTCGCAAAAATGCATTAAACAAAGAAGCGACGTAGCTGATCAATGTTGTGTGTATGTGGGAGAAGATGTCCGTTCTCTCGGCGCAGTTTGTACGATCCAGGCCGAGTGACTTCGTGTACGACGAAAGGTCCTTCCCAAACTGGTGATAGCTTGTGTCGGCCTTCAGTAGACTGGATCTTCTTGAGAATGAGGTCGCCTACTGAAAAGGCGCGATCTCGGACTCGGCGCTGTTGATAGCGTCTCAGCTTCTGAAGGTATACTGCGGATCTCCGAGACGCGTTTTCGCGCAGTTCTTCCAGTTGGTCAACGGATTGAGTTAGCTGCTCGTCAGATGACTCCTCCTGATAGTTGGTTACTCGGGGAGAACCAAATTCGAGTTCAGAGGGGAGAACTGCTTCTGCTCCGTAGACCAGGAAAAAAAGGCGACTGTCCCATAGGACGGGTAGGAGTGGTCCTGAGTGCCCACAATACCGCTGGGAGCTCTTGAACCCATCTGGAAGCATAAGACTTAAGTCGGTTGTACAAGCAAGGTTTTAGTCCTTGCAAGACCATACCATTGGCCCGTTCAACTTGTCCGTTGCTTTCAGGATGGTAAGTGGAGGCGTGGCACAATTTGATGCCGACATCCTCGCAGAACGCATCGAATTCTTTGTTCTTGAAATTGGTGCCGTTGTCAGTGATGATCCTGTTAGGGACGCCAAACCGGAACACTATGTCTCTGACAAAGTCAATTGTCCGGGAGGCGCTTAAGTCACGTATCGGCACTGCTTCGATCCACTTGGTGAACTTGTCTACCATAACTAAGAGGTGAGTGAATCCACCTTGGGCCCTTTTCATAGGCCCGACCATGTCAAGCCCCCAGACCGCAAAAGGCCAGGTGGGAGGTATGGTTTATAGTGCTTGTGCCGGCATGTGTATTTGCCGTGCATAAAACTGACAGCCTGTACATTTTTGAACAAGGCTGGTGGCGTCAGAGACTGCTGTTGGCCAATAGAATCCTTGTCGATAAGCTTTCCCAACTATGGTGCGAGATGCTGCGTGGTTGCCGCATACGCCCGAATGGATATCCTGGAGAAGTTGCTGGCCATCTTTTCGAGTGATGCACTTCATGTAGATGCCGAGTCCTTCGACATCTCTTCTGTCGGCACTTTTTCGGAACAACTCGCCATTGATGACTTTATACGCCTTGCTTCTTCTGAAGAGAGGTTTGTACTCCTCCTTTTTGCTAGTGAGTTTTCCGTGTTGTATAAAGTCAAGGAACGGGAGCCGCCAGTCTTCTTCTTCCGGGTTCTCGGAGATGTCTACAGCCATGGCTTCCGCATCAGGCTGTGGCTGCAGCGGCTCCTTTGGTGGAGCTTCTGAATCTTTCTTGATGGAAGAAGCGGTAATGACTTCCATGAAGACTCCTGGGGGAACAGGTTCCCGGCCGGAGCCTATGTTGGCTAGTCGGTCTGCTTTTTTGTTATGATCTCGGTGGACATGCACATAATCAAGTCCATCGAACTTGTTTTCAAATTTGTCGACCGCTTGAACGTAAGCTATCATGTCCTGGTGAACACAAGACCAGTGTTTCTTCAACTGGTTGATGACCAGGAGAGAATCGCCCCGTACTTCGAGATGTCGGATGCCGAGTGATGCGGCTATGCGTAAGCCGTGCAAGACAGCTTCATACTCGGCGGCGTTATTTGAGACTTTAAAACGTAGTTGTAGGGCATAACTCAACTCATCTCCACTAGGGGAGATTAGTAGGATGCCTGCTCCACCACCTGAGAGTTGCAACGAGCCATCAAAATACATGACCCACTCTTCAATCTTTTCGGGTTTGGGAGGAACTTGGGTTTCAGTGTACTCGGCTACAAAGTCGGCGAGAGCTTTCCCTTTTATAGCCGTTTGAGGCATAAATGAGAGTTCATAGGTGCTTAGCTCAATGGCCCACTTTGCGATTTTACCGGTTGACTGTTTATTCTTGATAACGTCTCCGATGCCATGAGAGGTTATCATGGTAATTGGGTGATCTTGGAAATAATGGATCAGTTTTCGGGAGGCCATCAGCAACCCGTAGGTGATCTTGTGAATGTGTGAATACCTGACCTTTGAGTCGGACAGAACCTCGCTGACAAAATACACCGGTCTCTGAACTTTCTGAACTTGACCAGCTTCTTCTCTTTCCACAACGAGGGCGGCGCTGACTATGTGAGTTGTTGCCGCGACGTAGAGGAGAAGTGGCTCGTGTTGGTCTGGAGGGACTAAGGTCGGAGGTGAACTCAGAAACTCTTTTAACTGGACAAAAGCGTTCTGAGCTTTCTCATCCCATACGAACTTGTCTTGTTTTTTGAGGAGTTTGAAGAACGGAAGTCCTTTTTCGCCGAGTCGTGAGATGAAACAGCTCAGAGCCGCCATGCACCCTGACAACTTCTGGACATCACGCTGGCACTCCGGGACCGGCATCTTCAGTATCGCTTCGACTTTTTCGGGATTAGCCTCGATGCCACGGTGGGTGAGGATATAGCCGAGTAGTTTGCCGGATGGAATGCCGAAGACGCACTTGTCGGGGTTGAGCTTCATTTTGAATTCTCGCATGCATTCAAAAGTGGCTCGAATGTCTTCGATAAGGTCATCTTTGTTCTTAGTCTTGATGACCACATTGTCGATATATGCCTCGACTTTGCGCTGCTCGAGAAGACGGGCCAGGCACTTCTGGATGCAACGTTGATATGTTGCTGCCGCGTTCTTGAGGCCAAAAGGCATTGTTAGATAACAATAAGCACCAAAGGGAGTTATAAAGGTCGTTTTGAGACAATCCTCCTCTTTGAGTCGGATTTGGTGGTAGCCAGAGTAGCAATCAAGGAAACTCAATAATTGACACTCAGCAGTGGAGTCTACAACTTGATCTATTCTAGGGAGCCCAAAAGGATCTTTTGGGCAAAACCTATTGAGATCTGTGTAATCAATGCACATGCGCCATTGCTTATTCTTTTTCCTAACTAATACAGGATTAGCAAGCCAGTCGGGGTGAAACACCTCCTTAATGAAGCCGGCTGCTAAAAGCTTAGTTACATCGTTTCTAATGGCTTCTCTGCGGTCTGGCGTGAAGCGTCGCAGTCGTTGCTTGATGGGTTTGGCCGTCGGGTCGACGTGAAGAGCATGCTCGGCAATTTCCCTGGGGACTCCTGGCATGTCAGAGGGTTTCCAGGCAAAAATGTCAATGTTGTCCCGTAGGAAACTGACGAGCGCGAGTTCCTATTTGGCATCCAAGGTTGTCCCGATGTTAGCCGTCTTTGTGGAATCACTCGGATCGAGAGTGATCTTCTTGGACTCGGGTTCAACAGGTTGGACGCCGGATTTGGAAGCCTTCTTTGAAGGGACTGAGTTATCCGCGTTATTGGCGTCTACTTCAAGGCGGAAAGCTTAACGTCAGAGCAGAGTGTAATGACTCCTTTTGGAGCTGGCATCTTCAGAACTAAGTAAGTATAGTTCGGAATAGCCATGAACTTGGCCAGAGCTAGCCTGCCAATGATGGCGTGGTAGGCTGACTCAAAGTCAGCTACTTGGAAGCAGATGTACTCTTTCCTATAATTGCCGGGATTGCCGAACTGAACTGGGAGAGTAATCTGTCCGAGTGGTAGGGCTGAGGTGCCTGGGATGATCCCATGGAAGGGGGAGTTACTCGGCTGGATACTTGACCTTGGGATTTTCATATCGTCAAGCGTTTTGACAAATAGGATGTCAAGAGCACTCCCTCCATCTATGAAAACTTTACTCAGCTGGACGCCATCGATGATCGGGGAAAGGATCAAAGGATATCTGCCCGGCTTGGGAATGTAGTCTGGGTGATCTCGTCGATCAAAGGTGATAGGCACTTCGGACCACCGTAGATAGTGGGGTGCATCAACCGAGACCGTGTTAACGGCTCGGCTTGTGAGCTTCTGCTTGCGTTTGGACTCAATGCATCTGGACCACCAAAGATGTGGAGGCATTGCTTGGGTTCTTGGTAACCATCTTGGTCATCGTCATCCCCAGCCTTTGGGTCTGCCTCGGTCTTCTTGTTGGTGTAGGTCATGAGCCCCTTAAGCTTCATGCAGTCGCGGAGCTTGTGAGAACTTTTTAGGCCGCCATGAAAGATGCAAGGCTCGTCGAGGAATTGCTCATAATTGGTGGGCTCTCGGGGCCCACGCTGCTTCTGAAACCGGGTCTTGTCGGCTACGGCGACTAGATCGTCGCCTTTGCGCTTCTTGTCCTTCGAACCTGATCCCTCGGGTCTGTCCGACTTGTTCTTGCCATCGTGGCGCCTGCGATAGGAGTCTTTGTCACGCTCAGCGCATAACTCATTCCCCGCAGCATATGAGTCGGCTAAGGCCAGCATCTCTCTGACAGAGCCGGGATAGCCTTGACCCATCTTGTGGAGTAAAGGTTGGTCGGTGCAACCATCGATAAAGGCCGAGATGACCTCTGTCTCGGTGATGATCGGTATCTTGTTCTTCTTCTGCGAAAAACGCTGGATGAAGTCCCGAAGGGACTCGCCCTCCTTTTGCTTGATCATCTTGAGTTCTCTGCTTTTGGTTGGCTTGTAGTTATCACTGACCGTGTGGCGGAGCTCATCCCAGGAGTTGATAGACCCGGGTGGCAAATTAGCTAGCCAACGTCTTAATGGTGGAGCTAGCATGATGCGAAGGTAGCAGGCCATGACAGCTTTGTTGCCGCCAGCAATGTGGACGGCGAGAGAGTAGGTATTCAACCACTCGGCTGGATCTCCCTTTCCGTCGTACTTCTCAACACCTGGCAGGCGCATTGACTCGGGGAATCGTGCTGAGTTGCGGAGCCGTCGGGTGAGAGCTTGCAGTCCGTCGATGTCGGCTGAGTCATCATCCGAGTGACGGTCGTCGTGTCGGGGAGAGCCGCTGCGGCGTGGAGGTGTATCTCGCCGACCATCGTCGCGACGGCACCTGTCGTGGTCATGGTCACGGTGTCGGTGATGACCGTCGTGGTGGCGGTCGTCATCACGGCGTCCTCTCTCCTGATCGAGGTCCTCTTGGTGGCGGCCATTTCTACGTTGGCCGTCTTCTCGGCGATCTTCTCGGCGATTTTCTCGGCGTCGATCGTCCCGATGCCTGTCGTCATCGCGACGCCGAGCGTCGCGGCGGTCATTGTCACGGTCCCGCTCTTCTTCTTGTCGGCGGTGTTCTCGTCGTGGAGCCTCGTGAGGAGGTGTGTCCCGAGGTGGAGTTCTCCTTGGTGGCGATCGCGCTGGCGGGGTCGGTGATCGATCAGGGGAGCGACGTCGTGGCGAACGGGATCGTCTGGGTGACCGTCGTCCGGGTGACCGTCCGATGCCAAAGCGATCATAGTCATCCTGTCGGGCGCGTTCTCGGTCTTCTGACCTTTGGCGGCGTATGGCGTTGATGTCTTGGCGAGCATCAAACCCAGGTCGAGCTATCACCTGGCGGTGAAGATTCTGCTGGGGAGGTGCATCCACGGCTGCCGGGGTTCGTTGCCAGTTGGCACTCGGATTTTCCAGGAGCCTGCGCCTTCTGTTGGACGATGAAGAGCTGGGGGGCCCGAGAAGGAGTTTGACTCCTCAGGAGGGTGGCAGCTTCGGCGTAACACTTGGCCTTGTCGAGCAGAGGCATGATGGCTGCTGGCAAGAAGTTTGGGTTGTTTATGGCCGCCTCGACTTGGTCGAGGATGGTCCTGTTGGCAACCATGTTCTGCTCCGGTGTCCGAAAGGCTTGATGACCGTTGACGTCAACGAAAAGTGAACGTTGGAGATCGCGAGATCTGCTGTTGTTCCTTCTTCTAGGAGAACGAGCGTAGTCATCAGGATTTTCATCTTCTTCAGGTATCGTGCCGAGGGCACCTTGATTGTTCAGTCGGGATTGGTGAGCCCGAGCTGCGGCTGCAGCAGAGGATTCAGCGTTCATTGCCGCTAGGGCCGCCGCGGCTGCTTCAACAGCTGCCGTCGTGGCTGCCGGGGCAGGAGTGACGGTGTTTGCTGCCGGTGGTGGTCCTCCCGGCGGGGGTCCGGGTAAGTTGGCCGCGTTGCCGTCTTGAGCGGTCAGATCGCCTATTACGGCAAAGCACTCATACGGCATGGGCGAGGATGAGCCGTCTGAGCTGTAGCCTGCGTTGGTCCCTTGATCTGTCGGCTCGTACATGGAATCCCAAATTGAGGTATCATAGGTGTCCATGTGATCTTCCCGGATGCAAGCAACCAGGTGGAAGGACATGTCTCCCTCTGATGCTAGTAGATCCTGCACGTCTCCTCGGAGAATAGTATCAGCAGAATTACGTAAACCGAAGGGAAACATAACATAGCGCTAAGCCGGATTGTAAATCAGGCTTGGCAAGTTGGATCTGAAGCGGATGTTCTCCAGAGCAGATCTTATCTCGGCTACCGAGTAGTCCGAGTGGGACTCGATTTGAAGCCTGGAGAAGCCGGACTCTAACTCGGGAAGAGAAGAGTCCGACTCAGTGTCGACCCCGGTAGTCGGCGAGTTGACGGGGACGAGGTTGCCGATGTTGTCGGCCACGAACTCCAAGCTCCCAAAGCTGAGCCGGGCGCCTGGAGTGAAGTTGTTGACGAAGCGATCCATCGTACTCGACGGAGAGGATCCCGACGCACCCCCTACCTGGCGTGCCACTGTCGAGGTTATAGGGCCTCGATAGATTTTAACTAGGGGCGAAGGAACCAAGAATACGATGGTGAACACGAGACAAGGAGTTTAGACAGGTTCGGGCCTCCCGGAGGATAAAAACCCTACGTCCTGTATGTCGTGGTATTGATTGTGTATGTTTTAGAGGAGATCCCTGCCCGCCTTATATAGTCGGGGGTACAGGGTTACATGGAAAGAGTCTTAGTCGGTTACATCATGGAAATACTTGGAGTACAAGGCAAGAAGCCTTTCCTATATCCAGCCGAGTAGTAGAACCTTCCATCTTGTATCGTGGGCTACTCGGTTTCTTCTGGGCTGGTCCGACTACCCTTGTCAGGTTACTCGGCCCTTTGGACTTGAGGGTACTCGGGGGTCATGGTAACGACAATTGGCTTTCTTGTCTTGCTTAACTTCAGGTGCAGGTAGTGCCAAAATACCCTTGTCAGCAGGAGAAGATGGTTTGCTTGCATACTTGTGATACCTTTCTGTGCTTCTGGAGAAGTATTTCTTGTTTGTAGCTTCTATGACTTCTGCCTGCATTAGAGCCAGAGATAATGCCGCATCAACAGTTCTTGGTTTATGTAACTTGATTACGTTTCTAATGTCAGGTTTCAACCCTTCAATGAACTTACTGTCCAAGAAAACGTCATCATAAGACTGATTATGCACTAACACTTTATGCATGGCTTGCTCAAATCTATCATAATACTCCTGCACATCAGAGGTCTGCCTCATGGTGAGCATCTCTGTGACAAGATTCCTATAGAGAACCTTACCAAACTTAGTCTCTACAGCCACATAAAGGTCAACCCAACTAGAGATTGTGTGCTGTGCTTCATAGGTTTGTAGCCACAAGGCAGCACTGCCTTCAAAGTGAATGGTGGCATACTGTGACCATAAGTGAGGAGGAACGTTAAACATGTGGAAATTTTTTTCACACTTCTCCCTCCAAATTTTTGGCTGTGACCCATCAAAATGAGGAAAATTCACTTTCGGTAGCCTAAACTCCTTCTGGTAATGACAACCCCTATGGCCAAACCTGTTTCCTTCATCCCCATCCCGGAAATGCTCATCCTCTAATCGCCTAAGCTCAGATGCAGGAATAAACTTGGCACCACTAGATGTAGCGAAATTCACATGCTGGAACTTGGATTTAGTTAGCTCACCCTTGCCCAGGGGTTTACCAGAGACGGCGGTGGTCTCAGTGGTAGGCCCCTGGATTGGAAGAACATCGCGGCGGCCGCTGGCCCGTGGATTGTTCTCGCGCGTCGGGGAAGCAGATCCTCCCTCCAACGAATCCACCCGCTCAGAGAGATCACCCATGATCTGGGACAACGACGACAGGGCGGAATCGACCGTCGGTGTCCACTTCGACAGGGCCTCGAGTGCCTTGCTCACCTCCTCGAGCTTCTCGTTCAACTTCTTCGCATCCATCTCAACCTTGGACATCCTCACGGTCAGCGTAGGCTGCTTCGGGGGTCTCGCCAGCTTCACCGCGCGACCGCAACTCCTCGCCGACCCAACCTCCCTAGCGGATTTACAGTGAACTCCCGATTCGAAAATCACTCAGAATTCACCGACCTTCGGGTGGAATTTTACGGATCCAGGCTACGAGTATCCGGCGGATCGAACGGCTCTGATACCAGAATGTCACGTTCCTACGATAACTACCGGGCGGCGGGAGGAGGACGGCGGCGCCGCCTTAGAGCTTTCGTGCAGAGGAAGAAGGAGGATTGGGGAAATATCGTTGTCCGATTACTTGATGTCTGCCCGCCTCAGAGAGAGGTTGCGGTTTAAGTAGCGCCCACGGCTTACAAGACTCTGGGCCCAGCCCACAACGCTTAACGGATTACAAGGCCCATGGCCCACGGCGAAGCCACACACTACCACACACCTACAGGTTGTGACAGCCTCGCCGAGCTCCGAGCTCTGGACCGGCGGCCTCATCTGCGCCTTCGAGTTCGTTCGCGGCTGCGGCCTCGCCAGCCCGGCCGACCTGTCACGGAACAGCTCCGTGCAGTCCAAGGACCTTCTCCCGGCCATGGATGCCAGCAGGAAGCCACCACCAGTCGCCAAGAATCTCTCAGACGGTACACACATATAGCAGAGAGATTCTTCTCTTGTATTTTTCATCTTGTTGGCTGTCGCAATACAGGACTCGTGAGTAGTCGTGACTAATAGTGCCATTCTCTGGGGCGGCAACTGGTGAAGATTGTTAGGATCCGACGACGGCGACGCAGACCCGAGGCCGCCGGCGTGCAGGCACGGCAAGGGCCCACCGGACGGGTACTGGGCGCCCATCGGTTGGGCGAGGATCGCCGAGCTGGTGGCGATGGTCGACGGGGACACGGCGTGGGACGGGCAGCAGGGCATGACCCTCCTCGTGAACGGCGACAGCCAGTACTGGTGCGACGACGACATCATCACCGTCGCCGACGTCGCCGCGCCGTACTGGCAGCGGCCGGCGGGGCCGACCTGGTGGTGCCACGTCACAGCAGGGCACCCTGCGGTGGACGCGTGGCTGGCCGCCGCGCGGTGGCTGCACCCGGCCGTGTCCGTGGCGCTCAGGGACGAGACCATGCTCATCTGTGAGAAGATGAAGCATCTGCTCTATGAGGTGAATGCTTATTCGTGTCATACTGTGCATAATGAATTTTACCAACTACATTTACTACCACGATGTGTGTGTGTGTGTGTGTGTGTGTGTGTGTGTGTGTGTCTAGGAAAAAAATATAATCATGTGATGTATGGTTATTACTCTGTTTTGCATCCGACAATGCTGTCACTTTGGGTATTGGCACTCAAAAAGAAAAAAGAAAAAAAACAATTTGACTATGCTTGATTTAGTTTCCTTAGCAATAATTTTTTAACAATTTGACTCCCTCAAAAGAAAAAAAAAGTGTAACTATTAGAAGTACTATTTCAGGTCCCAGTTAGAGTTTCGGGAGGCCTGCTATTCGAGCTATTGGGCCAGTCGGTTGGCGATCCGGCTCGTGATGAAGACAACATACCTGTTGTGCTACGTGCTTGGCAAGCTCAAAATTTTCTCATCACTGCGCTCCATGTGAAAGGCGCAGCATCAAACGTTAACGTCATAGGAGTCACTGAGGTTCAGGTAATGGTCATTAGTGAATAGTTTCGCTGAAGGGCTGCCTCTTTTCCGGAACCATATTGTTTCGGTCCTTGACAAATTTCTTCTTTGCTCAGGAGCTCCTTTCTGCATGTGGTAGTGTAGCTCCTAAAAGTATTCATGAAGTTATAGCACATTTGGCTTGTCGGCTTGCTCGATGGGACGATAGGTGAATTCGATAAATAACTAATGGTCTAGTTTGATGATACTTGAACTTTATTAACATGCCCTATTTTCATATCACAGGCTGTGGCGTAAATATGTTTTTGGTGCTGCTGATGAAATTGAACTTAAATTTGTGAACAGGTAGGTCATATAACGCTATCATCAAAGTGCTGGAGTTCCTTTTCGTTTTAGCTATAAGAGCATCTCCAACAATTCCCTACAACCACTCCCTAAACAACAATTAGGGTCTCATTAGAGAAAAATCAGCTTCCAACAGTTCTCCAAAACAACTCTCAAAACTTACCAACTCCCGAAAATCCCCCTCCAGGTCTCCACATTTGGAGACCTTGTTCGCACTCCCGAAAGCCGAAATCCTCCCACTCACTCGCCAAAATCGCTAGATCCCGCCTCCTTTCGCGCCATGGTGTTCAGCTTCAAAGTCGTGGACTTGAGTCACCATGGACAAGAGAAGACGATCCGCATCCGACGCCACCATGCGGAGCTCGGGGAACAGCGCCCTAGGCCAGGGATTGGCGTCGCCGCCGCACGTCCTGGTCCATGGGATGATCGATTCCACTGTCATGCGTTGTCCCGTCGACGAATCTCCACGCCACGCCGTCTTGGTCTCCAGTCTCCTCCCCCACATCTTCATGCAAAAGCCGTCGATGATCTGTCATCGGGGTCTGGAAGCTGATGATCAACTCGCATTGCAATGCCGAACACTTGCCGCGGGCATTACCAAGCACGGACAAAAGTTTGAATTGCAGTAGGCAAGAATTAAAAAGTTAGCAGTTGGACGATCATCAGATGAAGTGAAGATTCGAAAAGTATTGCTAGCGGTGAACCTGTTCAAAGGCAAGAGTAATTAAGTGTAAACACAATAGTTGAAGACGTAATTATATAGAGGTCCTAGTACAGCTACTCAGATCGACATGCAACAACCAGGGTTGAGAGCTGCGTGCGGCTTGGAACGAAACGCTCGGTCGCCGCGTCCGGCAATCGCCGCCGTCTGGGATCACGGAGAGAAAGTAATGCATGTTGTCGCCGTCTGGTGAGATCGCCCACGTCTACAGCCGAGCCGCTGCCTGCAAAGCAAATCGCCGACGCCAGGAACGCGAACGCCGGACTACGTCCGCCGCCGTGTGCGGATAGGTCGACGCCAACGAACCAACTGTTTAGGGCCCACAAAGAGCTGATGTGGCAACTTTTACAAAATTTTGGAAACCAAAAATTGGGAATTGTTGGAGGAGACATCTTTATTTACTCCTGATATCTCTTTGGAAACTTCCTAAATCAGCATTTAGGGACTGATTTTTTTAGGTAACTATTGGAGATGCTCTAACGGTGCACACATTTCCAGGCGAAACCAGGAAGACCTAAACCTGCTCTGTATAATCTTCAACCAAGACATAAGAAGATTAGCCACTCAGGTATGTGGCATAAATAAATAAGTGAATCGGAGAACCGGCAATATTCATATCAAGTTTCAATTCAACACTGATATGTTATGTACTAATTACTAGGTTATCAGAGTGAAATGGTCGCTGCACGCTAGAGACGAGATAATTTTTGAACTCCTGAAGTATCTTGGCAGAAACACTACGAAATCGTTGCTTCAAGGTGTCAAGAAAGACACGAGACAAATGATTGAGGAGCAAGAAGCTGTTCGTGGTCGGCTGTTCACCATACAGGATGTCATGCAGAGCACGGTCCGTGCTTGGTTGCAGATAAATGCTGACGACAGTGTCGAGCTAGCAAGAACAGTTTCTAAATAGTTCCCATAAACGTTTGATATGCACTTATCTCCACAGAATAACTAAGGTTAAGACATGTAATTAATTTGTGATCAGTGAAGTATCAGGTTTGTAAACTGGCTCCTGCTACAGTAGTCCCAAATAAGTGTGGACCGTCCATTTGAGTATATCTCGAGGCAAAAGATGAAGTCTTACACCCTAGGGTGCAAGACTTAACCGATATCTACTTTTATTTTTTTCCTTTTTTTGTTGGGAAAGTAATTATTTTTTAGATTGTGATGGACATTAGATCCGGATTTTCAGCTCTTTGGTTGCCGTGAAGAAAAAATGTGTCAATTAGATAACTCACATGAGACCCGAGTAAAAAAAAAAAAAGATAACTCACATGAGACATGTCAAGTAGAAAAGTGGCCACGTTTGTGAGAAAAGATTTTTTTTACGTGTCAAAATAGTGTGCAAGATAGTGTCATTAGTTGTTACGTACAGTGCTACTCTACACACTTTTTTTTTATACGTCAGAAAACCATTTAACATGACATGGGACACGTTTGCGAGCGAAAAAACGTGACATCTTCATACCTTGGTGAGTTTATGTTACGGTAACAAATTCTGTTTCGAAAGTTTTTTTTTTCTGCGAAGGAATATTTCTGTTGGGAAAGTTTTTCCCGTGAAGGATGAGTTGATTTTCCATGAACGAATATTGTTGATTGGAAAGGTTTTTTTTTTTTCTGAAGACGAGCTGATTTTCCGTGAAGAAATATTGCCTTGCTGATTTTCCCTTCAAGGAAATCAATCACGTTATCATGGTAGGATGGCACGTTTCCAAATATTAGGAGGTCTGCTTGCATTTGTTTTTATTTTTATTTACTTTTAACTTTAGATAATCAAGGGCCCAGATTGATTTCTACTCTTGCACTGCCCTAGGGTGCAAGAGTTAGGAGGAGGGACTACCGTAGCACTGCCCTTGTAAACTTAACTCTTCTGTTGTGGTATTCAGGACAAAAGCCTTCCATTACGCATAACCTGACAATATTTGGTGGGTGTGGCCTGATTCTGTCCATCATCACCGGATTGTTTGGAATCAACGTTGATGGGATACCGGGAGCTAAGAAGACTTCATATGCTTTTGCGTTATTCTCGGGGCTTCT
This sequence comes from Eragrostis curvula, assembly GCA_007726485.1. Classification (NCBI taxonomy): domain Eukaryota; kingdom Viridiplantae; phylum Streptophyta; class Magnoliopsida; order Poales; family Poaceae; genus Eragrostis; species Eragrostis curvula. The sequence continues at coordinate 7,690,369 of RWGY01000009.1, read as the reverse complement.
GTTCTTAGTAGGTTTTCTGTTGGTCATTGTTGGAATCATCTAGTTTGGACTGCAGAAGCCCATTAGTGATAAGCAGGTTCAGATAAGAAAGTTGGAGCTTCAGCAGCTTGTCTCAATGTTCCAGCACGAGGCCGAGACACACGGCAATGTGAGAGAAGGGGTCTTAAGGAGTGACTTGCCTCCAAGAGCCGCTGATCTCATCTATGACAAAGGTGTTTTTATATTCTTTCTATTTCCTGATTCCATAATGGAAATAGTAGTTAACATCTCGATAATTTTACATAAGTGTCCTAATTAGGAAGAAATACAAAACTATGCATAGCACTGCTAGCTTAGAATCTTAAAGTTCATTTTGCGTAGTATTTCGATTTAAGCAGGAAATAATCTATTTTGAAGGTCCAAAGCAAAACGTATAACCAAGAACATTTCAAAAAAAATGTGTATAACCAAGAAGTTACCTTTTTTTTTCCCTTTTTTTCAAAAAAAATAGTTTCGCTGAAGGACTGTCTTTTCCGGAGCCTCATTGTTTCAGTCCTTCACAAATTTCTTCTTTGTTCAGGAGCTCCTTTCTGCATGTGGTAGTGTAGCTCCTAAAGGTATTCATGAAGTTATAGCACATTTGGCTTGCCGGCTTGCTCGATGGGACGATAGGTGAATTTGATGAATGGCTCATGTTCTAGTTTGCTGACACTTGAACTTTTCTAACGTGCCCTTTACATATCACAGACTCTGGCGTAAGTACGTTTTGGGTGCTGCTGATGAAATTGAACTTAAATTTGTGAACAGGTAGCTATCTCATAGAACTCTATGTTCAAATTTCTGGAATTTCTTTTCCTTTTTAACTATAGTTTACGGGCATTTGCAGGCGAAACCAGGAAGACCTAAACCTGCTCTGTATAATCTTCAACCAAGACATAAGAATATTAGCTACTCAGGTATGTGGCATAAATAAATAAGTGAATCGGAGAACCGGTAATATTCATATCAAGTTTCAGTTCGACACTGAAATGTTATGTACTAATTTCTAGGTTATCAGAGTGAAATGGTCACTGCACGCTAGAGACGAGATAATTTTTGAACTCCTGAAGTATCTTGGCGGAAACACTACGAAATCGTTGCTTCAAGGTATCAAGAAAGACACGAGACAAATGATCGAGGAGAAAGAAGCTGTTCGTGGTCGGCTGTTCACCATCCAGGATGTCATGCAGAGCACGGTCCGTGCTTGGTTGCAGGTAAATATTGACGACGGTGTCAAGCTAGCAAGAACAGTTTCTAAATCGTTCCCAAACAATATAACAGTTTCCAAAACCATAAACGTTTGTTATGAACTTGTGCTTACATCCCACAGAATAACTGAAGTGAAGACATGTAAATATTTTGTGATCAGTGAAACTATCAGGTATGTAAACTGAACTCTGCTGCTGTGGTATTCAGGACAAAAGCCTTCGCATTACGCATAACCTGACAATATTTGGTGGGTGTGGCCTGATTCTTTCCATCATCACCGGATTGTTTGGAATCAACGTTGATGGGATACCGGGAGCTAAGAAGACCCCATATGCTTTTGCGTTATTCTCAGGGCTTCTGTTCTTAGTCGGTTTTCTGTTGATCATTGTTGGAATCATCTATTTTGGACTGCAGAAGCCCATCAGTGATGAGCAGGTCCAGATAAGAAAGTTGGAGCTTCAGCAGCTTGTCTCAATGTTCCAGCACGAGGCCGAGACACACGGCAAGGTGAGAGAAGGGGTCTTAAGGAGTGACTTGCCTCCAAGAGCCGCTGATCTCATCTATGACAAAGGTGTTGTTTTATTCTTTCTATTTCCTGATTCCATAATGGAAATAGTAGTTAACATCTCGATAATTTTACATAAGTGTCCTAGTTAGGAAGAAATACAAAACTATACATGGCACTGCTAGATTAGCATCTTAAAGTTCATTTTGCATAGTATTTCGATTTAATCAGGAAATAATCTATTTTGAAGATCCAAAGCAAAACGTATAACCAAGAACATTTCAAAAAAAAAAAAGTGTATAACCAAGAAGTTACTTTTTTTTCCTTTTATCCAGATGATAAATTTCATTTTTAAGAATGTGTGAATAAAACCGAGCAAATTTAAAGTTTTCACCTCTGGTCTGTCAGTGAGGAAATTGGGAAGTTACTTCTCATGCGAAGCTAAAAAAGAGCCAACCCTCCAAGGTTACCCCTTGGTCTCACTTTTCACCCTGCAGTATCAAATGTGATGAGGTTAGCAAACCTATCAAAACTCACCAATTCCTGCCGTACAAGTGACATTGCTGATCTTACGTCATCCATGCAGCCCAAGAGAGAAGTGGATGTGGCAGCGTCGTCACGGTGGCAGCGTCGTCACGTCGTGCCCAGCTCTGAAGAAAACTCTGCGGCGTCATACAGATCAGGGCCCTCTTCAGAGGCCTGTAAAAACTTGGGCGCGTTCGGCGTTTTAGAGGCTAAAATTTAGAGAGGTCTAAACAAAAAGAATTTTGTCTTAAATAAACTTTAATTACAAAACTAACTGCAGAACCCCCCCTTTAAATCGCGAGACGAATTTAACGAGGGTAGTTAAGCCGTGATTAGACGATATTTACTGTAGCATTACTGTAGCAAAACGTAGATTAATTAGGCTCATTAGATTCGTCTCGTAAAGATGTACCCATATTAGATTCGTCTCGTAAAGATGTACCCATATGTAAAAAGGTTTTGTCATTAAACTTTATTTAATACTCCTAAATAATAAAATTCTCTTTAGAGCTTCAGTTTAGAGGCTCTAAACTAAAGCGACGAACGCGCCCTTGATATTTTCGACTATCCATTACAGCAACGTGTTGGTCAGACTTCCTGTGTGTCGTATCACTAGCAGCATTGGATCTGTTACTTCCTAAGCTATCCTTCTCATGACCAGGTGTCGTTCACAACTTCACATGGGCGTAGAGGTCGATGTAATTGTTACTTTCCCTTGTCATTCCCATGGCTACTGTGAGGTCGATGTAACTGTCAGGACTCGGGACTCGCCAGGTGCCACAAGTTGATCAAACAAGACAGTACTAGCTTCTCCAGTGGCTATATTCGGATGCAATTCCTTCCAGCAGTTATATACTTTTAGTTTTCATATTTATCCACTGAAACCGGGCGTCAGATATTTCCTCTGAGCTTCAGTTTTGGCTGTGTTCTGAGGCTTGAGGGTGGCCATCACAACTAAGAAATTTGAAACCACCTGTAAGCAGTTCCTGTTGAAATATCTTTTGAGTTTCCTAAACCTTCATCCAATTTATACTTCAACAAATACATACGAAGCTTAACCAGATGTATGGGTACGTCGTCCACAACTCAGCGATCAGCAACGATTACAAAAAGTTTGAGACTTACATTGGATTACTTTGGTTGGACACAAAATTCTGTATCGGTTTGTTATGATTGCAGGTTTCTCTTCCATTCACGTGGCCTGTGAGGTGATGGAACTGTAAGAACTCTGCGCAGGAGCCAAAAAAGTAGGCTTCATCAAGACAGTATGACTGCCAGGCTTCTCCAGTGGCGACGTTTGTACTCCCTTCAGAAAAAAGAAACAACTCGACTACTTGAGTCTCAAGACTCATCGAGTCTTGATTTCAGTTTTGGATGTGCATCAGAGTTTTGTGTTGGCGCATTTTTCAAAAATCATCACATGTTTTGAGCTTTATTTGTCACTTTCGGCACTCACGATCAGCGATAGTTGCAGAAAGTAATAATGGAATACTTGCTTGAACACCATATTTGATCATTATGGCTTGACATGGTCAAGCATTTCTATTCCGTTGTCAGAATTTCAGTGACACAAGTAAATGCAGAAGTGTTACTTAAATTGAAGTAACATTTTGTTTGGCACCGCTGTATTTATTCCTTTCTTAGACCAGGAAATAGGAGCAAGTACTATTCTTTCAAATTGACAAATCAGTACCGTGTGCAAAAGACGCCATCACTGTAAACAAAATTTACAGCTCCATGCTCATTTTATTTATGGATCGATCCGTCCAGAACCTGAGCACAAATACACTACTGGTACAATCTCTGATCGGCCTGAAGGAAGCATTTCCGAATGTGGAAGCTCATAAGGTTACGAGCCTTGTCGGGAATGAGATTGTAGTTAATTAGCAAAAAACTGTTGGAAAACACATGCAAAAGTACTAGGTGACTGTCGCCCACTCAGTTGAAAAACTGTCGGCCACAGGACATTAAACTGTTGGCAAACATTTGATATCTTGTACAGTGTGTACACCTAAGGAACGAGGACTGATGAAATTTTTGTAATGATTTATGCTCTATAACAAGCACTAATCTACAGGATGAAACTGAACAGGTATAAATGCCTCGACCTTCAATCGTGCTCCCTTTCTGTTTTAGTTACTTTTCTTGTTTTTACTTGTAAATTGGTTCAAATTTACCAGTACAAGTAAATACACGGCGAACAAGGTTGCAACTGGTCTTTGGCCTTCGTGGCCTTGCAATAACGAAGTAGCCCCTAGCCACTACCAGGTCCGCCCCACAGTATATTGCGCCCAACACCACGTCGCGCTCCCGTGTCCCGACTTTGCATCGCAGCTGTTGGGCGTTTCCAAAGGCATGGGGCAGGTGGGCTACTGTTAACGGCAGCGTGAATCGGCGATGGAATGTTTCGCGAACACCAAGAACCGGATGCTCGGACAAGCAGACGTCACAAATAGCCATCGCCGGGGGCAATGGAGGAAAGCGGCTTCCTGCATCGGCTGACCGTCTCGCGCAGGGCAGCACCACGCGTGGCCGGCGATTAGAAAACATGGCCGATCGTGGCTCGGTAGCTATTGGTCGGGGTCCGCAAGTCGAACTAGTCATTGCGGAAGCTTCGCAGCCAAATTTGTCAATCCGTGGCCCCATCGATTGGAATTTCATGTCAGCTGTACTTTAAGGCCAGTCTTAATGGGCCTTTCATTTACAATAAACTAGTATAGCGGCTTGTGCATTTGCGCGGTTAAAATTGATATAGTATGTTCAGTAATGTCGTAAGTTTTAATAACTTTCACTGGATCTTTTGAAACTTACAGAATAAGAGTAAATATCAATTAATTTTTCAAGATTAACGATTATTCTTAGAGCAGGAAAAACCCAATTGAAAAAGAACACCGTCCCTCCCCTGCTCTCGTAGCATCGGCAAGGTTACTCTGTTTGCTGCATCCCGGCCATCCAAGGTGTATTCATGAAGCTGCTTGCCCTTCTCATGGGTTATCTTTATTCATATGGCATTGGTGGATGATATTAAAAGCATGTGCACGGCAAGATATAAATATATTATTGTTTTTCAAACAATTAAAATTTCAATCTTAGTAATTAAAAGTAGGACTACAAATGTTGTTGCAATTGTGATTTCTATAATCAAAGATTTAGTTGGTGACTTGGTGTTACGCAACTGTAACCAGAATAACATGGCTATGACAATACAGAGCTATCAATATGACATAAGTCATATTCATTTCAAGTATTTTCATCTAAATCATGAGACTTATGTTATTTTGATTCTAAGTCCCACCATTATGAGGAACTTTCAAGATGCTCAATGGTCCCTGCGATTTAAAATATAATTTTATGTTTTTCTTTGATTACATTATAGGTTCATTTCATGGGTTACCATGGTTTCTTAGTTTTTTTTTTTTTTTGCAAACTCATCCGATTGCATAAAAATTTTGAAATAAAAGAAATATCAGATTGCTAGTGCCTTTTGTTTTTTCCTTTGCTGGTAGTGGAAGCGTCTTCGATGTCTTGTTTGTTAGTGTTGTTCTAGATGGGAGCGCTGGACGACGACAACGATGAATGGACGGCGTGGGGGCCGGTAGCGTTTCCCCCGTAGCAAGTTGGAAGTGTGATCTCATCTGCCTGTATATCTTCTGAGAATGTCCCTTCTTTATGTAAATCCTTCGGGAAAAAACCTCTTCGCAATATAACCACAATAACGAAATAATCCCTTCGGTAAATACCTTCTCGGGAAACACTGCTTCAACAACCAACTTTTTTTGGAAAACAACTCTCTTCGGAGAATATGCCTCTTCAGGAAATAACTCTCTTCGGAGAATAACAATCTTCGGACAGTAGCGATCTTCGGAAAATAGCAATCTTCAAAGAATGGTATAATTTTCGGCGGCAATAATTTTATGCACACTTAACGGAAATATTCCCAAACTTGCTATAACAAATCCCTCAAATCTGTGCAACAAAATCCGAATAACTTTTAAATTAATGGAAATATCGCGTGGAGTTGCACTGGCAAGCGCATTTACCGGGCAGGGTTGCCTTCTCTGAGAAGCCAAACAGTCGCGAGAGCCCATAAAACCCAATCGCCACAGTCGTCTTCCCCATTCCGCATCACCCTTGTTGTTGCTTAAACCCTAGCTCCACTTCCTCCGCGTGCAAACCCTAGATCAATCCTCATGGCCTCCAACTCACCTGATAGGGCTGCTGCCGCTGCTCAACAAAATCCTGAGCATCAAGATGACGCCACCAGCTCCAACGGCTCCCCCACCAAAGCCCAGCAGATGATGGACGCCGGCGAAATTCCAGAATCCGTCGACTACTGGAAGCCCGGGGAGATTGATGAAGACTACATCCTGGAGCTGCGGAAGACCAGAAGGATCTCCGATTTCGTCATCACCAAGGAGAACAAGGGCGACATATGCTTCAGCTTCGACACTACCGAAATCCCGGTATTCGAATCTCACATGATTTGTGACTTCAATCTCCCGCCTTCCAAATGTCTTGAGCGTGTCTGCAAGTTCTACAAGATAGAACTTATTCATCTGAAACCTCAAGCTGTTTCTTTGTTGAGTCTTTTCTCCACTCTCTGTGAATGTTGGCTGGGTACTGCTCCTTCTTTGGACTTGTGGCGGGTTTATCATGAACCTTGCTACTATTCTTCTGGGTTAGTGGGTTGTGTGTCCTTCAATCGCCGAAGGAACATTGTTTATCCTCCCTTTGCTTACCGGCGATCTTGGAGCGGCTACCGGTGGAAGTACTTCCTCATGGATGACTCCGAGAGGCACGATATCAAGGGCAAAGGATTGTTGCCTTACCATCAAGGATGGATCAAAGCTGCACCAGTCAGGGACGAGCAACTCAAGCGGATGGTCGCCAAGGTTACGGAGCTGGTCACCAATGGACCGAGGGGTGAACACATCGTGGAGGAGTATGTCCGTAGGTGCTTCTTCCCCCTTCAACATCGGAAGCCCCTAGCCATGTTCGGAGACGGGCCCCGAAATCCAAAGTGGCTTCCTTCCGAAGGTTAAAGTTTGATCCTTATTTTCGTCTTCACATCTTCACTTTAATAAATCATCTTTACTTATTGCCTTGAATCTTCTTGTAGTCGACAAAATACCTGAAGAGGAGGTCAAAAGGCGCGTGTACACCATTCTCGAGTCTGGTCTTCAGCCCAGACCCGAAGGCTTCCCAGAACCATATAGCGCCATGAACCCAGCCACTGAGGTATATATCTTCATATTTACTCTGTTATCTTGCCATGCGAATCACTTATCACTTCCTATGCTTCTAGGATATGTTCGGACCTGATCCTTCCGAAGGGGTTGCGGAAAGCACCACGGTGCTGGATAGCAGCAGCAGCGAGAAGGAGCCCAGCGAAGCTCAGAAGAAGAGCTTAGCGGAAGCATTTGCAGACGACATCCTCACTGTCCCCGAAGGCCAAGTCAGAATTTATTCCTTCAATCTTGGTATCTTCAATTCTTCTTAACTGCACATAATTCTCTTCTTGCATTTATCTTCAGGAGCATGATGTAGACCATCAGAGTTTGGAGGAAAAGGTGGCAGCAGTAAAGGCCACATTGATGTCCGATGCGCCTCCGAAGTCTTCTGCTCCGAAGCCCTCATCTCCCCCGAAGCCTCGGACTACTCGGAAACTTCGATCATCCAAGCCCAGCGCTTCGGGAGAAGTTACTGTACCACAGGTGCAGCCACTCCGTCCAAGGAAGAGGAGAGGCCGAACTCCGCTGCTTGCTCCCGTGCCTCCTCCAGCAGACTCTGTACCAGAAATGCGAGCTGTTCGAGGAACTGTTCACCCAGGCAACCAGGTACCTTTATCAATAGTGTTTGGTACCCTCTTCCATGGATTCTCGCGTATTTCTCAGATTCGTGCATCCCAGGGTCAAAGGAAACCTGGTGCCAAGAGGCTTCGGGTATTAGCTGGAAGAGCTGATGATGTTGCTGCGACTTCAACTTCTGCCGTGATGATGCCAGCAGTTGAGCTTCCTTCGGGTCCTTCTCCAGGGCCCGCAATGTTTAGCAAAATCAAGGCAGAAGTCGAGGCAGCAGAAACTTGGACTTTGAAGACCTGCAGAGCTTTCAGCACCAAGGTTCGAGATCTTCGGCAGGAGAACGAACAACTGAAACTCAAGATTTCTAAAGCAGCCCCCAGCTTACTATTGGCAGACAAGGAGGCCAAGATAACTGAATTGGAAGCAGCTCTGACTGGGGTCAATAAAGCTTTGGCTAATCTCAAGACTGCCCATGCTTCAGAAGTAAAGATCTTGCAGGACACCAACGCCACCTTGGCTACTTCAGTTGACAGTAAGTATCTTTGCACTAGTTCTTCGTAGACATATCTTGATCAACAATCTAACTCATATGTCTCTTCCTTTGTCAGCTTTGAAGGACGAATCTAAGGCCTTGAAAGAGAAACTGGAGCTTAAAGACAAGGATGTGCAACTTCTTCAGCAGCGAGTATCAACCCTTGAAGCGGAGGAACACAGACTGAAATCGGAGAAGGACGATGCTGTTGAAGTAGGGTATGCTCGGTGTATTTCTGGCGGTGCCTACACCATAGCCCTGTTTCAGCATCATATTCCAAACTTAGTCCTTAGCCTCCTAGATCAAGGTTTCAAGTGTGATGCAACTCAGCATGACGCCTTGATGAATCAAGCCCATGCTGCCGCCGACGCCTTCGTGACTTCCTTGAACCTGATCCCCGAAGCTGCTCCGGCTAAAGAAGAATCTGCTGAAGATGACGCGCCTGGTGATGACCAGGAATAATTTGGCTCTTATGTAAAGAGCTTGTAATAAACAATAGTCTTCTGTAATGATGGGGCGAAAGCCCAATTTTTTGAACAATGGGGCAAAGGCCTTTCTTTTAATTAATGTTTTAATGATAATTAGGCAAAGGCACGAACAATGCTTTAATGCCTGTATGATCCCCCTGCTTTTCAGTACACAGTTTTAAGTGTGTGCAGGAAAGTAGCAAATCAGTAAGGCATGTAGATTGTTCTATTTTGTACACATTTTAAATGTTTTTGGGTCGAACGTGCGACCTGTTTGGGGAGATCCAGCTTATAAAACCAACATGGGGATAAGGATCTCCCCCCAAACCTTTACACAAGGGGGCCATATAACTTATCAAACCACCATTGTGGCTAAGTCTTACGACACTTTGGTGCCTGAAAAGGCTGTTCGTATCGCGCCTGTAAACCAAACGTGTGGCCAGGACAGCGACCAAACTTAGTAGACTAGCCGAAGGGCTTGGCCTTTGCGTCCGAATGGACAACTTTGATAGGTCCGAAGGGACAAATTTCTCAGGTCCGAAGGGATAATCTTATTTCAGCTGAACATTGCACTTTATTGATCTTATTTCTAAAATCTTTACACATAAAACCAACGTAACTGATCAGTATTCCAAGTTCCTGGCAATATGCCACCATTGACTTCTGCTAAAACATATCCTCCTAAGCCAGCATCTTCAACCACTAAGAACGGACCTTCCCACGGAGAAGATAATTTATGTTTGTCTTTAGTGGTGATATCCTTCTTGATGACCATATCTCCCACGCTTAGAGTTCTTCCAAACACCTTTCTCTGATATTGCTTTTTCAGCTTCTCTTGGTACTGCTTCACATGTTCTATTGCTGTATCACGCTCTTCTTCAAGCAATATCAGATTAACTTCTCGAGCATCAGGCTGTGCATCTTCATAAAAATTTGTCACGCGATGAGCCCCAGGTGTATCTCAGGTGGCAACACTACATCAGCACCATACACCAGATAGAACGGCGTATCTCTTGTCGCACGGCTTGTTGATGTTCGGGCAGACCACAACACTGTTGGCAATTCTTCAATCCAATTCTTTCCCTTAGCAGACAGCTTGTCGAATACTCATGTCTTCATACCACTCATAATGATGCCATTGGCTCTCTCAACTGCTCCATTGGTCTGTGCATGTGCCACCGAAGAAGTGGGATGTATGATCCCATGATCGGCACAAAATCTTTCAAACTTACTGCCCACAAATTGCCTTCCATTATCGAAAATTAACTTCTTTGGAACTCCAAACCTTGTCACCACACTTCTCATGAACTTTACCGACACCTCTTGAGTAATGCGCGTCACCGCCTCTGCTTCAATCCACTTCGTGAACGTGTCAATGGCCACGTACAAGAATTTGTATCCTCCTTTGGCCTTCGGAAAAGGCCCCAAAATATCAATACCCCAGATGGCAAACGGCCACGACAGGGGTATGGTGTGCAATTCCTGGGCATGCCGCGTGCTTTGCTTGCTGAAGAACTGGCAGTTGGCACATGTCTTGACCAGGTTGATCGCATCTTGCTTCACCGTGTTCCAGTAGAACCCATGACGAAAAGCTTTACCCACAAGGGAGCGGTATGCGGTATGAGCGCCGCAAATCCCCCCATGTATATCATGCAGCAGCCTGACTCCATCTTCCTTAGATACACATCGTAGCAGAATCCCATTACGAGCCCTTCGGTACAACACTCCATCAGCCATCACATACAGCTTGGTCTTCCGAGCAACACGCTCCGTAGTAGCATCGTCATCCGGGATAGGGTTGTTTTCTAAGAACTGTATGATTGGAACTCTCCAGTCTTCAACATGCCCTTCTCCCGAGTCAATCACCATCACGTCCTCTTCGGGTGTAATTTTCGACACCGAAGGCTTCATGAGCTTCTCCAGAATCACATCATCAGGGACTGAAGATCGAGACGAGGCAATCCAAGCCAAGTGATCAGCATCTCGATTATCTAAGCGTGGTATATACCGCACTTCGAATCCATCGAAGCCCTTCTCAAGTTTCCGAACTTCTTCCAGATAATCAGCCATCTTCTGATCCGAGCATTGGTACTCCTTCTGTACTTGTCTGGCGACCAATTGTGAATCCCCTTTCACAAGCAGCCAATCAATTCCCAGTGACCTTGCAATGCGTAGACCCGAAACTAGGCCTTCATATTCCGCGATGTTGTTCGTAGCTTGAAACAGCAACTGAATCGCATACTTCGTGAATCTTCCTTCGGGTGAAACAAATACAACACCGGCACCGGCACCCTTCAAGGTGAAGGAGCCGTCAAAATACATGACCCAATGAGTAGGGTCGACTTACTCTTCTCCTCCATCATCAGTCCACTCAGTAATGAAATCTGCCAAGGCTTGACCCTTCACAGCTCTTCGTGGTACGAACTCAATCTCGTACTGCCCCAGCTCAACAGCCCACTGTGCGATTCGCCCCACTGCATCCTTGCTATGCACGACAGCCTGCAGAGGTCGATCCGACACTATCTTGATGGGGTGGGCAAGGAAGTAGTGCTTCAATTTTCTTGATGTCATCAAGACGGCGTAGAGCAGCTTCTGCACCATCGGATACCTCGTTTGAGCATCTTTCAGAATCTCGCTGACGAAGTACACCGCACGTTGTCTGGTTTCCCCTTCAACTTCTCTTTCCACCGTCAGTGCTGCATTAACCACAGCATCTGTTGCAGCAACGTATAAGAGCAGCGGCTCCTCAGGTTGCGGCGGTATGAGGGTAGGTATTTGCTTGAGATAAGCCTTCAACTTATGGAATGCCTTTTCTGCTTGATCATCCCAATCAAAGCCTTCCTTCTGTCTTAACAACTTATAAAATGGCATATCTCTCTCTCCCGATCTCGAGATGAATCTGTTTAGCGCCGTCATCATGCCGGTCAGCTTCTGAACTTCTCTTCTGGTCTGAGGAGGCTTCAACTTTTCAATCGCCGCCATCTTGACTGGATTAGCATCAATGCCACGTTCGAAGATCATGTATCCCAGGAGTTTACCCGAAGTAACTCCAAAGACACACTTCTTAGGGTTAAGCTTCATCTTGTACTTACGCAGATTGTCGAATGTCTGCTTCAAGTCATCGAGGAGATTCTCTTTCTTCTTAGTCTTGACGACGATGTCATCGATGTAAGCTTCGATGTTCTTCCCGATCTGCTCCTCGAAGACAAGGTTCACACACTTTTGATATGTGCAACCTGCATTCTTCAGCCCGAAGGGCATGGTCACATAACAAAAGATTCTCAAGGGCGTGATGAACGCCGTCTTCTCTTGATCATCAACATTGAGACTAATTTGGTGATACCCAGAGTAAGCATCCAAAAAACTCAATAATTCACTAGTAGAAGTAGAGTCTACAATCTGATCTATCCTCGAAAGAGGGTACTCGTCTTTCGGACAAGCTTTATTCATGCTAGTGTAATCGACGCACATGCGCCATGAGCCATCAGGCTTTGGAACTAATACAGGATTGGCTAGCCATTCAGGATAGTCGACCATTCTAATGAACCCGGCTTGAAGAAGCCTAGTCACTTCCTCATGTATGGCGTCGCGTTTGTCTTGAGTATATCTTCTTTGCTTCTGCTTCACCGGCTTGAAAGCCAGATCAATCCCCAATTTGTGCTCGATGACCTCCCTGGGGATCCCGGGCATATCAGACAGTTTCCATGCAAACACGTCGATATATTCCCGGAGGAAGGCCACAAGCTCGCTTTCCTATTTGTCGGGGAGGCCCGCGCCAACGTACGTCATCTTGGCGGGATCCGTGTCACTGAGTTTAACATCCTTCTTCTCAACGTTGGCCTCCTTCGCGGCTCCGCTAGGTGTCGAAGCTAACGCCAAGGTTTGGCGGTTCGGGGTCGCCGGAGGAGGTGTGTCTTTGACCTTCGGAGTCTGCGATGTATCTCCCTTCTGGGTTTTGGCTTGAGGTTCCTCCTTCGGGGACTCATTCTTGAAGTGTCCAGCTAACACGAGAGCATCAAGGTCGCACTTCACCGCCTCTGATTGGTCCGCATTAATGGTGATCACACCGTTCGGGCCAGGAATCTTCAGCTGGGCATATGCGAAGTGTGCTGCCGCCATGAACTTGAACAGGAAAGGCCTGCCTAAGATGCAGTTGTATGCAGAGTCAAAATCTGCTACTTCGAAGGTAAGAATCTCCGACATTCTGTTCTCCTTGGACCCCACAGACACCTCCAGATGAACTTTCCCTAGGGGTCGAGATGACACCCCAGGAACTATCCCATGAAATGATCCTTCAACCGGAGTAAGCATGGTGAGCGGCAGACCCATCCGCAGGAAGGTCTTCTTCATCAAGAGATTCAATCCACTCCCATTGTCGATCAGGGCCTTCGCAATCTTGTTTCGATGCACAATGATCTTGGCAACGAACGGCAATTCAGGACCACTTATCAGACTCTTCGGGTGATCTTCAGTGCCGAAGGTGATCGGAATATCCGACCATTCCAGCTTCTTGGATCAAGGCTCAGCTATCAACACCTCTCGCTGGATCTTCTTATACTGTGTTCGGGACGACAAGGCCGAACTCCCCCGAAGATCATGTTGATCTCAGGGTATCTCTCTTCATCCTCTTCACGATCTTGCCTTTCAGCCCGATGTGGACCATTATTCCTGTGATTCCCCCGATCTTCATCATGGAGCTTGATCTTCCCTTCTGCCAGGCGTTTTCGTTCCATCTCCTTGTACTTGTAGCAGTCATCGAAGTCATGGGAGGTACGCCTATGAATGGGGCACCACTTCTCAACTCTTTCGGGGCGGTCGTGATCACGACCCCGCTTTCGGGGAAAACGTCCCTCTCCTCTTTCTTTCTGCTCAACGGCCATGACTTCACGATCATCTGCCTTCTTCTTCGGACCTTTACCCTTGCCATCATTGAGGCGTGCTCGGGCATCAGCCGCTTTAGCGCAAGATTCTGCAATGTCGAAGAGCTCAGCGACCGTAGTCGGCTCTTTTTGGGCGATCGTTTCCACGGTCTTCACATCTAAGCATCCATCTCGATATGCTCCGATGACCTCCACATCATGGATCTTCGGGATGGTGTTTCTCATCTGGCAGAAGCGCTTCGTGTAGTCCCGAAGTGACTCGTCCGCCTTCTGTCTTATGTTCTTCAATTGGTCCACCGTGCCATGGCGAGTGTAGGAGCCTTGGAAGTTTCCTTTAAAAATCTTCGTCAGCTTAACCCAAGAATCAAAGGAATAGGGTGGAAATTCATCAACCACGTCCGCGCAGCACCGGTCAGGACGGTGGGTAGATAGCAGCACTTGACCCTTTCATCACCTCCGGCTGCATCGATCACCGTGGAGTAGATGGACAGGAACTCCCCGGGATCGGTGCTACCATCGTACTTCTCCACTATATTCGGCTTAAACTTCTCGGGCCATCGCACTGATCGGAGATAGGAACCAATGGCTTGGTAAGCAGGTGGCCCTGTTTCAGATGCTAGGCGAGGAGTGCCTGCGGACTCAGAATGCTGTCTTGGTGCTTGTGAAGGTCGTCCTCCCAGGCGCTGGTGGACGGAGGGAGCCCCACGCTGTCGATTCAAGACATGGCGGGCATCAGATGGCGCCAGGGGTTGACCTTGTCGCCTTCGAAGATCAGAAGATGACGCATACTCAGATGCAGCAGGCCTTTCATTGTTGATTGGTCCGAGCCTTCCCTGGAGGTTGGTGACAGGAGCGGCTGGAGCTGCTACATTGTTCACGGGAGGCGTCGTATTGATGCGACCGGCGATCTCGGCGACTTGTTGTACCAATGGGGCCAAGGGAGAACCATCGGGAGCCAGCCGGTTCAGCGACTCCAGCGCTGTCTGAAGCCGAATGGCGTCAAACTCTGGACCAAGGTGCGGCGTGACATCGGATGGAGCTCGAGATTGGGATCTAATAGACCTGATAGTGGGTGCGCTGCTGGAGGATGCCTCCGAAGCCCGCCCGGCCATGTACACTTGGCAAGAGGGATCGATGCCTTCATCTTCGGAATCTCCTCCAACTTCGGGGCAATCTTCACTGTCCCATGATTCATCATCACTGTCCGGGCTCCCGATCCCGAAGCCCGGAAAGTAACGTCCTTCCAGTATTGCCTGGACGACTTGCGCTTCTAGGGCAGAGCCAGAAATCGGATCCGAAGAGGATTCCGCCTCCGGTAGAGTTCCCGAAGGAGAGCCCCATACCCCTGTCGCAGCCTCCCGGAATGCATCCGCCGAGTTCATGAACCCGAACGGCATATGCGCTCCTGAAGACGTCGTCTCTTGCTTTTCCGGGGCGGCTCCATCGTTGAGGTTGATCGAGGCCACCAATTCCGCCAGAAGCGCCTCCTGCGCTTCTGGCGGGTTGACTTGCTGGAGATCTCCGTTCCCGTCGGCGACGAAGGTCAAAGATCTGAAGCGGAACTCGGCGCCGATAGGAAACTTCATGTTGTTCGCGGATCCTATCTGATGCTCTTGACGGAATCTCGACGCTGCCCCCTTTCCTGGCGCGCCTCTGTCGTCACCCGATTGAACAGGGTTGTTTGGCAGATATTTGGATCGTGGGAGCAACGTGGTTAGCGAGATCGATCTAAGAACACGCAGAGGGTTTATACTGGTTCAGGCCTCCCGAAGGATAAAAACCCTACGTCCAGTGCGATCTTGTATAATGTGGTAGCCTTTGCGTTAGGGTTTCGCAGGGTGCCAGATCCCTTTCCCCGTAGGGGTTACATGAATATTTATAGGCTAGTTACCGCCTATCAGAGTCCTTCCTCAACTACAATGCTCCTTCTCTGAATCTATCAAGGAGATCATAACCTTTCCGTAGACTATGTCATGCAAGACAAGTTTTTGGAAAAAACTTAAAATAGGGTTCGGAATATCTGGAAACTAGGGCTACGACAGTATTAGATATTAAGGTATTTGTGGGCAGCTGCTGGATGACGAAGACGAAACCATGAACGCGAATCCACGGAGGCGAGCATGTCTCCGAGCACGCCCAGCTGCGGGCACTCCGTTCCACTCTGAGAGGCCGCTGGTGAGCGCCGAGCCCTCCTGGTGATCCTTGTCGCCCCGACCCGCCGCGTCGGCCCACGAGGAGCTGGTTGAAATTCTCGCTCATGACCACGACGGAGGTGGCGCCATCGGTGTACTCGATCGTATTCTCGACGTATACGATGCGCTCGTTGTAGCGGTGCCGGTCCACAACTCCTGCAGCACCTCTCGTCCATGGCCTCTCGTCTTGGCCCTCCAGCCCTGTCCACTTGGGCAACTTGAGGTGGACAGCGATGAGCGAGACGGGGGAGTCGTGCGAGGAGCTCGATGACACCAAGAACAGCGTCGTTCGCTCCCTCGCCAGCCAACGCCAGGGTCGCCGGGCATCACCTAGCCCCGCACTGACAGCGCCGTAGTGGCTCTCCGTCTCCTACCCACGCGGATATTTCTTTTTCCCGTATTACCCTCACTAATGGCCATTAGTAATGGATTTTGGATCGATTGGTATTGTATCATCAACGCAATGTTTCAGTCTTGATTCAGTCGATAAAGATATATAGAAGGTTGTGTTCAGTCCTTTCTATTCTTATTGTGGCAGTGCTTCATACACAAGTTCTAATCTCAGTTACGAACAAACACCAGCAGAGCAGCGGGCTACCTGGACAATCGGAGAGGATCCGCGTGGAGAAGGATTGGAAATTTGGGGACAGCTCGGTGCGGCCCCAGGAGCGTGCCATCGCTCCTTGTGAGACGACGCAGCCGCGCTGGTTGACCACAGGCCATATACCGCCGCCGGAACAGCGGCGGAGGACCTGTGGGCGTGGCGAGTGGCGCGGAGGCGGAGCAGAGCAGTGGCGGCGCGTGGAGGGAGCGAATCATTTGTTGAAGCACACGGGTCGGGTGGCTTCGATGGAGTGTGATCGAGGACTGCTCGATCCGACGGTACGCAGAGGCCGTTTGCAAGCGACAAGGTCCGGCGCGCTGCATCCGCCGCCTGCCGCCTGCCGGCATGAGCGGTGAGGTGGCGGCCCGGATCGACGCGACGTCCTTTCCGTCTGTCTCGAGCCTACAATCTCACTCCTTTGCATCGACTCGTCATTCGGAGCGAACGAACAAATCGGTTCCACCAAAGAAGACAGAGTCGCTCCGAAAATCTGAGGTCGACGTGATCAGTTCTTGCTTCTTGTTACAAGGAGTGAATTAGTGGTGTGTTCTACTACAGAGCTAGTAGTCTAGTACGGAAAAAAGCAGCTGTATGGTTTCTTGTTCCCTCCATCGCTGTTGCGGGACTGAAGGTAATAGCTATTGCGTCCTGTACTGTCGGCAGGGATCGTTCGTGCAGTTAGGCCTTGCTCTTCAGTGAATTGTACGTACGTACCATTTTTGTGACGCACGGCAGGCACCAGCAGCACGATCGTTCGTGTGCTCGATTTTCCATGGCCTCGCCATAAGATATACCTGGTCACAGCGAGTGGCGTCCGGCCGAGGCAGTAGTGGCACGAGCACTACTAGGGGCCCCGGTGAATGTGTTAGGTTGCACCCATGTTCTGCATCTTTATCATATTGGCGCATTTTTGTTCTGGTCAGTTAGAATTTCACATCCTCCGAGCAAATTCGTCAATGGTTACTCGGCCTCTGATCCTAAAAGGTAAATAGACCGTAGACTACGAACTTGGACCCCCAGCACAGTGCACTGTAAATTCGTGAAGATGGACTAGTATATAAATAGCTACAGGCTGGTAGAATCCATGTGCACAAGCTTCTCAGTTGACAATTGGCACAGAAAACAGCGCTAAATGGTCGTGCTAAAGATCCTAGTATGGCTTTCGATCCTAACAATATGGTGCCTTCCTTCTCTCCCAGCACAATCCATCACATCAGAGCCAGCGCCTGTAGTTGTAGTTGCTCCAAGCAACAGAAGCAGGTGCCACTGCATCCCCCGCGAGCGGGATGCCCTTCTTTCCTTCAGGGCCGGCCTTACCGATCCAGGTGACTACTACCTGTCGTCATGGCAAGGTGAAGACTGCTGCCAATGGAATGGCGTCCACTGCAGCGACCGCACCGGCCACGTCTTGAAGCTCGAGCTCCACGGCTTGGAGGATATCAATTCAAGCATTGGACTCCGGCAAGGTCAGGCAAACTCATCATTCCTGGGTTTACGGCACTTGAGGAGCCTAGACCTTAGCTTCAACAATTTCAGTGGCATGCCGATCCCTGAATTCATTGGCAACCTCAATAACCTGAGGTACCTCGACCTTTCCAATTCAAACTTCAGCGGGCAGGTGCCTCCCCAGCTTGGTAACCTCTCCAAGCTGCTATACCTTGATGTGGACAGCACATCTGATCATTTGCATACTATTTACTCAACTGATCTTTCATGGCTATCACGCCTCACAAAGTTGCAATACCTAGATCTGAGTTTTATGAATCTTAGTACAACAACTGATTGGGCTAATGTTGTCAATAAGCTTCCTTCTCTTGTTACACTTAATCTATGCAACTGTGGGCTCCGGAATGCCATTCCATCACCAGTTCATGTAAATCTTACATCACTTGAGCACCTTGATCTCTCTGGGAACGAATTTATTTTCTCTTCTGTTGGAGCCAAGAACTTACTTTGGAATCTACCCAGTCTCCTTTCCCTTGGTATGGTGTCCTCTGGCCTTCAAGGATCAATTCCTGAGCAGTTGGGAAATATGACATCGATCATGAGGCTGTATCTGTACGGAAATTACTTAAGTGGTACCTTACCGTCAACCTTCAGGAATCTACACAACCTGGAAGAGCTGTGGCTGTATGAGAATAACATTAGTGGACCTGTGTCGATCTTTTTGAATAGACTGTCAGGAAATAGTCTAAACCTGTTAAAATTATCTGAGAACAATCTGACAGGGAGCCTATCGGATCAGTTGGGGCGCCTTAAAAAATTGACAGTTCTTGATCTCAGGAGTAACAGTATTAATGGCACAATCACAGAATCCCATTTCGGAGCACTGGCTAATCTAAACGAGCTATACTTATCTGACAACTCGTTATCTATTGAATTCCAACATAACTGGGTTCCTCCATTTAAACTCCATATTGCTGCATTACAGTCTTGCAAGCTAGGGCCAAAATTTCCAGAGTGGTTAAGATCACAGAATAGCATATCTGTTCTTGATATATCGAACACAAGTATCTCTGGTCCAATACCTCACTGGTTTTGGATAACATTTTCGGAGACTCAATTTTTGGTTTTGTCAAGAAATCAAATCAGCGGAATGCTATCACCAACAATGTTCAGGAAAATGGAGGCAGAAACTATGGACTTCGGTGATAATCTTTTGGTAGGTTCCATGCCAAAGCTTCCAAGGAAACTGAAATCCTTGGACCTCTCTAAAAACAACATATCAGGGTCTCTACCAACAGATTTTGGAGCTCCGTCATTAACAATGCTTGCCCTTTTCAAAAATTCAATCTCTGGTAGAATTCCTTACTACTTTTGTCATTGGGAAAAGTTAGGTTTTCTGGACTTGTCTGAAAACCAACTACATGGGGAATTTCCCAACTGTGAGAGAAGGTCATCAAATATATTCATGTTGAACTTGAACACCAACAATCTGTCCGGAGAGTTCCCAACATTTCTTAGCAAATGTCAAGAACTGATTTTTCTTGACCTGTCCTACAATCAGTTCTCTGGCATGTTACCCCCATGGATGGGGGATAAATTACCCTTATTGGCATTTCTAAGTTTGCGCTCAAATTTGTTTTTTGGCCACATTCCTCAACAACTGGCCACGATTAAGGGGCTCCAGTTTTTGGACTTGGCGTGTAACAATATGTCTGGGCCAATACCACAGTCACTTGCAAACTTCATAGCCATGGCAGTTGCTCCTCAACAAGATAACACACTTTCAGACATAGTCGATTATGGCTACAGCTTTAATGACGATGATCTGGTTTCTTACACTGATAGTTCATTGGTGGTCACGAAAGGAGAACAGCTTGAATTCACTAGCGGTATCATTTACATGGTAAATTTGGACCTGTCATGCAACATTTTGACAGGACCTATTCCTGAAGAAATTGGTAAGCTTGGTGCTTTGAAGAGCCTGAATCTATCATGGAATCATTTTAACAGTACAATCCCTGATAGTATTGGTGATATACATTCACTAGAGTCACTTGACCTATCACATAATGAATTTGGTGGAGAGATCCCAGCAACCTTATCAAAGCTGTTATCGTTGAGTCACTTGAACTTGTCCTATAATAATATGACAGGTAGGATACCATCCGGGAATCAACTGCAAACGCTCGATGACCAAGCATCTATTTATATTGGCAACCCTGGTCTGTGCGGTCCTCCTCTGTCCAAAAATTGTTCACAAACTGGTTTGCCTCCAGCTTCTCCAGAAGGAAACGAAGATGAAGACGAAACGGTTTTCTTTTTCCTAGCCATGGGTTCTGGATATGTGATGGGTCTCTGGACAGTCTTCTGTCTCTTCTTATTCATGAAGAAATGGAGAGTTGTTTGTTTCTTGTTCTCTGACCGCTTGTATGATTGGTTTTATGTGCAAGTTGCTCTGGGCTGGGCTTCTTTGAAACCAAAAATTGGTGGTAGCTGAGATCAGCAAGAGATGGATCTTTTGTTGTTTTCCTGTATAGTCTGAGGATTCAAGCATGTATCAACGTTGAATAATGTACTACTACTATTAATAATTTTGTAAATGGCCTAAGATTGGTATATATCATCAATGGCATGTTCCAGTCTCGATTCGATCCTTAAAGTTGTATCGGAGTTGTGTTCAGTATCTTTATATTATTGGGCCAATGCCACAGAAGTAGTAGTACCAACTCAGTGTAGGAACATCAGCAGAGCATCGGGGTACCTGGAGAAGTGGAGATAGGAGCCTCTGTAACTCGAGACAACCGCCGCCGCGCTGGTTGACCGCCCCACTCGCCAAACGCCGCCGCCGAAACAGCGGCAGAGGAACAGTGGGCTTGGAGGGCAGTGGCGGCGCGACGGAGGGAGCAAAGCATTGTAGGCGGAGCACGTGCGTGGATTCGATGGACGAGGAACTTTCTGCAATTGACATGGCCCGGTGCGCTGTATCGATCGGCCTATGACCTGCCGTCATCGGTGGGCGCCGACGTGCTTTCCGTTTGTTTCAAATCGACTTATCAAGACTATCATGTTCCGGGCTAACGAACAGGTCGGTTCCTCCGGGAAAACGAGTCGCTCCATGAAAACCAGCCAAAAACAAGGGGAAAATAATGCCGGTCTCAAAGTGTCTTCTTTCTTCGTTCATGTTACGAGTGAATTGTTTTTTTCTTTTATTTGCGAAAAGAGAATTTTATTGATATTATAGTCCCTATTACAAAATCAACCCAAACAACTAACTCTATTGATAAGAGACAAGAAACCTTCAAAGAGCTATAAAATCTACCATGTAGGATCATCGTCCCAGAAAAGAAAACTCCGATCTGAACGAACACGTCCCTTTCAAAAAAAAAAAAGGTAGACTAATAACCTTCCACACGCCAACACAATGAACTTGCTGCCGTCAAGTCTGTCATCAAGCCCGTCATCGCCTCTTTCAACAGATTTGTCATAAGAAAACACAAATCCAACCAACATCCAGATGGATGTTGACAGAAACCAAAATCTCACTGGCCCACAGTCATAGATGCTAATCACTAATAAAAAGTGAAGGTTCGTACGACTTCTTATTCGCTCCATCGTTAATGCATGGCGGAGATCATTCATGTCCCCTTTAGAGAATTTTATATATGTCACTCTTAAAGAATCATAAATAATTAGGCTCCACTATCATTATGGAAAAATTAATCTAAAATACACTTCACTTGTTTAAAAAATTACCCACAACTATAATACGAAGAAAGTTACTCTAAAGTGCCCTCTACATGTTTTCAAAAAACACTCACCTCTCACAACATTTCTATTAGATAAAATACACCAAATACCAATATATACGTTTATAAAAATGCACTATTTCCTAATAATAAAGGGCAAAATATATACCATAAGATAACAATCAATTAATGAGGCATTCAAAATATAATAAAATAGAATAGTTGTCTTATTAACACCAGCCCACGTCTATCACGCTAGTTAACATAATATTTGATTAAAAAGGAGTCACCATGTTCACACTCAAGAGTTTAAAATTATCACATTATTTAAAAAATAGGAATAAATATTACCTAACAATATAATTGGGAAAACAAATAATCCAAAATGCCCTTCACATGCTTTAAAAATGGCCCACCATTACAAAAACAATAGTCCAAAATATGCATCCCAATGCTTCCAAAATTACCATCAACATAATTTAAAAGGAGATAAAAATACTTATCATACGTTTACAATTTACACATCATTGTTTTTTTTTAAAAAAAAGAGATCAATTGGAAATAATAGTGAAAAAAATAAAAAAAAAGCTGGATGTTTGATACTAGACACGCAAATACACAAGGTATCATGCTACAAATTATTACCACATTAATCAGAGATAAAAAAAATTACATACCATGATCATTATGAATAAAATAACTCGGCCTCTCTACCTCTTTTTTAAATTGCCATTTTTTCTCTCTAAAGCCATAATATATATTTAGCCATGAACGTCTAGCTTGGCGGTTGGATCCACGATCTTGGCCGAGCGCACCATCTATGGTGGCGACGGTGGTCCAGCCCCTTGGCGGCGGGGTATGTAATAGGGTGCGATGGGTGGTGAGCGAGGGCTGGATGAGCACAGGGCCGGACGCCGCCCAATCCGGCTCATCGGGGTGCCGATGACATTCGTATCAAGGGTAGCTGACGACGACGAGACCGGTGAGTGAGATCCCCACTATAAAGGGGATGGAGGGCTATTTTGGAGGATGAAGAAAAAGAGAATATAGGATTGGGGATCAGATAGAGCATGTTTTATGCTCTTTCGTTCTTAAGATGACAATTTTTTGGTTATTAAGGATGAAATTGGAGAACTGCTGGAGTTGCTCTTATGCCAATGCAATGGCGGCATGCCGAGATCCGGGCCATGATGGGCGAGGCTTATCGACTTTCAGTTAGATCAAACGTGGAAGGAGCAGTGGTTTCTTTTCTAATTGTCCTCTTGTGCATTCAATTACGTCAAGAATGAATAGCAACGACAATTGCTGACCGAATCGATTTGATCAAAGCATGCCCGGGTTAAGCAACGCTCTTCTCCCCTATTTCGTCGTTGTACTGGCGCGACAAATTCGTTCATCGTTGGCGTGCTCCAGTGTTCCCAACAATCTTCGTGCTTACTTTGACTTCCAGCCCTAAAAACAAAAAATAGCATAGAATGTAGACTATGGCTTGACTCGAGCGCCGCGGCTGCACAGCGAACTTGTCAATAAAAGATGCGCAAGAGAGACACGCATAGCAGAATACGCCTGCTTTATATTCAGTTGGAGACTGACAGCCAAAACAGCTCAAAATGGCCGCGCTGAAAATGCTCCTGCTTGTGATCCCAACAGCATCGTGCCTTCCCTTCCTCCCAACAACTCATTCCACCACATCAGAACCTGCGCCTGCAGAAGCATCATCAACTTCGAGCCGATGCATCCCCTGCTCTTCTTGTCTTCAGGGCCGGCCTCACCGATCCGGGCAACTACCTGTCGTCATGGCAAGGTGAAGACTGCTGCCAATGGAAGGGTGTCCGTTGCAGCAACCGCACCGGCCACGTCGTGGAGCTCAGGCTCAACAGCTTGGTCCATGTAAACTCAAGCATCGGACTCCGGGATGGTCAGATGAGCCCATGCTTGCTGGGTTTACGGCACTTGAGGAGCCTAGATCTTCGCACTTCGCAGCAACAACTTCAATGCCGCGCCGATCCCTCAAGCCATTGGCGGCCTCAAGAACCTGCGGTACCTCTACCTCTCTGGTTCAAACTTCAGTGGGCAGGTGCCTCCCCAGATCGGTAACCTCTCCAAGCTGCTATACCTTGATATGACAAACATAGGTCATGGTTTACATATTGTTCGCTCGTCCGATCTTGCATGGCTGTCACGCCTCACAATGTTACAGTACCTAGACCTGAGCACTGTGAACCTTGGTAAAGCTATTGATTGGCTTCATGTTGTCAACAAACTTCCATCGCTTGTTACACTTAATCTAGCCCAGTGTGGGCTCCAGAATTCAATTCCACCACCAGTGCATGCTAATCTTACATCACTTGAGCACCTTGATCTCTATGGGAACGAATTTATTTTCTCTTCTGTTGGAGCCAAGAACTTACTTTGGGACCTACCCAGTCTCCTTGACCTTGATATGGGGCGATGTGGCCTCCAAGGATCAATTCCTGAGCAGTTGGGAAACTTAACATCGATTATGAGTCTGTATCTTTACGAAAATAACTTAAGTGGGAGCCTGCCGGTTCTGTTGGGACACCTTAGCAATTTGACGATTCTTCAACTCGACAATAACAGACTTTCAGGGGAGTTACCATTGGGGATAGGAGCACTCACTAAGTTGACAGAACTAAATCTTGGCCATAACAATCTTCATGGCACAATCACAGAATCCCATTTTGGAGCACTGGTTAATCTGAGGGATCTGTACTTAAATGACAACTCGTTAGCTATTGTATTCCGACATAACTGGGTTCCTCCATTTAAACTCAGTACTGCATCATTGAAGTCTTGCAAGCTAGGGCCTAAATTTCCAGAGTGGCTAAGATCACAGAATAGTATATATATTCTCGACATATCTAATACAAGAATATCTGCTCCAATACCACAATGGTTTTGGATAACATTTTCTCAGACTCAACATTTGGTTTTGTCAAGAAATCAAATCAGCGGCATGCTATCGCCAACAATGTTTAGGAAAATGGAGGCAGAAACTATGGACTTCGGTGATAATCTTTTGGTAGGTTCCATGCCAAAGCTTCCAAGGAAACTAAAATCCTTGGACCTCTCCAAAAACAATCTATCAGGATCTCTGCCATCAGATTTTGGAGCTCCATCTTTAACAATGCTTGCCCTTTTCAAAAATTCTATCTCTGGTAGAATCCCTTACTACTTTTGTCATTTGGAAAAGTTAAGTTTTATGGACTTATCTGGAAACCAACTAAATGGGGAATTTCCCAACTGCGAGAAAAGGTCATCAAGTATATTCATGTTGAACTTGAACACCAACAATCTGTCCGGAGAGTTCCCAACATTTCTTAGCAAATGTCAAGACCTGATTTTTCTTGACCTATCCTATAATCAGTTTTCTGGGATGTTACCCCCATGGATCGGGGATAAATTACCCTCATTGGCACTTTTAAGTTTGCGCTCAAATTTGTTTTTTAGTCACATTCCTCAACAACTGGCCACGATGAAAGGGCTCCAGTTTTTGGACTTGGCATGCAACAATATGCTTGGGCCAATACCACAATCACTTGCGAACTTGACAGCCATGGTTGTTGCTCCTCAAGACGATAATAAGCTTTCAGACATTGGCTTGGCGAGAGCTTTAATGAAGATGATGTGGTTTCTTACACTGATAGTTCATTGGTGGTCACGAAAGGAGAACAGCTTGAATTCACTAGTGGAATCATGTCCATGGTAAATTTGGACCTGTCATGCAACATTTTGACAGGACCTATTCCTGAAGAAATTGGTAAGCTTGCTGCTTTGAAGAACTTGAATCTATCACGGAATCATCTAAACAGGACGATCCCTGACAGTATTGGTGATATACATTCACTGGAGTCACTTGACCTGTCACATAATGAATTTGGCGGAGAGATCCCACCAAACTTATCAAATTTGTTATCGTTGAGTCACTTGAACTTGTCCCATAATAATCTGACAGGTAGGATACCATCCGGGAATCAACTGCAAACGCTCGATGACCAAGCATCCATTTATATTGGCAATCCCGGTCTGTGTGGTCCTCCTCTGTCCAAAAATTGTTCACAAACTGGTTTGCCTCCAGCTTCTCCAGAAGGAAACGAAGATGGAGACGGTACGGTTTTCTTTTTCCTAGCCATGGGTTCTGGATATGTGATGGGTCTCTGGACAATCTTCTGCCTCTTCTTATTCAAGAAGAATTGGAGAATCATTTGTTTTTTGTTCTCTGACCGCTTGTATGATTGGGTTTATGTGCAAGTGGCTCTGGGCTGGACTATTTTTATAAGAGAAAATATAGAAGCAGATCATGAGATTCGAATTACCTGTAAAAAAAGTTTACGTATCGTGGATTAATGTAAGTTTTGTTCGTTTCCAAATCTTATAGTTTATGTATCGCAAAAGTGTGATGACCCTACTATTAGCAGACTACATTAGCCTAGATTAGTGAGGTGATAAAGCATGTAAATGGTAATGCTAACTAGTTCAGTATCCAAGTGAGTATAAGTTGGGATAGGAGATGGTACAAACACACTAATGGCATTTGTCCTTAAGTTTAAATTTAGCATTCAAAGTACACTTATTCATAACGCAATAAGAAAACCTATACATGTATTTACTTGCAAACTATGATATCAAATTAGAGTGTGCAGCCCTGCCGACTTCTCTAATGCAAGTCTCTTTCCTTCACGAGCAAGCACCAGCTGATCAAGGCAGGCACTGCTCCCTGATTTATTTCTTCAGACCTTATGTCGTGCTTGAGCTAGCTAGGATTCCGAAACACTATCAACCATGAGTCCATGAAGCAGGAAACCTCAGTTGCATATATATGCAGGTTAGACTTTCTTTGTTTCATATGATTTCAGGTCAACCAAAAAAAAAATAGCAGCTCTAGGAAAGCTACAGCCAGTATATTTTAAATATACAAGAGCCATCAGGTTAAATCATCCAAAATTGTAACTTAACCTAAAATTTCAGTAGCACAGGCCAACATACTTCAAAATAGAACCTACTAGTAACATAAGCATCATATCTGACACATTGATAATTGATTCATGTGGAACAGCTGTAGTACACTTCAACTTCGATTTATATAAACACCAAGATCAGTAAATCACCGTCAAGTATAACAGAGCATCAGCATACAATTTCAATTATCAAGTAAGCAACCATTGATTTCAGTAAACTAAACTGCTAGAGCAGAGTACCAGGCGTAGTGCGGTAAAACACAAGAGGATCGGAGGAGCTTGACTTGGGACAGGTTATCTAGTTATCCCTCAGTCAAAAGACTGCAGATCATGCTGGATCGATGGTGCCGGTAGTGCACCATCAGCTTCCATGATTCAAACCCTAGGTCCTGTGTGCAATCGAAGAAACTGGGGGACATCTGGGAGAAGTCGAGAGAGGCAGAGAAATAGGCGGCAGTAGGAGGAGGCTGACCTGAGACCTAGCAACAGCCAGGAGCAGAGGACGTGCAGGTAGCAGCAGCTTGCGTCTGTTTCGGGAAGAAGAGAAAAGAGCCTGCACGGAAGACCAGAGAGATGAAATACGTTAACGTAAAAATTGCAAAAACTCACGAGTCATGGGTTTTCAAATACCCACTCGGCCACTCTCTTGTAAATCTTTCTCACCCGCAAGATTTAAATTGTTTCAGATTCCCCTTCCCCGTCCTTTGGGTCCGGCTTTGACTAGGGGTGGATGTCGAGCGAGCCAAGCTCAATTTGGCTTGGCTTGGTCTAGCTTGTTTGTCTAAGGAGTTAGCTTGACTTGGCTTGATATTAAAGCAAGCTAAAAAACTAGCTTGGCTTGGTTTGGTAAGCTTGCGAGCTAGTTTGTTTTGGCTCACGAACTGGATAATATAAATGGTCGATACAAAATATGTCTAAATATCAAGAGTCCAAGACGAGGACAATCTTAGTTATGTTGCAAATAAAGACAGACGTCACACCTTAGTACTTGGGACTTTGATTTAGTAGCTTTGAGAGCCAAGTTTATCGAAAATAGGACCTAAACTAAATCTTTATCAGCTCAATAGGCTCGCGAGTAGCTCACGAGCTGGCTCGAGCTAGCTTTTTAACAAAATGAGCTAAATCTTTAAGCTCGGCTTGTTAAAATTTGCATTCGAGCCGAGCCGAGCCAGCTTGCGAGCTATGAGTTTTTTGTCGAGCCCTAGCTTTGACCATCCTAAGTGGAGCTGGACAAGAAAATCAGGGGAAGGGGGGGAGGGGGGGAGGGGGGGGGGGGGGGCTGCGCTAACCCGTAGCGTCGAGCTCCCGCTGCCAATTTTCACCGTATTTTTATTGTTCACATTCACCATCATTTGGTTTCTTGATTTCTTATTAAAAAAATATATATAGGACATAGATTCAGCAAAAATATACTTCATTTCATAGAGGCTACAAACTAAATAGAAAGCATCACGATAACTAATACACTAAACATGAATATGTTTGCTGGCCACCATCGTCGGCCATGTAGTCTGCTGGCGGGCAGGGTTAGAAAATTTTGGAAATTTTGGGTCGTTCGATCGGCGATATATAGAAATCGTCAAATTGAGCAGCTGCTATCTCCGGAGAAAACAAACACTGAAGATAAAGCTACATCATACCCTTGAATTATATGGGCTGGCAGGCTTTACGACAACTTAGGCTATCCGCTGGGCCTTTCTTCTTTTTTTCAAGAGAAATACTAAACATGAACGTCTAGAATTAGACCTATAAAGCCCATACAACATACCCTTTCGTTTGGTCTTGTTTCTTCCTCGGACAGCCATCGGACAGACACAAAGCACAAAAGCTCCAATCATAGTGCAACGGAACGTACGATTTGAGAAAAAGTTGTGTGAATCGTGGATACAATGCATGATGTTGTGTACAAGCTTCTCTAGTTAGTGCTTATTCTTTCTGTTGCAACCGCTAGTGTGGAGAAGGTATTTTCTTCGATGAAATATGTGAAGAATAAGCTGAGAGATAGAATGGATGACAAATATTTGAACAATTGTTTGGTTATATTTTCTTTGGTTCGGGGGCACAGGCTGTTGGCTAGATTTCGGATCAACCCCTTTTCTTCCGTCACTTGTTCGCCAGCAGTGGCATACGCATCTCGGATCTATTGATTTAAGCATGATATATTCAAGGATTTTGTCATAAACACTACATAGATCATTGTACTAATATCTTTTATTCTATTCATAAAAAAGCGCCTCTAAAGACAGACTCTAAGCTGGCTTTTATAATTATTTATTGGATAAAAAAAAGAGAGAGAAGTTGATCTTGAGATTCACGAAGTCGTCATCAGCGGCTACCCCTATGAACGCCTCCAAAAGACTAGGCCGGTTGAGCTTAAGATTCACGAAGTCACCATCAACGCTTTGCTGTCGACAGGGACGTCGTCTCCCACTAAAAGAATAAATTGTTGTAACGTGCAACACCCGTGCCAAGCCTCAGACTTGAACCCAGGTGGCTTGGTTCCACCACAAAAAACCTAACTAGGTGAGCTATCCCGCTCTACCATATCACAATCCATACAACAACCGGTCTCATATCAACTATCATGTATCAAAAGTAAGAGATGGAGTCTTACATTCAGTTCATTCCAAATATGATCCGATGAAAGTATTCCAATAAGTTTACACACGCATTCAGAAACACACTTCGAGTTTGTCTCTCAGGTCCTTATAATCATTCAATATTCATCATTTGATCTCTTTTATTAATTTGTTAGTATCATATAGCTCTCATCTAAAATCATGGAATTTCACCCGATAAGATCCAATCTATATCTGTAATGCAATTGTTCGCTCAGTCAACTGCATGATCCTATGATTCCTATCTATAATAAGTTATTCATTATGATGATTATCCGCACAAGATCCATGTATCAAATGGCATGGATAAGAGATTTATGGTGGATATGAGTTGTTCCATCAGAAATTCAAGATTCTTTCATTATTGCATTGTATTGAAGTTATCATCATAAATCCTTAAATTCATGTTCCACAATTTGTTCTCGTCTATACAAAAATCCAATTAGTTTGTACAAAGTCTAAAATGCAGCTTAGATTTTGAATTGTGTAGGCGCAGTCCAAACTTAGATTCTAACTTGGACTGAGCATGCACTTACTTATTTAAATATAGTGAAGGGACCAAAATTACTTAATTTCTATATGAATGGTTCATCCTGAGTGCATAACCAAGAGAAATGAAGCCAGATTTGGAAACTTCAAAATCTTAAATTTTAATGATCACTTCTGGATCTATCTAATCTTTACCATTATGTCTTCAATGTCTCGAGAAGTTAAGTGGCAGGCCTGATATATCACTCCCTCATTAGTGCATTTCAATTGCTCATTGTATCATCATATATCCTGTTCTACACTGACCGACTACCGTTTTCCCAATGTACTCGTATCACCAATCATCATCTATCTTGGTCATCTGTTGCTTTAAACTAGTTTTTCATACCCAGTGGAGATAAAATATGAATAATACCTCTAAGGGCTGAATATTGACTCAGTATGAAGGAAGTTATATGCCTACAACTAACAAATAACGAGTTGGAGATTTTTAGTTACCAATCTAAACTTGTATAGTAATCATTTTGAATAACTGAGTTTATGAAATTTTTCCAAACTATAAAAGATACAACATCCACAGTAAACCATCAAGTGACAAGACAAGGTCCGGCGCATTCCTTGCGCCGCCTTCTGAAGCGCTTCTAGCGTACTCCAAGCGCCTTGCCCATCCGGTCCGCGTCAGCACCAATCGTTTTTGTCGGACTTGAAACAGTAAGTTCTAAACAGTAAGTTACCACTCCAGGAACACACACGGAGCGTTGAATCGAGTCGCATGATCTTCTAATGGTTTCCCTGATCCGTGTATCCGTGGCCTTGGTTACTCTGAGTCCGTCGCATTGTTGAATCTCGAGCTCAGTAGCTGTCGCGGTGTAACGGCGGTGCTCCTGCACTGCACGCGGGCTCTAACCACCGAACAATCTGGAGCAGAGCCTCCGGGGGAAAGCCATGTGTCACGTGCGCCAAAAAGCACCGCCCGTGTGGCGGTGCATGACGCTGACGTCGCCGCCTCCTTTTACAGGGTGCCAACCTGCGAGAGTTTCAAGGTGACGGGAGCTTAATTTGCCATTTTTGACATTCTGTGCATCCACTTCTTGCCAAGATGTCGACGGACGGCGAGCCTCGGTGGAACATGCAGGAACTGAAGCACAGCTTCGACGTGGCCAAGGAGGCCTCGCCGAGCTCCGAGCTCTGGACCGGCGGCCTCATCTGCGCCTTCGAGTTCGTTCGCAGCCGCGGCCTCGCCAGCCCGACCGGCCTGTCACGGAACAGCTCCGTGCAGTCCAAGGACCTCCTCCCGGCCATGGATGGCAGCAGGAAACCACCACCAGTCGCCAAGAATCTCTCAGACGGTACACACATAGCAGAGGCTAAAGCTACTTCTCTTGTAGTATTTTTCATCTTGTTGGCTGTCCCAATACAGGACTCATGCATGAGTAATACCATTCTTTGGGGCGGCAACTGGTGGTGATTGTTAATCAGGATCCGACGACGGCGACAGCCCGTACTGCTGCGACGACGACGACATCATCACCGTCGCCGACGTCGCCGCGCCGTACTGGCAGCGGCCGGCGGGCCCGACCTGGTGGTGCCACGTCACGGCGGGGCACCCGGCGGTGGACGCGTGGCTGGCCGCAGCGCGGTGGCTGCACCCGGCCGTGTCCGTGGCGCTCAGGGACGAGACCATGCTCATCAGTGAGAAGATGAAGCATCTGCTCTACGAGGTGAGTGGGTGGGTCCAGTGAATTCTTCTTCGTATCATATCGTCGATAGTGAATTTTACCCTACCAAAAAGCTAGCTGTCACTGTACTAAACGTAGATGAATGAACTTTACCATAGTAGACAAAGAATTCTAACATGGTACCTATGTGATACTCTGTTTTCCATCCGACAATTCTACCCTGTTTTGCATCCGACAATCCTGTCACTTCATGTATTGGCACACAATATATTGCTTGATTTTCTTTCCTTGGCGCTAATTTGTACTCTTTCAGGTCCCAGTTAGAGTTTCGGGAGGCCTGCTATTCGAGCTATTGGGCCAGTCGGTTGGCGATTCGGCTCGTGATGAAGACGACATACCTATTGTGCTACGTGCTTGGCAAACTCAAAATTTTCTCATCACTGTGCTCCATGTGAAAGGCGCAGCATCAAACGTTAACGTCATAGGAGTCACTGAGGTTCAGGTAATGGTCATTAGTGAATAGTTTCGCTGAAGGGCTGCGTCTTTTCCAGAACCATATTTTTCGGTCGTCCTTGACAAATTTCTTCTTTGTTCAGGAGCTCCTTTCTACATGTTGTAGTGTAGCTCCTAAAAGCATTCATGAAGTTATAGCACATTTGGCTTGCCGGCTTGCTCGCTGGGACGATAGGTGAATTTGATGAATGGCTCATGTTCTAGTTTGCTGACACTTGAACTTTTCTAACCTGCCATTTACATATCACAGACTCTGGCGTAAGTATGTTTTTGGTGCTGCTGATGAAATTGAACTTAAATTTGTGAACAGGTAGGCAATACAACGCTATGTTCAAATTGCTGGAATTCCTTTTCCTTTTTAACTATAGTTTACGGGCATTTGCAGGCGAAACCAGGAAGACCTAAACATGCTCTGTATAATCTTCAACCAAGACATAAGAAGATTAGCTACTCAGGTATGTGGCATAAATAAATAAGTGAATCGGAGAACCGGTAATATTCATATCAAGTTTCAGTTCGACACTGAAAATGTTATGTACTAATTTCTAGGTTATCAGAGTGAAATGGTCACTGCACGCTAGAGACGAGATAATTTTTGAACTCCTGAAGTATCTTGGCGGAAACACTACGAAATCGTTGCTTCAAGGTGTCAAGAAAGACACGAGACAAATGATCGAGGAGCAAGAAGCTGTTCGTGGTCGGCTGTTCACCATACAGGATGTCATGCAGAGCACGGTCCGTGCTTGGTTGCAGATAAATGCTGACGACAGTGTCGAGCTAGCAAGAACAGTTTCTAAATAGTTCCCATAAACGTTTGATATGCACTTATCTCCACAGAATAACTAAAGTTAAGACATGTAATTAATTTGTGATCAGTGAAGTATCAGGTTTGTAAACTTAACTCTTCTGTTGTGGTATTCAGGACAAAAGCCTTCCATTACGCATAACCTGACAATATTTGGTGGGTGTGGCCTGATTCTGTCCATCATCACCGGATTGTTTGGAATCAACGTTGATGGGATACCGGGAGCTAAGAAGACTTCATATGCTTTTGCGTTATTCTCGGGGCTTCTGTTCTTAGTAGGTTTTCTGTTGGTCATTGTTGGAATCATCTATTTTGGACTGCAGAAGCCCATTAGTGATAAGCAGGTTCAGGTAAGAAAGTTGGAGCTTCAGCAGCTTGTCTCAATGAAGCGTCTCCGCTTTTCGCAGGATCGAGTCGGTCAAGCGCTGATGAACAGACGCAACAGTACAGCATATAAAAAGCACGAATTAAGTCTTAAAGTTATTACATTAGTCCAATTAAAACAGCGAGTACACAGCGGAAGTCTTAACGATACAAATCCAAGTCTAAAGACAATAGATACAAGCGCACGCGCTCACGATACAAGTGAATTCACATCCAAAGCCATGAAGATGCGAACTCGAGAGGAAATCACTCCTCGGTCTCCCAGTGGGCGGTCCAACCAAAAGGAAGCTGGCCGTCCCACTGTCCACCTCCACCCGTAGAGTCGGGGATAAAGGTGCTACCTGCAACAAAATCATAAAGAGCCAAACCCTGAGCAACTAATACTCAGCAAGTCTTACCCGTCAAATTGGCTATCTACAGCCGACTCCTAATATGCAAGGCTACAAAGGGGTGGCTGACTCAATAGCATAATTCGCACTAAATACTTGATCCTTACTTTCAAGTTTTAATTCCAATTAAGTACTTAACCAATAAAGCAGTGTTCCTATATCTAGAACAGGTATAGTAACAATACATCAACGGTGACAGTATGTATAGAGCAATGTAAATAACAGTAATGTAAATAGACTAGCATCATATCATCAATCATATCACACTACGATGTGACGCAGTGAGCAAGGTTGCTCTTGACCGAGAGCGGCGGCATCGATGTACATCCTGCAGGAGAAAACCTGACCATACGCCGCACACGCGTAAAGTCGCATGCGGCAACTGTTTGCGAAGATCCCCCTGAAGCTAGGCTGGGTCCAACCCCTCCCGAGAAAGGCCTTCCCGCACGGTCCCCGTCCCAGACGTACGCCCCGATTGGGAAGCATCCTTTCTCTCCCGAATACCATGATAGAAAGGGCAGGCTTCCGCCGCACACCAGGGCAACCCAAGCTACTAAGTTTACTAGGCCCATAAAAACACTAGCATATGATCAGTACGTTCGAACTTGCTCAACAGGGCCAACAACGGACGGTCCTTAACCGACACAGACGGGGCTACCACCGTGAAGGCCCAGCCTTCTCGCACCATCCTACACAAACAAATCCCCGTCCGGTCTCAACAAATCCTAAATCCAGCTAGTACAAATCCAGGGTGAATCTACCTCGCGAGTGGGACCTACCACTCGACTTCTACCGTCCGCTAGCCACTAAGCCTAGCAAGTTCTAACGTAACCTAGACCACAGCTACAAAAATAGGATACAAGGTAGGATATAGAAGGGTAATCCTGATGCATTTCTAAGGTTTCACATCAACTCTTAATAGACCTAATGCACAAACATTGACTAGCCCCAATCAAGTGCGAAAATAAAAATCCTAAATAGGGAAGCATGCACCGGGGCTTGCCTGGCTCAGGAGCGTAGCTAACGGGGTCAGCGGGGTCAGTGTCCTGCTGCGGCTGCTCCTCCTGCACCTCCTGGGTCTGCTCCTCCGGCAGCTGGAAGTCGAGCGGCTCCGGAGTCGTCTCTGTCACTACACGTTATGACAAGGGAAGTAATGCATGTTAGATGCAAGATAATATGATGCAATTAATGATTTAATTACTTGATAGGACAGTCATTTACACTGTAAGTGCAAGTGATTAACTTTGTTAATTAATTCCGTCTGGAGTATTTCCTTCATTAACTTTTAATTAAGTTCACCATTAATTAACTTGGCAAGTTAAATGAACAATGTGATTTCGAAAGTTGATTTATGTCCAGTGGCATTTTTCTGCTGAAGAGTGCCACTGGAAGTAATTTATGGTGAAGTTTCATAATTTATTGCAAAGTAGATTATTTATAATAATTTATACAGTGCAGAACATGATTTAAATCATAAGAAAATAATTACGCAACATGTGACAGTGGAAAAATACTCTGCAGGTGTGTTATCAGATTCTTAACAGTCATGCAAGAGTTCAGGATTTATTGGCCAACAGATAATTTATAATGAATTAAACAAGATCTGAACAAATGTATTTTCCAGAAAATACACAATCTGCAAATGTGCGTTTTGGTATTTTTGCTGGATAGATGATGTTACATGGAGTCCAAAGAAATTGGATTTGTATTTTTCTGAGATGTATTAAATTTTCTATCGATTTTACAAATTTCTGTGAATTTCTGGACATTAAAGAAATCGGTAAATCCTGGAAAAAGGAAATGGGCTCGGTAGGGCGTGGATCTGGGCTGGGTAGGCCGGATCTGGACTGGGCCGAGCTGGATCCGGCCCAGCGCCACTGCGCACGCGCGCACGACGCCGGCCATGGCGCGGCGGCGGCATGGCGGCCGTTCCGGACGCGGGAGCGGGCTAGAGCGACGATGGTGAGGGGCGCGAGACTCACCACGATGGCGCGGTTCGCGGAGGGGAGCGAGACGTCGGCGGCGGGGTCCTGGGGTGGCTCGGCGACGAGGAGGCGGACGGCGACGACAGAGGCGACGGTGTTCCGGCGACTCGGGGTGGCGCGGAAGTGAGCTTGCGCGCGCACGAGCTTCAGCGTGCTCCCGAGGACCCCAAAGGCCTACACCTCGACGTGGAGGAGGCCGGGACGGCGGAGTTCACCGGAGGGCACCGCGGCGGCTCAACGACGACGAAAGGGAAAACGTCGATTCCGGCGGCTTGACTGCGGGAAACGCAAAATGGTGAGCTCTGAGGGGTGCGCAGCGTTCGCCTGCACCACTGGATGCGAGGAATCGAGTTGGTACTCACCGGAGAATGGGGAATCGACGGCGAGCTCGGAAGGGCTCAATCACCGGCCATGAGGAAGAACTCGGCGATTCGGAGGCTGGTTGCACGGGGAAAGGAACGGGGCGTCGACTCGAGCTTCACCCCATTCCCGCGCAGCTTCACGAGCACTAGCTTGGCCAGAGATGCCTCGACGGCGGCTAGCGGCGGTGAGCGGGGATCGAGCTCGGCGCGGCTATGGCGAAGCTAGGGTTTGGGGGCTGGCGAGCGAAGGAAATGAGCGAGGTAGAGGAACCGGAGTGGAGCGGGGCCTCTTTTGACGCCGTCCGCGGCCGAGGAGCGGGCCAGGGCGCCGCGGAGAGGCGCCGTACGCCGTCGGCGACGTGGAGCAAAAGCTCCGACGTCCTCAGTGAGACAACGGCCACTGACATGCGGGCCCGTCGGCATCTTTTCTTTTTCCCGAATTAATTCAAACTGAATTTTCCCCAATCTTTGGCGCTCGATTTGAACTAGCAAATGAACTCCAAAAATTGTGAAACCAGTTGCATTCGAAAGATCATGAAATGCTCTTTCCAGTGACATAACATGCACATCTCAATTCAAAATAGAATTCAAATGGCAGCTAGTCAAATTTGGACAATTTTGGAACTTTGGGGATTTATTTGAGCATCGAAATGAATTTCAAAAATCACCAAAAATTCTCCAAAATTCTTATTTCGCAAGCGCTATCTCCAGGAATTTTGGTTGGGTCAAGTTGTTAAAGAAAATTTTGAGTTACTTCACAGATATGGGTTTGAACTTCGTTTGAATTTTTGAATTTCGAATTTTTGAAATGGAACTTTTGTGCACGCCATCAGTTCTGCTGTGTTCAGTGTTGTTCTCAGTGACACGGGGTGTCACACTCAATGTTCCAGCACGAGGCCGAGACACACGGCAATGTGAGAGAAGGGGTCTTAAGGAGTGACTTGCCTCCAAGAGCCGCTGATCTCATCTATGACAAAGGTGTTTTTATATTCTTTCTATTTCCTGATTCCATAATGGAAATGGTAGTTAACATCTCGATAATTTTACATAAGTGTCCTAATTAGGAAGAAATACAAAACTATGCATAGCACTGCTAGCTTAGAATCTTAAAGTTCATTTTGCGTAGTATTTTGATTTAAGCAGGAAATAATCTATTTTGAAGGTCCAAAGCAAAACGTATAACCAAGAACATTTCAAAAAAAATGTGTATAACCAAGAAGTTACCTTTTTTTTTCCTTTTATCCAGATGATAAGTTTCATTTTTAAGAATGTGTGAATAAAACCGAGCAAATTTAAAGTTTTCACCTCTGGTCTGTCAGTGAGGAAATTGGGAAGTTACTTCTCACGCGAAGCTTAAAAAGAGCCAACCCTCCAAGGTTACCACTTGGTCTCACTTTTCACCCTGCAGTATCAAATGTGATGAGGTTAGCAAACCTATCAAAACTCACCAATTCCTGCCGTACAAGTGACATTGCTGATCTTACGTCATCCATGCAGCCCAAGAGAGAAGTGAATGTGGCAGCGTCGTCACGTCGTGCCCAGCTCTGAAGAAAACTCTGCGGCGTCATACAGATCAGGGCCCTCTTCAGAGGCCTGTAAAAACTTGATATTTTCTACTAGTACTATCCATCACAGCAACGTGTTGGTCAGACTTCCTGTGTGTCGTATCACTAGCAGCATTGGATCTGTTACTTCCTAAGCTATCCTTCTCATGACCAGGTGTCGTTCACATGGGCGTAGAGGTCGATGTAATTGTTACTTTCCCTTGTCATTCCCATGGCTACTGTGAGGTCGATGTAACTGTCAGGACTCGGGACTCGCCAGGTGCCACAAGTTGATCAAACAAGACAGTACTAGCTTCTCCAGTGGCTATATTCGGATGCAATTCCTTCCAGCAGTTATATACTTTTAGTTTTCATATTTATCCACTGAAACCGGGTGTCAGATATTTCCTCTGAGCTTCAGTTTTGGATGTGTTCTGAGGCCTGAGGGTGGCCATCACAACTAAGAAATTTGAAACCACCTGTAAGCAGTTCCTGTTGAAATATCTTTTGAGTTTCCTAAACCTTCATCCAATTTATACTTCAACAAATACATACGAAGCTTAACCAGATGTATGGGTACGTCGTCCACAACTCAGCGATCAGCAACGATTACAAAAAGTTTGAGACTTACATTGGATTACTTTGGTTGGACACAAAATTCTGTATCGGTTTGTTATGATTGCAGGTTTCTCTTCCATTCACGTGGCCTGTGAGGTGATGGAACTGTAAGAACTCTGCGCAGGAGCCAAAAAAGTAGGCTTCATCAAGACAGTATGACTGCCAGGCTTCTCCAGTGGCGACTTTGTACTCCCTTCAGAAAAAAGAAACAACTCGACTACTTGAGTCTCAAGACTCATCGAGTCGCGATTTCAGTTTTGGATGTGCATCAGAGTTTTGTGTTGGCGCATTTTTCAAAAATCATCACATGTTTTGAGCTTTATTTGTCACTTTCGGCACTCACGATCAGCGATAGTTGCAGAAAGTAATAATGGAATACTTGCTTGAACACCATATTTGATCATTATGGGTTGACATCGTCAAGCATTTCTAATCCGTTGTCAGAATTTCAGTGACACAAGTAAATGCAGAAGTGTTACTTAAATTGAAGTAACATTTTGTTTGGCACCGCTGTATTTATTCCTTTCTTAGACCAGGAAATAGGAGCAAGTACTATTCTTTCAAATTGACAAATCAGTACCGTGTGCAAAAGACGCCATCACTGTAAACAAAATTTACAGCTCCATGCTCATTTTATTTATGGATCGATCAGTTCAGAACCTGAGCACAAATACACTACTGGTACAATCTCTGATCGGCGTGAAGGAAGCATTTCCGAATGTGGAAGCTCATAACGTTACGAGCCTTGTCGGGAATGAGATTGTAGTTAATTAGCAAAAAACTGTTGGAAAACACATGCAAAAGTACTAGGTGACTGTCGCCCACTCAGTTGAAAAACTGTCGGCCACAGGACATTAAACTGTTGGCAAACATTTGATATCTTGTACAGTGTGCACACCTAAGGAACGAGGACTGATGAAATTTTTGTAATGATTTATGCTCTATAACAAGCACTAATCTACAGGATGAAACTGAACAGGTATAAATGCCTCGACCTTCAATCGTGCTCCCTTTCTGTTTTAGTTACTTTTCTTGTTTTTACTTGTAAATTGGTTCAAATTTACCAGTACAAGTAAATACACGGCGGTGAAAGGGGTCTTGGCCTAGTGGTTAAGGCAACCGAGTAGCACCTTTGAGGTCCTGGGTTCGACTCCCGGTGGGAGCGAATTTTCTAGGATTTAACGGCATTTGTGCTTTCAGCGGTATTCGACGAGGCCGTCGACAACGAGGCGCCAGTGGTGACTTCGGGAATCTGGAGAATTTGCCGGCTCAGTCTTCGAAGATGCTCATAGGGGTAGGGTTTGCGTATGTACGTTCATAGGGGTGAGTAGTGCTGGGACTCGGGCCGTGCCCGGGCCGGCACGGCACGGGCCCATCGTGCTTCGGGCCGTTTCGTGCCGTGCCGTGTTGGCCCGTCGGGCCGCATCGGGCCGTGCCGGTCGGCCCAACATTGTAAAAATGCGGCCCGGGCACGGCACGCGGCACGGCGGGCCGTCATCGGGCCGTGCCAAGCCCGGGCACGGCCCGGTTTCAGTGAAAGCTTCCAAGAATACGTTTTCAGCAAGAGAATGCGTATTTTTATTGTTTAAATCGATTCTTTTTATAGTGTTACATGGATAAAAAAATTTCAAAACTTCCACCAAAATTACACTAGATTAGGACAGCCCTATTACAAGTGTATATCAAATTTGAGTTCTAAAATCAACATAGTTTGTGTGTATATCAAAAAAACAAAGGAAATGTGAGTTTTTGCATTTTTTAATCTCCAAAAATATACTGAATTTTGAACTCAAATTTGGTGTGGAGTCGTTACAAGTCAACACCAACCTCTACAATTTTTGGGGAATTTTTTTAACAATATTTGTATGAATGTGTGTTCAAAATTTACTAAACGATATAGAAGTTCTAAGCTTTTGAGACAAACGAGGAGCAATTCGAACTTACATCAGTGTAAGTGCTTCAAAAAAATTTATACAAAATTCCTATGTGTAAAGATGTATAAGTTGTACATCCACACAAAAAATGACTTAAAACTTCATATTTTTTAAAGATCTACAAAATGATGAAGAAAATGTTGAATAGTGACCATTAATGACTTGACTGATTAGTAGAAAATTGAACTATAAAAGTTTGTATACAAACATTCCACATGATATAGATGATTTTTTAAAGATTATAGAAAAAAGAATCATCAAATTTGGACCACATATGCAAAATCTAAACAAGTTTGTATTTTGAAATATGAATCAAAATAACAAAAAGAGCGTTGGCTAAAGAACTTGACAAGAACACATTATCGGGCCAAATTCGGGCTGCCGGGCCACAACCGGGCCGTGCCGGCCCGAGCACGGCCCATTGAGCAGTGTCGTGCCGTGCCGCCCGATGTACCAAAAACCCGGCACGGCACGGCCCGTCACCTCGGGCCGGGCCGGCACGGCACGAAAACACTTCGGGCCGGGCCGAGCCACGTGCCGTGCCAAACGTTCGGACCGCGGCCCACCCGCATTTGGCCCGGCCCAAGTGCGTTGTGAGTGTCTGAGTTGTACTGTGTAATATCTCAAAAAAAAAAAAAAAATACACGGCGAACAAGGTTGCAACTGGTCTTTGGCCTTCGTGGCCTTGCAATAACGAAGTAGCCCCTAGCCACTACCAGGTCCGCCCCACAGTATATTGCGCCCAACACCACGTCGCGCTCCCGTGTCCCGACTTTGCATCGCAGCTGTTGGGCGTTTCCAAAGGCATGGGGCAGGTGGGCTACTGTTAACTGCAGCGTGAATCGGCGATGGAATGTTTCGCGAACACCAAGAACCGGATGCTCGGACAAGCAGACGTCACAAATAGCCATCGTCGGGGGCAATGGAGGAAAGCGGCTTCCTGCATCGGCTGACCGTCTCGCGCAGGGCAGCACCACGCGTGGCCGGCGATTAGAAAACACGGCCGATCGTGGCTCGGTAGCTATTGGTCGGGGTCCGCAAGTCGAACTAGTCATTGCGGAAGCTTCGCAGCCAAATTTGTCAATCCGTGGCCCCATCGATTGGAATTTCATGCCAAAGTCGTTGCAGGTGTACTTTAATGCCTAACTGTGTTGACAGCAATTGCGGAAGCTTCTCCAGCTCCTTCGCTTCTTAACTCGAGCAATAAATGACGGATGACAAACTGACAACAATGGTAAAGTTGTGGTGCAACACGCTCATCGCAACGGCTACTTGCAGTGCGTCATGATTGATCTTCACGTAGCAGAAATCATTTCAAAAATCAATCAATGCAATTGTTAAGTACAAAAACGTAAGGCAGTGGTCCGACGCACAAGCTTCTCTTGGATGCGCTCACCATGGACTCATCTATCATCATCGTCATCTTTACTGGTTGGCTGCATGGTGAAAGAGACATATGGCAACAGTGAAAATGAAAACGGAGAGTGTGTTTAAAATTTTCTTTTTCTCTTTCTTAGAGGCTCCACTAACATTTTTAGCTCAACCTCTTAGAAATTATCTTACTTTCCTTACTTTATTTTGCCATTTCTCAATGGCTGTGGGGCCACTAGTTTCATTAATCCATACCTCCTTCCCCGTGTCAACAAAGCCTTCTATCAATAACCAACCTAGTTCGAATTTGAACATAATTTGATTATAAACAAAAGATGCCTCTCCAGTGTTCATAAGTAGCGGGGTATGATCCGATATATCCCTAGTAAGGGCCTGCACGTTTGACAAAGGAAACTTTTGTTCCCATTCTGTACTCAACAAGATTCTATCGAGCTTCTCATAAGTGGGATTTTCTAGATTATTAGCCCATGTGTATTGTCTCCCTGACATTATGAGCTTTCTCAGATTCAAGCCACCAATGGTTCACTGCTGTTCTACTTTAGCTCTGTTGCAACTGGCAAGTGGTCGTGGTGATAATGCGCTAGCTGGACCAGGAAAATGCACCTCACCGCTTGTGCTTGGGTCTTCTTTTCGGGAGCGCCGGCGACGCCATCCCTGGCCCTTCACAGCCACTAGAGCCGTGCATCACCCAGCTATTTCCAACTCCATAGCCTGTGTTGAGCGTCGCCCAAGGCTCGGCACAGGGGAACGAGATTGCTGGGAAAATGAGGAGCGTACTAATGTGGTGCGCCTTCTGCTCGGAGATACGATGCCACGGGGGCGCGGCAGCAGCAGGCAGAGCATTGTGCGCGTGAGACATTGGAGAGAGAGAATCAACATGGGCGGGTGCTCTGTTTCCACGGGCCTGGCTAGAGAAACGCCGCGATACGTACGTCGCCGGAAAGGCCAGCGGAGGATGAACGATCCATCCAACAGGGGTTGAACGCATTTCGCGGAATGAAGGGAGCGACCGCGACTCGCATTTCGCGGCGTGTCTCCTTGTTGGACGATGCCATGCTTGCTCGATCCACCGATGCTGCAAACGCGAGGTCCGCACACATGGTTCCGCTGTGCCTGAACTGTCTGATCCGCGTCCCTTCCATTGACTAATCTTGAATGCGTAGCTCCTGCGTAACCATGTATGTAATGGCTCGCTGTGGTGATAGCCAAACATACTGTTGGGTTTTTTTTTTTTTTTTTTTTTAAACGTGCGGAGCACGTATTTCATTAAGAAGAAGAAGAAAATTATTACTAGCGTGGTCAGGACTAGATTCCTTAGGAGACTTAGCAAAAGCCAACCACGATATAGGGATAGTTTACAAAAGCAACCAAAAACAAAGAACGTAACACGAATGAAAACAACCTATAGCAAAAACAACATGGGCCCGTAGTTCACCTTTACTACCTAAAAAGGATAACAACACATACAAAGAAGAAAAACTGGGGGTCTAAGCCCTCCCGAAACGCAGGGAGAACAGCTTCCGAAGCTTGGTGTAGCCCGCTATCGTCCAAGGGTTGGCTTATTCGGCTATTTCCTGAGCCAGTGCGACTGGTTGTAGGTTTTGGAACTCATGTACTTTTTCGTTTCTTTCTTTCCAAAGCTTTCATGCGACCAATGCCACCAAAGTATTAAACCAAACTGCCAAAAGAGCGGGAACCACG
The DNA here is from genome assembly GCA_007726485.1 of Eragrostis curvula. Lineage (NCBI taxonomy): Eukaryota > Viridiplantae > Streptophyta > Magnoliopsida > Poales > Poaceae > Eragrostis > Eragrostis curvula. The sequence continues at coordinate 7,647,052 of RWGY01000009.1, read as the reverse complement.
GTGAAAGAACCGTGGGCAGCTTTCTACGCGACCGAAGCCTCCTCCTCAAAACATTCATTGCCTCCAAAAAGATGATCAAAAGGTGAAAACTCGGACCACGTTCTTTGTAAGTCACAGCTTCGGGTGGGAAGAATCCTCAACGGAGACTCCTTGATCACCCCCACCGCTCGTTACTCAGAACAGAAATAAAGGAGTCCATCGTCTGCATCACGAAAAATTCCACCACAATTCCACGACCTATGAGAAAGACTATTATGAACATTCTCAGGGCTTGCATGATGCGAGCAATCAGTTGAAATGCTAGGAAGTGAAGCCTTCCAAATCCTTCAACGACCAAAAGAAGAAGAGCTGGTGAAACGACAGAGGCGCCTGTTGTCGGCGTTGAGAAATCTGGCCGACGAGTAAATTTATACTACGCGCTGCAGTTGATTGAAGAGAATGAGGAAGACACAAAGGATTATACTGGTTCGGGCGATCGAAGCCCTACGTCCAGTGTGGTTCGTGTTGCTCATAGTAGAGGTTACAAGCTCTTCGAGAGAGGGAGAAGCTCCCAAGTCTCTAAATGTTCGTGGAGTTCGTCCTTGCGTGCGTTGCAAGGCTGAAGCGAGTGTGTGTGCAAAATGAGAAAGTGAGAATGCGGTCCCCTAGCCGCGAGTCAAGCTCTTCCTTTTATCTATCAAGGGAGAGTTAACTGTTACAAGGATGGAAGAAAAAAGAAAAAGAAAGTAAGAGAATTGGCAAGCAGCTCGGTGTAGGTAGGCGGCTCAGCAGGGAAGGGCGCGTCCGTCCTCGACGCCTTCTCCTCCGGGCGTGGGCGGCGACGGCTGCTATGGTTCAACTGCGGCGGGGATGTCCGCGTCCTGTTTGAGCACTGTGCGACCCTGTTCATATACGGCTCGCACTGTTACCGCGTGGCGAGGCGGCTTGACCACTGTCAACTGTCCCTGCGGGACGTGCGGGGCTTGAGGTTCACGTCTTCGGACAGTGCCGAAGGACGCCCACTTGTGGCCCATTTAATGCGCTCCACCGGTCGAGCTCCGACTCTGGTGGTCCGACCCCTTTGGTCGGAGGATGGGGTCGGGCGCCCGGGGTCGGTCGAGGTGGAGTTTTTCCCCGACCTCCGGGGGTCGGGAGGTCGGTCGAGGAATCGGGCCTCTCTTTGCCCGTGCAGCCTCCCCGGCCGCGGGCCGCGTCACGCGTCGTGGGCTGAGCCTTTGTCGTTGGTGCCTGCAGAGACAACCACGGCCTCTGGTCCGGTCCTTAGCCATTTACGTATGATTGCGAGGTTACGTGGGTAATCGCGGGTATCTGATTTTGGGTACCCGACACCTGTCACTGGAGCATTGCGATCACGACCAAAGAAATGAGCCAAAGCCTCCCTCGCCTGGATCAAGTGGTCTTCGCGCGGATCCGACCGACAATCAGGCCAAACACGCCGATTTGATCGGCAGAGTGGTGCTCGAAGCATCACGACTAAGAGGGAAGAGAAGGGAGAGCAGAAGCGAGGAAAGGCCGGGGCGATTCCGATAGAGGCAACCACGACCAAGTGACAGAGACCACGACCAAGCGACCAAGCGACCGCGACAAAGTGACAACGACCACGACCAAACGACAAAACGACCACTACCAAAACGACCAAGCGACCACAACCGAGCATCCACGACTAAACGTCCAAGTGACCACAACCAAGCGATCAAGCCAAACACACCGATTTGATCGGCAGAGGTGTTTGGAGCATCACAACCAAGAGGAGAAAGAAGAGGGTGCAGAGGCAAGATTCAGACAACAGCGACCAAGCGACCATGACCATACGACCAATCGACCACGACCAAGCGACCACGACCACGACCACGTGTCCCTCGCCCCGACCAAATATGATAGGAGGGGTCGTCGATGATTTTCTGAGCTAGAACGACCGGTTGAAGGACATGAAAATCAACAACCTTCTTGTTGTGATCCTTCTAAAGCCACCACGCGACCAAGCTGACAAAAAAAGTGGGAACCAGGGTAAAGAACCTTGGGCAGCTGTCTACGCGACCAAAGCCTCCTGTTCAAAACATACATTGCCCCCAAATGGATATTCAACAGGTGAAAACCCGGACCACGTTCTTTGTAATTCACGGCTTCGGGTGGGAAGAATCCTCAACAGAGACCCTTTGATTACCCCCACCGCTCATTACTCAGAATAGAATAGAGGCCGTCTGCATCACGAGAAATTCCACCATAGCTACACGACCCACGAGAAAGCCTATTAAGAACATTCTCAAGACTTGCATGATACTGTTGGGTTTCTCCTGGGTCACAATCTTATTTTCTCCTCCTTTGGCAACCAGGTAAGCAGCTCCTTGTGTCGTACGCGCTGGGCAGGCTAATTGCCGTCGACTTGTCTCTTGGACTTACTTGTACAGCCACTAGTGTCTTGGACTTGTTCAGCCACGGTCGCGCGACGACTTATTAGACTTGTACTGCTGCCGGTGCATATAATGCTGGTTGATTTGAATGAACTGATTTGATGTGTTCAGCCCAATTGCATGGATGAGTTCATTCAAAAAAAAATCATGGATGAGAGCGCGCACTGTCCCAACGATAGGCCTGTTCTACTGCCTTAGGCTATCTCCAACGGGTGTCTCATTGGACACATAATACACAAAATGGGTAGCCAAACCTTGAAATCATCTCTCCAACGGACGACGCAGACGGCGCACGCACTTTTGATGCTCGCCCTCCCGCGACCAACAAATGCGACACTTTCCCCCGCGACGCATCGCTTTCGCTGCGTCGTCGAGCGAGGTGTAGGCGGAGAGGTTGTGGCAGAGCGGGTGCCGGACACGGCGGCGGACGGCGGAGCAGCGCCCGGGCTGAGCTGAATCGAGCGCAGCAACGACGAGGGTCGTCCATCGAGGTCCTCCGCGTCGCCTGCTCCTCCTTCCCCTACTCCGGCTTCCTTGCCGAGCACAAGCGCCGCCGAGCTCGACCAAATCCCGGGGCTTGAGGCTGGCGTCGCTCATCCCGGGGCTCCACCCCTTCCATTCCCTTCCCCGGGGGCTCGAGGCCGGCGTTGCTCATCCCGGGGCTGCCGGACGACGTGGCGGCCGTCATCCTCTGCCTGCTCACCTTCCCTGACTAGTTCTGCTGTAATACCCCAGTCTGTTTGTAGTCTGGTAGTTGTGGTTTCGGTTCATGTAGCCCAGAAGTGAAGTGGAGTTGTGGAAATAGTCCCACATTGGTTGTTTAGGTGGATGAGGGTCAACATATAACTTTTGTTGGTTCCATGCATAGCACCTCCGGTTTAACCTTTTTACACGAAGTGAGGACAAAAGCGTAAGAGGGGTGCTATGTGTATGCGCGTGCTCGCCTCACGTGGGAGCTGGGCGGTGGCGGCTTTGTTCGAGGTGGGAGCGACATGGACGAGGCCGGCGGCGAGCTCGACGACGCACTTTCGGGAGTCCGTTGGAGACATCGTTTTTTGCCTCTCCTGTTTTCAACCTCACGGTGATCTATTTGATGTTTCGGGTCTTCGATTTGGGGTTCCATCGTTGGATATAGTCTTAGGGCATTATAAATAGACCTCAACCTCTTATTTGCTACTCACGCACCCATACAGCATTTCCACAAGTGCCCCAGGAAAGGGGGAAAAAGTATCAAAGAAAATAGAGAGAGCATGGCTAGCAAAATGATTGGTTGCCTGCTACGCCTCCTCGGAGCAGCGGCAATCATCTTCGTCCTATTTGTGACCTTGATACTGCCCATATCATCTGCTCATGCGAGGGCGATCGAAGTCAGGGGCTGCATTGCGAGCGAGCGGGAGGCACTCCTCTCCTTCAGGGAAAGCTTTCTCGACCCTGCTTTGCGTCACTCGTCATGGCGAGGCCAAGACTGCTGTCAGTGGAAGGGAGTCCGGTGCAGCAACCGAACTGGCCATGTCGTCAAGCTTGACCTCCGGGGTGACCAGGTCTTCCCCGAAGCGACCCCGTTGCGAGGTGAGCTGAGCTCCTCCATCACAACCTTACGACACCTGAGGTACTTGGATCTTAGCTCCAATTGCTTCAAAATCAGAAAGATACCTTTGTTTCTGGGCACATTAAAAAACCTTAAGTATCTCAACCTCTCATATGCGAATTTTGTGGGAAGTATACCGTCGCAACTTGGCAACCTTTCTCGTTTGCAATACCTTGATCTTAGTGGTAATTTTTATGGTCTGTATCTATCAGATCTTTCTTGGCTGCCACGTCTCCCTTCATTATCGAGTCTCAATATGAGCTCGGTGGACCTCAGTTTAGCGAAGGATTGGGTTCGCTGGGTGAATATGCTACCTAATTTGAAATCCCTCGTCCTGCCTGACTGTCTCCTTAACAGCACACTTTCTACTACTCATATATTGCATTCTAACCTCACACATCTTGAGATCCTTGATTTGTCGAACAATCAATTCTACTCTGCTCTCCGACACAACTGGTTTTGGAATCTCACGACTATCAAGGAGCTTTATCTTAGTTATTGTGGTTGGTTTGGACCCATCCCGGATGCACTGGAAAACATGATAAGAATCGAGATCATATACTTGGATAACAACTACCTATCGGGTATCATGCCATCAAACTGGAAAAATCTATGTAGTTTGCAGATACTTGTTTTGAAATCAAACAATATCAATGGAGACATTATGGGAAGAATGCCAGAGTGTTCTTGGAGCAAGTTGCGCACGCTCGACTTGCAAGGTGCAAATTTGACTGGGCAGCTGCCGGTTTGGATTGGAAACCTGACCAGGCTTAGTTATCTTGACATCTCCATAAATATGTTTGTAGGCTCTATACCTCTTGGGATTGGAAACATGACAAGTCTTTGTTATCTTGACCTTTCTCAGAACATGCTGATTGGCAGTGTGCCTCTTGGGATAGGAAATCTGACCAGTCTCACATATGTCGACCTTTCCCGAAACAAGCTAGTTAGTGTTAGATGTATTGTAGCTGTGCGCATACTTGCTTGTATTTTTCCTCTAGTTGGAGGGGTTTTCTGTATATTTGTACATTGTACATCTTGCCCATTGGGCTAATGGAATAGAGTTGAGTTGCATTCCTAACATGGTATCACAGCTAGGGTTTCCCGATCCCACCTCCGGCCGCCGCCGCCGGCGAACCGCCGGCTAGCCGCCGACAAGCAACTCCATCACCCTCTTCTTCTTCCCTCCCACCGCCCAGATCCGCAGCCTCCACGCCTGTCCGGCCGAGCCGTCGCGCGTCCGCCTCCACCTCGCCTGCACGGATCCCGCGCCGCCGCGCGCCACGCCCGCGCGCGCCGTCGCGCGTCCCGCCGCCGCGGCCTTCGCGGCGCTCCCCCGCGGCCCGCGCGCCGCGCGTCACGCCCCCGCGGCCCGCGCGCCTCGCCCTGGTCCGCGACCCCACGCCACGGCCTGCCGCGTGCGCCGCCGCGCGTCCCGCCGCCGCGGCCTGCCGCCGCCCCTGCGCCCTGTGCCCTGTGCCCGGGCACCTCTGTTTCCTCCTGCCTCTGCTCAGATTGGTCCCCAAAGAGGCTGAGGAAAGGAAGAAGAACAAGAAGACAGAAAGGCCTGCACGATTGCTGTCAAATGGCTCTTCCTTTTGGTGCTAGACCCGGGGCTATCCCTGTGCCTCGCTGCCCGGTCTTGTTCAATGGCATCAATTGGGGGGAGTTTGCTTTTCACATGGAGGTTCACATGGGTGGCCAGCAGCTATGGGGATATCTCACAGGTGATCGGCCATGTCCGCCGTGCCCCCGCGTCCCCGTGCAGCCCACCTATCCGCCTGATGCTAATGAGGCCACGAAGACTAATATGCTTGAGGAATTTGAGGCTGAGCTAGATGCTTATCAGTCTGATCTTGCCAACTACGAGACTTGGTGTCGTGAGGAGGCTTGTGCCAAGGCCATTCTTCTTGCTAGCATGGAGACCGACCTCTCACTCACACTCAAGGGTCTCACCACTACGCAGCAGATGTGGGCTCATCTTCGTCGAAGTTACGAGATTCGTAACGAGGCGATGTACCTTGCTGTAGTGGAGGAGGCTTAGTCGCTTCGACAGCTTGACCTCACTGTGGGGGAGTTTCACCGCCAGATGTGTGCAGTGTGGCACCGTCTCGACAGCTTGGGTGCTGAGTTTTGCGGTGCTGGTACTTGTCAGTGCTGTGACCGCCACCGGAGCCAGAGGGAGACTCTTCATCTTCACGAGTTCCTCTCTCGCCTTCGCCCCGAGTTTGAGACTATCAGGTCCCAGCTCCTCACACGTCGTCCACGCCCTTCACTTGACGAGGCGATGCCTGAGCTGCGGGCTGAGGAGACTCGTCTTCGCTCTGGGGGTGTGGGCCTAGCTCAGCAGTCTGCCACTGTCTTGGCTGCCCGAGCTCCTCCGGCCTCCGCACCTCCCCCGGTCCCTCCGCCCCCAGCTCCTACGGCTCCTGTGGCATCTCCGACCACCACTGAGATGATGTGCAGCTATTGTGGGATATCTGGCCACGACTTTGCTGTTTGTCGCAGGAGGCAGCGCGACAGGCAGGGTCGTCGTGGTAGACGCTCTTCTCAGAGCTCGTCGGGGTCCTCCGGTCAGCAAGGCCGTCGGTCGTTGTCTGCAGTCGAGACGGAGGTCCTTGCACTTTTGCGTCGACTTACTGCCTCAGCACCCGGGACTGCTGCTTCTACTTCCACTCCACCTCCTCCTTCGGCAGGTATATCATCCACGTGGTTTCTTGATTCTGGTGCTTCTTTTCATATGACCCCTGATTCGACCCAGTTATCCTCTATGTCATCTCCTAGTCCACCTCTTCATGTTCAAACTGCAGATGGCACTTCTCTTTCTGTTGCTGGGAGAGGCACCCTTTCTACTTCTTCTTTTCATGTTCCTACTGTTTCACATGTTCCTAAACTCACTATGTAGTTGTTGTCCGCTGGTCAGATCACTGATCATGGTTGTCGTATTATTCTTGAGCCTGACTCTTGTTGTGTTCAGGACCTTCGTACGGGGCTTCTGGTGGGGACTGGGCCTAGACGTCATGATTCTCAGGGCCTTTGGGAGCTGGATTGGCTGCGCCTTGCATCACCCACCTCTGATGGCCAGCCTTCTAGTTCATCTGCTTCCGCATTTGTTGCTTCGTCTACTCCTACTTTTGAGCAGTGGCATCGTCGTCTAGGTCATCTCTCAGGTTCTCGATTGTCCACTCTGGTTGGTAGTGGTGTCTTAGGTCCAGTTTCTGGTCAGTCTGGTCTTCATTGTACGGGTTGCAAGCTTGGAAAACAGCTGCAACTCCCATATCCTGCTAGTGAGTCTAGATCTCAGCGTCCTTTTGATCTTGTCCACTCAGATGTCTGGGGCCCTGCTCCTTTTGTTTCAAAAGGGGGTCACTCTTATTATGTGATCTTTATTGATGACTATACGCGGTTTACTTGGATTTATCTTATGTCTTCTCGTGGTCAGTTTCTTTCTATCTACCAGCAGTTTGCCAACATGGTTCGTACACAGTTTGACTCTCCCATTCGAGCTTTTCGTGCGGATTCTGCTGGTGAGTACTCATCTAATGCTCATCGTCATTACCTTGCTGATCAGGGTACTCTAGCACAGTTCTCTTGCCCTGGTGCTCATGCCCAGAATGGTGTTGCTGAGCGCAAGCATCGCCACATTCTTGAGACTGCTCGCGCCCTTATGATCTCTACTGATCTTGCTCCTCACTTCTGGGCTGAGGCTGTCTCTACATCAGTTTTCCTCATTAACAGACAGCCTTCCTCTGTTCTGGTGAGTACTCATCTAATGCTCATCGTCATTACCTTGCTGATCAGGGTACTCTAGCACAGTTCTCTTGCCCTGGTGCTCATGCCCAGAATGGTGTTGCTGAGCGCAAGCATCGCCACATTCTTGAGACTGCTCGCGCCCTTATGATCTCTACTGATCTTGCTCCTCACTTCTGGGCTGAGGCTGTCTCTACATCAGTTTTCCTCATTAACAGACAGCCTTCCTCTGTTCTTCAAGGATGTACTCCTTATGAGCGTCTCTTTGGTACGCCTCCCCGCTATAGTCATCTACGATGCTTTGGGTGTGTTTGCTATGTTCTTCTCCCCCCTCGTGAGCCCACTAAGCTGACTGCTCAGTCAGTTGAGTGTGTCTTTTTGGGCTACAGTACGGAGCATAAGGGTTATCGCTGTTACGACCCTGTTGCCCGGAGGATGAGGATTTCGAGGGATGTTACCTTTGACGAGTCTCGTTCCTACTATCCTCGCTCTCCCTCCAGCACTACCTGTAACACTGTTGAGTCGTTATCGTTCCTCACTCTCCCAGATTTGTCTTCTCCATCTTCTACTCAGGAGCTACCACCGTCACCGCCACCATCCTCATCACCACCCGTTCAGGATACTCGTTACTACACTCGTCGTTCGCGGCCTGTCCCTCCACCTGATACCTCTTCGTCCCTTCTTGGACCCACTCCAGAGCCTTCTCCTCCGTATGCTCTTCGTGATCGTAGCACTCTCCAGCCTCCCCCTCGCTTTGGTCTCACAGCTGCTGCCCTTGTTGAGCCCACATCTTACAGAGAGGCTGTCGTCCACCAGGAGTGGCAGCATGCTATGGCCGAGGAGATTGCTGCTTTGGAGCGTACTGGCACTTGGGATCTTGTTCCCCTCCCGCCTTACGTTACTCCTATCACGTGAAAGTGGGTCTACAAGGTCAAGACTCGCTCTGATGGCTCCCTTGAGCGCTATAAGGCTCGACTTGTAGCGCGTGGCTTCCAGCAGGAGCAAGGTCGTGACTATGATGAGACCTTTGCTCCCGTCGCTCACATGACCACTGTTCGGACCCTTCTTGCCGTTGCTTCTGTCTGTCACTGGTCCATTTCCCAGCTCGATGTTAAGAATGCTTTTCTTAACGGCGAGCTGCGGGAGGAGGTCTACATGCAGCCACCTCCAGGGTACTCTGTCCCTAATGGCATGGTTTGTCGGCTGCATCGTTCTCTTTATGGCCTCAAGCAGGCTCCTCGGGCTTGGTTTGAGCGTTTCTCCTCTGTTGTTACTGATGCTGGTTTCATACCTAGCCATCATGACCCTGCTCTCTTTGTTCACACTTCTCCTCGTGGACGTACACTTCTCCTCCTCTATGTTGATGACATGATCATCACAGGTGATGACTCTCAGTTTATTGACTTTGTCAAGAAGCGTCTGAGTGACAAGTTCTTGATGTCTGACTTGGGTCCCCTTCGTTACTTTCTTGGGATTGAGGTTTCTTCCACACCTGAGGGCATCTATCTCTCCCAAGAGAAGTACATTCAGGATCTCCTCTCTCGTGCCGCTCTTACTGATCAGCGCACTGTTGACACACCTATGGAGCTTGGTGTTCACTTGCGGCCCACGGATGGTGAGCCTCTTGCGGATCCTACTCGCTATCGCCACCTTGTTGGGAGTCTTGTGTACCTTGGGATCACTCGTCCTGACATCACTCATTCTGTCCACATCCTCAGTCAGTTTGTCTCTGCTCCCACTCAGCTCCACTATGCTCACCTTCTTCGTGTTTTGCGATACCTTCGTGGGACCATCTCTCGCCGTCTTTTCTTCCCTCGCACCAGCTCTCTCCAGCTTCAGGCGTATTCCGATGCGACGTGGGCTAGTGATCACTCTAACCGTCGCTCTCTATCTGCCTACTGTGTTTTCCTTGGATCCTCCTTGATTACATGGAAGACCAAGAAGCAAACAGCGGTTTCTCATTCGAGTGCTGAGGCTGAGTTACGAGCCATGGCGGCCTTGACAGCTGAGGTCACATGGTTGCGGTGGCTACTTGAGGAATTTGGTGTGCCTGCCACATCACCGACTCCTCTTTCTTCTGACAGCACTGGTGCGATCAGTATTGCTCGAGACCCTGTGAAGCATGAACTCTCCAAACACATTGGTGTTGATGTTTTCTATATGAGATCACAGGTGCAGGACCAGGTTGTGACCCTTCACTATGTGCCTTCCGAGCTTCAGCTTGCAGACTTCTTCACGAAGCCACAGACGAGGGCGCAACACAGCTACTTTCTATCCAAACTCAGTGTAGTGGATCCACCATGAGTTTGAGGGGGGGTGTTAGATGTATTGTAGCTGTGCGCATACTTGCTTGTATTTTCCCTCTAGTTGGAGGGGTTTTCTGTATATTTGTACATTGTACATCTTGCCCATTGGGCTAATGGAATAGAGTTGAGTTGCATTCCTAACAGTTAGTACCGTACCTGATGGGATTGGAAAACTGGGCAATTTAACATACTTGAGCCTTGGTGTCAATAACTTCAGTGGTGTGCTTTCGAAAGAACATTTTTCAAGTCTACATAACCTTGAATACTTGAACCTTTCACAGAACTCTCTGAAATTATATTTGGAAGAAGATTGGATTCCTCCCTTCAGGCTAACAGAAGAATATTTTGGGTCCTGCGACATGGGCCCTCGGTTCCCTGCATGGCTGAGGTGGCAAACTGGAATAGATGTCCTTGATATTTCAAACGCGAACATAAACGATGTTTTGCCATACTGGTTTTGGGTTGTGTCTTCTAAAACTTCTAGCTTGTACTTGTCAAGAAATCAACTAAGTGGGGACTTACCGACAAAGTTGCAGCTTCGATTAATATCAGAAATGGATATCTCTGGAAATAATTTGTCAGGAAAGCTCCCGTCAAATCTCATAGCTCCCAGGCTTACAAACTTCCTCTTTCACAACAATCATTTTACAGGCACCATCCCACCGTACTTGTTTCAGATGCCCAGTTTGCTCGAGATAAACTTGTCAAACAATCAACTATCAGATGATTTTCCAGAATGTCGCAATAACAGCTCATTAACTGGAAGTTATTCAACAGATCAGCCTTTTTCTTCAGTGATTATGGTAGACTTGAAAAATAACAATTTGTCTGGGGAGTTCCCTTGCTTCCTTCAGAATGCTACAGCAGTGAGTTTTCTTGACCTATCACATAACAAGTTCACTGGAAGTGTGCCAACATGGATAGTTGAGACGATGCCCGGCCTAGAAGTGCTGATTCTTAGGAATAATATGTTTTGTGGTATCCTTCCCAAGCAGTTAACAAAGCTTTCTGCACTTCATTTTTTAGATGTTGCACACAACAACATATCAGGAAGCATACCTTCATCTCTAGCAGGATTGTCGGCCATGACAAGTTATTCATATGGATTAAATGGAGCAGATTACAGTAGTGACAGCATATCAACGTTTGTGAAAGATCGAGAGGTCAACTATTCCCACGAACTCACGAAACAAATTGTGTTGATTGACTTGTCAAGTAATAGTTTCACTGGATACATTCCAAAGGAATTATATTTCCTCAAGGGCCTTCGAAGTTTAAATCTCTCTAGGAACCATTTAAGCGGAGAAATCCCAGGCAATATTTGTTCTTTAAGGGGACTAGAATCTCTCGACCTATCTTACAATTACTTCACTGGCAAGATCCCAGCAAGTTTAACGGACCTCACCTTTCTGAGCAGCCTGAACTTGTCATACAATGACTTATCTGGAACAATCCCCACTGGACAACAGCTACAAACACTCAATAGTCAGTACATGTACATTGGCAATCCAGGGCTTTGTGGTCCTCCTCTTCTGAACAATTGCTCGACGACTGAAACAAATCAAGATGTCAATCAAGTGCATGATATTTCATCTCTCTACCTCAGCTTGAGCACAGGATTCATGACGGGTATTTGGACAGTGTTCTGCACCATGTTGTTCAAAAAAACATGGAGGATTGCCTACTTTCAGCTTTTAGATGTGTTATACGACAAGTTTTATGTGCAAGTGGCCCTCGGCAAGGCCGCTGTTGTAAGGAAATTCCAAAATGTGGAGTCATGATTCATGAAGGTTTGCTTTCCCTCCCCTTTGTACAATACAATCCTTATACACTTCTATACAGTCATTCCAATAAAGTTTTGTTTTGTATTTTCTTATTCCGTCCCTTGTGTTACAATCAGGTCAGCTTTTTTTTTTTTTTTTTAGCCAAACAATCAGGTCAGCTTATAGATTTGTGTGGCAGCAATGTCCAATCATCTAATTGAGCAGCTGTACGTAGCATATCATGACATGATCTTGGCCGCGTTCATACTTTTCTGGTTGTAAAAATTCTTGTTTTTCGCTCAAATCATTCCGTGGGCGTTTACTGACAAGGAATCTGTAATATCGGTATAACTAGTACGCAACATGGCGATGAAAGGGGCTTCAAAACGTACGGTAGATAAGGAAGATGGCAACACATAAGCATCATTTTTGCACCGTTTCTTCTTCTGTTCTTCCTGCATGGAGTACTTGTGTGGATGCCCATGTCTCTAGGTTCGTTACTAAAACTCCTGAAAGGTATTAGCTCTGCTCCAATGGCTCACTGCCGTTGTACTTTAGCTGTATTGCAACCGGCAAATGGTCGTGGTGATAATGCGCTGGACCAGGAAAATTTTGCTTCACCGCATATGCTTGTGTCTTCTTTTCCGGAGCGCCCGTCGCCTTCGCAGCCACTAGCCGAGCGGTGCATCAGCCAGCCATTTTCTACTCCATAGCCGGTGTTGAGCGTCGCCCAGGGATCGGCACAGGGGGACGAGGTTGCTGAGAAAAATGAGGAGCGTGCTAGCTAATGTGGTGCAACCGACGCCGGCCGACGATGCGAGAGGATTTAGCGTGCGCCATCGTGGCTATGCTCGGAGACGATGACACGGGGGCAGCAGCCGGCAGAGAGAGAATCAACAGCCGGGTGCTCTGTTTCCACAGGCCTCACTAGAGAAACGCCGCGATATGTGCGTCGCCACCGGAAAGGCCATTGGAGGATGAAGAACGATCCAATGTGGGTTGAGCGTATTTCACTTGACTCGCATTTCGCAGCGTCAGACGAGGCACGCACGTATCTCCTTGTCACCGATGCTGGAAACACGAGATCCACAACAGGGGTTCCGCTGAGCCTGAACTGCCTGATCCGCGTCCCTTCCATTTCTCGTGCGCAGGGCTAGGAGGACGGGATGCCGGATGGAAGACGACGACTAGATGCGCGACGCGTGACGGCACAGAGCGGAAACTTTCACGCATCCCTTTTTTTTAAAAAAAAATTACACAGTACAACTCAGACACTCATAACGCAAGCACACTCACCCCTATGAACGCACATAGGTAAACCCTACCCTTATGAGCATCTTCGAAGACTGAGCCGGTAAATTCTCCAGATTCCCGAAGTCACCACTGGCGTCTCGCGCCTCGCTGTCGACGGCCACGTCGACTACCGCTGAAAGCACAAATGCCGTTAAATCCTAGAAAATTCGTTCCCACCGGGAGTTGAACCCAGGACCTTAAAGGTGCTACTCGGGTGCCTTAACCATTAGGCCAAGACCCTTTTCACAACTTTGACGCATCCGTTAGTTATGTAGCAAATCGGATTACCTTCTAAACAGAATTGTTAATTGATTTTATTTGATTTGACAGGTGTCAAATATTACTGGACCCTGCACATAATCGGTTCAGGGCCCTGCACGGGAGCCGTTCTAGTCACGACGTCTTTTTTTTAAAAAAAACCAGTTCTAGTCACGACGTTGGTCACTGTAGCAAACATGAGAAAAAAAAGTCCCATTCCGTCTTATTGGCAGACGATTTTGGCCTGCCGCCCGCCACTATGCATCCGCCACTGCTAAAGAAACAGAGCAGTGACGGGCAACCCCATCCGCCAATACAAGCCATTAAAGAAAGAAAAAGAGGCGCCCGGGCTAGCGTGGGTCGGGGGCGTCGTGCGGCTGCGTGGTAGGGAATGGAGAGGGCCATCGTTGCTAGTGATGTGCACGGAGAAGATGGAGACGGGAGAAAGAGGATAAGGGCGGAGTTTGTGTGCGGCGTTGAATGAGCCTGTTTATATATGATGTCCATGTCCAGGCCGAAATGATTCTGTCCGCCACTGCAAGCATACATGACCTAACTATGCCCGCCACTACTATGTATTTTTAGTGGCGGACGTCATGTTTCAGGTATTGTAGCTTTGCTGATGAAATCTTGTCCGCCATTGTTAGTAGCTACAGTAACTCGCATGAGCTTGCAGTGACGGATGAAATTGTGTCCGCCACTACTAAAAAAGTATTCCCTCACTAAAAGCTCAATTTGTACTAGTGTCTGGCGTGCACAAAATGAAGAAGGAAAAAAAAGGATATCTGATTTTGAGCGAGAACGCACAAGCATGAGTTCATCTCATCCGTGTTCTCCACGTTTACAACCGCACAAAGCGAGCTCAAACTTCGTCTCTAGGAACCAATTAGAGTCAAGGTCGTTGCATGCCGTACGTGCCGGGGCAGGATATCTGATTGCCGTCGACTTATTGCGAACTACTAACGTGACCGGGGCCGGCGGTGAAAGCGGCCGCGACTCGCATTGTGCGGTATCAGACGAGGGAACGTGTCTCCATGGTGGACGATGCTTGCTCGATCCACAGGAGGGTTCCGCCGTGCCTGATGAACTGCCCGATCCGCATCCCTTCCACTAGATGTAACGTCCCTTCGTAATTGACCATCCATGCCTAGCTGTTTGCCCCTTGCGCATGGCGTCTTCCCCTACGCATACTGACCCAGTCCGTGCTACACTGCTGTCCCCGTGTCCGTATTATGCCAGAGCCAACTTTCGTCCTCGTCTAACAGCCCGGACTTCACGGCAACGGCACGTCAGCTTCGTAAAATGACACAAAACTGACCCTCTTTACTTTAGTTGCCCCGCGCTGTTTAATTCCATCTGAATCGAACTTGGATTTGTCGCAGACGCTATTCGATTTTCCAGAGTTGGTACTGTTACAGGAAGAAATGCAAACCTTCTATTATTTAAACACACACACAAACACACAAAATAGACTAAGAAAAGGAGCCACCACATTCGTTTTCAAAGGCTCAAAATTTCCACATTAATTCAAAAAACAATAAGAAGAAAAAATTACTCACCACTGTCATTATGAAAATTTTAATCTAAAGTACCCTCAAACACATTTCTGTGTTACCCACCATGTCATTATGAGTCTAAAAAATAGCTACATTCGGAATAATAAAAAATAGACAAAAATACACTTCACATCTATTTCTAAATTACCCATCATGCCATATGAGTAAAAGAAAGCTAAATTTGGAATAACCAAAAATTTCCTCACCCTTATTTCTAAATTACCCACCATGCCATTATGAATAAAAAAATAAATTTAAAATAATAAAATAGCAAAAATACCCTAATTCCTATCTCAAATTTACCCACCAAACCACTATGAGTAGAAAAATAATTAAATTTGAAATAATAAAAATAGCCAAAAATACACCTAATTCATATTTCTAGATTACACACTTTTCCAAATTTAGATTAATAAAGAAATCTATTTTAATATTCACAACACAAATGAAAAAATAAAATCCAAATGAAAGTAAATATAAACCTTAGAAAAGCACATGAAAAATATAAACAATAATAACTTAAATTCATATCCTTAACTAAAACTTGACATGCAATGTAGCTCTCATTAGGGTCTAAAGACTTCCTTGGCCCACATATAATTTAGTTGAAACATGAGTTGCAATGAATTATATATTTAAATGTAATACCCTAATGGTTAAACACAAACAATATTTATCTTCAATGAGTAAACGGAAAGTAAATAGGTAAGAAATATGTATATGTGTGTCTATCAAAAAAGAAAACAAAGCAAAATAATTGACAAAGTGTAAAAAGCACTTTTAACATTACAATATTATGGGACTTTAAGGCACGTATATAGTGCACATCTTTTATTACTGAACATATCTTTTATTTGTGTTGTGTCTTTCCTACACTGAAATTGTGACATGTGTCCTATCTCTACTACATAACAAAAGACATCCCGTCGTCCGCACACGCAAACAAGGTGGGCCCCCCTGGTGCGATGGTGGGGCCAGCGATTGAGGACCGCCTTCGATTCCGCGTCTGCGCTATTCGAGGAACCTTTGATCTGAACGTCCATTTTGTATCAGATGACCCACGCTTCTTTCGTCGTTGGTACGTGATCAGCGCCCTCGTCGTCCGCACGCGGCTCCGGTCGCACACTCGGAGGCATATCTTTCGTTCGTTCTTGATCTCACGGGCCATGTTCAATTCGTCGTTGGTATGGGATGCACGCTCCCGTCGTTCGTACGCGCTTCGGTCGCACACTCGGAGGCATATCTTTCGTTCGTTCTTGATCTCACGGGCCACGTTCAATTCGTCGTTGGTATGAGATGCGCGCTCCCGTCGTTCGTACGCGTTTCGGTCGCACGCTCGGAGCCATATCTTTCGTTCGTTCTTGATCTCACGGGCCACGTTCAATTCGTCGTTGGTATGGTATGCGCGTTCCCGTCGTTCGTACGCGTTTTGGTCGCACGCTCGGAGCCATATCTTTCGTTCGTCCTTGATCTTACGGGCCTCGTTCGTTTCGTCGTTGGTATGGGATGTGCGCTCCCATCGTTCGTACGCGATCCGGTCGCACGCTCGGAGCCATATCTTTCGTTTGTTCTTGATCTTACGGGCCATGTTCATTTCGTCGTTGGTATGGGATCCGCGCTCCAGTCGTTCGCACGCGCTCCGGTCGCACGCTCGGAGCTATATCTTTCGTTCGTTATTGATCTTACGGGCCTCGTTCGTTTCGTCGTTGGTATGGGATGCGCGCTCCCGTCGTTCGCACGCGCTCTGGTCGCACGCTCGGAGCCATATCTTTCGTTCGTTCTTGATCTTACGGGCCTCGTTCGTTTCTTCGTTGGTATGGGATGCGCGCTCCCGTCGTTCGCACACGCTCTGGTCGCATGTTCGGAGCCATATCTTTCGTTCGTTTTTGATCTTACGGGGCACGTTCAATTCGTCGTTGGTGTTGTATGCCCGCTGCATACTCCTTATTCTCTCCTTATTCTCTTTAGGCATTGCTCAAACCCTACATCTCTGTTTCTTGAAGTCGGCGGCGCTCTTCCTCGTCCCCTCCGTCTTCAAAAGCCGGCGGTCTCTCGTTCTCCCCCTCCGTTTCTCAGTGACGTAGGCCTCATCCTTCCTCATCCGCGCGGCCTCCGATCTCTCGAGCTTCGAGCGTGCCCTCATCGGATCGTAATCCCCAGAAATGAACCTCCGAGGCCAATCCTCCGAACAGGATATCGGAGGCTCGTCTATTCTGCCGTGCGACTACCCTCTACGTCATGATCCAGTATCTATGGTTGATACAACAAAGGTATCAATTTTTTGACCCTTTTTTGACCTAAACCCAAACCTTTGACTTCCTTGTACAATCTGACCAAAGTTTGACCAAAGCAAATTGAAGAGAAAAAAATAGTTCAAAAGGAATTCAGGAACATGAAGAGGCGAGAGAAATATCGTATGGCAAAAGCTGCGATGGCTACGTGTGATAGACTAGGTGTTAGTTATGACTTTGGCGAAGTGTTTAATGTGATTACGCCATCTGTAAACCGAAACAGTTTAGATGGGATGAGACCTATTGGAAAAGCAGCCGTGATATCTGTATGTTCTATAGATGCGTCGGCTCCAAACATAGGTATATTTTTTTGTTGTTTGCCCAAATACTAGCAGTAATACTTACTAGCAGTAAGTGGTGCAGAATTGCTTGGATTAATCCCCCCCCCCCCTCCCTTTTCAGGTCGGGTGGCGCAAAAGGAGTCTAGAAACCGGGACATGTTAGATGAGATGAGGTCAATTGGAAAAGCAGCGATGATGGCAGGTTCTTCAGATGCGTCGGGCCCCAGCACAGGTATAATTGTTGATGTTTTTTTGATGAGTTCTTGTTACTTTTCATACTTAATTAATTGGCTCTAAATTACAGAAGTAGTGGCGCGGATGGGGGACAGATTGCTTGAGTTGAGGCCACCTCCTAATCTGATTATCTCAGGTATGTCCTTCGATGGGAAAAATGCTTTTGATTTTTTGTATTGGATACGGTGCTGATTTGACCTGCAGAAGACCCAAAGGAAGTAGACGGTATTTCGGAGCGAGAGGAGTGCCAGAGAAATGGACGTCATCGAAGAATATTATCTGAGGAACAAAAACAAGCTAAACGATTGAAAGAAAGGGACCGGTACGCAGCAATGACGCCGGAACAGAGAATAGCTCAGCGTCGAAGGCAAGCATTGCTTCGACGCGAAAACCGCAGGAGTCATGGATCCAAAAGGACATCGGAATATAAATTGACATCATATTCTGGACCCGTTGTTGACATTATCAAGAGTTGATGTCAAGGTATGCCTCGAAATCAGTCAACAGGAGTTCAACACATCCAGTCTAATGGTGTCAAGGCATTATTTGGGTTGTCATCACAACTGCGAGCACGGCTGGACAGAGTAAGGGGAAAATAAATATATGTTAGGAGGAGATAGAGTTAACCTTTGTTCATTCATTTGATACTATAAAGTTTCATCTGATAGTAGAAAGTTACTAACTGTTGCTAACAAAATGCTAAACTATCATAGCCGTGATTCCCATGGGGTTGCCAAGTTCGGCTGAGGCGAAAGCGTCGATGGCGGCGTATGTGATATGCTCCGATGTCAACACCTCCCTTCCCTAACTTAAGTGGATATCTTTATTGTCTTTTTCCATATCTGCTCCCAAGAGCTCCTTCACTAACAGCTTGAGTGCTGGCTTGGAGCTCTTACTCCCGTAGCCCTTTCTTATTCCGAACTCCTGAAGATCTACCGCATTCTGGACACGGAGGCCATAGTCATTGATCAACCTGTGGACATCTCGAGACACATCGGCCGCTAAGAATTTGCAGTGAAGGCACGCCAGGAAATCCTTCAGGATGACAGGGATGTCGTCTGCGCGGTATATCTGGAACACCAGACAACGGGTACCGACGCATAGCTGTAAGATGGCTGTCTTGTAGCTCTTCTTCCTTTTACCGTGCGCAGAGATCGTTCGCCATTCAGTGTCGAGGCCAACGACTAGATGTTTGCGATGGTCAACTCGAACCTCTTGGATGAAGTCATATACTGCTTCGTAGGACTTTGTTACCGTCGTCTGGATAACTTTGTTGTTGAAGAGGATGTAGTGGGTGGTCGATGCCGTGGTCCTTGCGTCGTCGTGATCGGTCGTCCTCGTGTTCGTCGCATCGTCGTTGTTCGTGGTCACCGTGGTGTCCGCGTATGAAGCGTCTCCGCTTTTCGCAGGATCGAGTCGGTCAAGCGCTGATGAACAGACGCAACAGTACAACATATAAAAAGCACAAATTAAGTCTTTAAGTGATTACATTAATCCAATTAAAACATAGAGTCGCACAGCGGAAATTAACGATACAAGTACAAGTCCAAAGCTAGAAGAAAAACAAGCGCACGCGCTCACGATACACAAGAACCCGCATCCAAAGCCATGAAGATGCGGACTCGAGAGGAGATCGCTCCTTAGTCTCCCAGTGGGCTGTCCAACCATAGGGAATGGCCATCCCACTGTCCACCTCCACCCGTAGAGTCAGGTATAAAGGTGCTACCTGCAATAAAACATAAGGAGCCAAACCCTGAGCAACTAATACTCAGCAAGTCTTACCCGTCAACGTGGCTATCTACAGCCGACTCCTAATTATGCAAAGGCTACAAGGGGGTGGCTGACGCGATAGCATAACTCGCACTAATTACTGGATCCTTATTTTCAAGTTAGGTACTTATCCAGTAAAACAGTGTGCATATCTCTAGAACAGATATAAAGTAACAATACATCATATAAGCAGTATACAGTAATGAAATATAAATAACAGTACTAGGCATCATCATCAAGCATATCACACTACGAGGTGACTCAGTGAGCAAGGTTGCTCTTGACCGAGAGCGGCGGCATCGATGTACATCCTGCAGGAGAAAAACCTGACCACATGACATATGCGGCAAAGGCCACATATGGCAACCGTTTGCAAGGGTCCCCCTGAAGCTAGGCCGGATCCAACCCCTCTCGAGAAAGGTACCTCCCGCCACGGTCCCCGTCCCAGACGTACGCCCCGTTCGGGAGGCATCCCTTCTCTCCCAAAATACCATGATAGAAAGGGCATGCTTCCACCGCACAGCAGGGCAACTCGAGCTACTAAGTTTACTAGGCCCATAAAAACACTAGCATGTGATCAGTACGTTCGAACTTGCTCAACAGGGCCAACAACGAACGGTCCTCAATCGACACAGACGGGGCTACACCACCGTGAAGGCTCAGCCTTCTCCAACCATCCTATACAAGCAATTCCCCGTCCGGTCTCAACAAATCCTAAATCCAGCTAGTACAATCCAGGGTGATTCCTATCATGCGAGTGGGACCTACCACTCGACTTCTACCGTTCGCTAGTCCCTAAGCATAGCAAGTTCTAACGTCATCTAGACCACATCTACAAGAAATAGGACCCAAGGTAGGATATGGAAGGGTAATCCTAATGCAGTTCTAAGGTTTCACAGCAACTCCTAATAAACTTAATGCACAATCAATTACTAGCCCCAATCAAGTGCGAAAATAAAATCCTAAATAGGGAGGCATGCACCGGGGCTTGCCTGGCTCAGGAGCATAGCTAACAGGGTCAGCGGGGTCAGTGTTCTGCTGCGGCTACTCCTCCTGCACCTCCGGCAGCTGGAAGTCCAGTGGCTCCGAAGTCGTCTCTGTCACTACACGTTATGACAAGGAAATAATGCAAAGTTAGATGCAAGAATATGATGCAATTAATGGTTTAATTACTTGATAGGACAGTCATTTCCACTGTAAGTGCAAATGATTAACTTCGTTAATTAATTTCGTCTGGAGTATTTCCTCCATTAACTTTTAATTAAGTTCACCATTAATCAACTTGGGTAGGTTAAATGAATAATTTGATTTCGAAAATTAATTTATGTCCAATGGCATTTTTCTAGTGAAACCCACCACTGGAAGTAATTTACTGTGAAGTTTGATGATTTGTTTCCTTACAGCTTATTTATATTAATTTAAACAATGCAGGAACGATTTAAATCATAGGAAAATAATTAGGTAAGCTATGACAGTGGAAAATGCTCTGTAGGTGTGTTAACAGTAGCTTAACAGGCATGCAAGATTTTAGGATTTATGGGGCAACAGAGAATTAATTATGATTTAAATATATCTGAACACTTGTATTTATACAGGAAAACTATGAAGGGTATTAAGCGATCTGCTATTTTTCCTAGACAGAGAAGAGCACAAGGAAACTAATAAAATTAGTTTCATATTTTTTCTGAGTTGTATTTATTTTCCTATGCATTTTTGAAATTTTTGTGATTTTCTGGAATTTAAACTAATCCGAAAAAGAAATTGAAAACGAGCCGGGCCAATCAGATCACCTTGGCGAGCTCCAGCTCGGGGAGAGCACGGTTGGCGATGAGGAGGTGCGGACAGGGGTCGTCGACGTTGAGGGGCTCGCGGGGGCGCGACGGGGTAAAACTCGATTCCGACGGCTTGAGCTATGGAATCGAAGAATGGAGAGGTCATATAGGTGCGCGAACTCGTGGTGAACAAGGGGGAGCAAGGAATCAAGACTGGGCTCACCGGAGTAGAAGAATTTCTCGACGAGGAGGCAGAGCTCGGTTCGTCGGGCTCGAGGAAGAAAAGGCCGATTCCCCTTCTTCACGACGGAACGAAGACCACGGGCGCCATGGGAGACTCAGTGGCGTCACGGCGCACTCGTCCGCACGGATTCACGACCGGAAACTGCTCGACGGCGGCGGATGCAGGCGAGCTCGAGCTTGAGCTCGACGCGGCAGTGGTGGGGCTAGGGTTTAGGGTGAGGAGAGCGGGGAAAAGAAGAAAATGAGAGGAGGGGCGACCGGGGAGGGAGCGGGCGTCGCTCTTGATCTGTTCCGCAGCTCGGAGCGGGCTAGGACGCCGCGGGAAGGCGCCGTTCATCGTCAGCAACGTGGAGGTAAATGTCACACCCCAAATTTCCTATTTGGGGATGTGAACCGTTTTCCCACTTCAAATGCCAATTTTCTCAATATTTCAAATGTAGTTCTTAATTTTTATTTAAATTGAATTTATTTTGTCTTATCAAATGTTTGCATTAAGTCATTTATTCTATTTTAGTTGAAAGGTTTGTTAAAAAATGGGTTGATTATGAAAATATTTAAGTAAGCAAAATTTTAATTTGTCTTGAAACTTTGAAAATGTTTGTCCTGAATTTCTTGTGTTTTCTATAAAATGGTTTGAGTCTTTTTATACTTTTACAAACCTGAAAAATAAATAAAACAATACCCTTATTAACTGGAGCTCGAGCCGGCATAAATCTTGTGGAAATATCATACCTCTCCTTCTCTCCTTTGTTTCTTCCTTTCATGTTCCCTAGCTTTTCCTGCCTTGTCTCCATATGCCCCATTTCTATCTTCTCTTTCTTATTCATGCTTACACAGCAGCGGCGCACATGCCATCAGAACAGCTTGCATGCAAGCCGCAGCTGGACACCATGCACCATCACGCACTGCATCAAATTCCACCAAGAAAAACTGAAACTGACAAGTAAATGGCCATTACTCACCTTCTACCATGGCTGCACGCCCTCCTTCCCTCCTTGACCTCTCCTCTCCCTGTCTTGGCCTATACAAGCACACCTGCACGCCACATTGCTTGGCTGATGAACTCCCCTGCCCTCTCCAATCCAACCACGAGCTGCAGATTCCATTTCCCCACAGTCTTCGCAGCTGCCAGTCACGTCCAGCCATGGCATCGCCAATTGGCACTCGCGTTCCCGTCGACTCGTCCAACCAAACGCCACCAAATTTGGCCAGGTGATTCTTCCTCTTTTCTTCTACGTCATATCCAAAAATCACGGCCAGACGAGCTCAGATGCATCAGGAATCTGATTCGCCATCTCCTGACCCCTGTCTGTTCATGTCCAGCGGCAGCGCCCGGTCGACATCAGCGTTCCCGGAGATCTAGCCAACGGAATCCTCCCAAATTTTACCAGCAGCCCTGTCGTCCACGGTTGGCATCAACGTTCCCGAAGATCCGTCCAGCAAACCTTCTCCAAAATTTGCCACGAGATGCGCCCGGTCATCACCTACAACAAATCAAAAGATTACAGTCATTGGAGTTCCAATGTTACCAGGATCGTCTTTGCAAGGACCTCTGCTCCCGTTTCTGATGTGCGCAGCGCGCGAGATGGTAAACTCATCCATGTTCTTGTCCGTATATTCTCTAATTTGATGCCCCAGCCATGCAAAACTGTGTCTCATCAAGTCTTGTTCGTGGCCACAGGAGGATTATCTGAGATTCACTGTGATGCTTCCAAGGACGGGATCCAATGATCTTTCGCCGCTGCACTGCTCTGCTATGTTCCCAGCGAGCATCAGTTCGCGTCCTCGTTCCCGCTGTTCGATCCAACCAAATGCCATGATTTCCCACCAGCTTATCCCTCTTGTGCCCACCAACATCTCCTAGAAACAGTTCCCACAAAAGACCACCATTGACAGCGATATTGAGGTCGCCGTTGCCGTCGCTGTGTGACTCCTCGCGTGCAGTGCGCGTAACTGTAATTCTGCCCGTGTTCTATATCCTCCATCTCCTGTTTGGGTGATTACCATACCAAAACACCCTGTTATTCTGATGTTACACATAAGTGCAAACATTTCTGATCAAATCATTTTGTGATATCTGCAGCCAATCCCCGAGAACGCAACCATCTTCATCGTGCTGTCAGCACCACCCACACCTGTATTTTGATAGTAATCTTTATTGGTTGCTGCCTTGTCATTTGACCTCATGAATAACAAACCAAACAACTAAATTGATCGTTCCATGTTCTACAGGATGTTGTCACTGTATCATCGAGAAAACTACCGATGCCGCCATCACCCGTTGAGGGGCATGTCGTTCTGCCATCACCCTTGACCTCAAAGTTTGTCCGTTTTGCATAAACCTTGGTGAGCTCACTGCATCCTTCTTCACATTGTTTGATGAGCTCATGTTGCATTTTTCCTCTTAGCCATGTATGTTTATGTGCTTGTATGTTTGTTTTCATGTTTGCGTAAATAGGGTAATACGCTCGGGAATCGTGCGAATATCATGAAGACCAAGAAACAAGATCACTGAGCAACAATACATCAAAAGGCAAGTGTCCTTGACCATATTGTACCTAGTTTACAAATGTTTTGTTTACAAAAACGCATGCTTGAGTCAATATGCTATCGAACCTATATGTAGGGTTTACTAGAATTGTCATACCATTTCCTTGTCGCCTTAGTTTACCTTTATGTGTTTATGGGTAGTATTTGCTTAGCCTTGCTATGAGTTGGTTCGGATATCATGTTAACTTGACTAAATGAACTACTTTCACATGAGGGTTAAATGGTAATTCTTTAGCAACATGATTGGAGCTAGGGATTTGGGTGATATGGTTTGGGAGCTGTGCTGGGGTTACCGGCAGCTCGGGGACTGTGCTGGGGTTACCGGCAGTCCCTTGGTTTTGTTGATCACCTAAATCTAAGGACCGGTTCGTGGAGCGACCACCCATGAAAACCGTACAGCCACGAGTCCAAGAATGGGCGCGGCCTGGCGTATTACACTGTGGAGACCAGTTCTGTGCGTGCCAAACGGCGGTGCGAGGAAGGCGGGTATGCTGGAATCGTCGGGAGCGAGATGTGTGGGGACAGGAGAGTTACTCCTCGGAACCATCTGGCACAAGAGGGGGCCTCTAGGGGTCAAGGGTATACTTCCCCTATCGGTGGAACCTTAGTGGGCACGTACAAGCTGGAGGAAGCAGTGGAAAAGCCTTGTTGTGATCTCCTGGCCGCACACCTAAGGAAGTGTGCATGTGCTTGGCCGGCATGGCATAAAGGAGACCTTAGTCCACCTGGCAACAGGGGACGGAATCACAACTCGTGGGGAAATGTGTACAACCTCTGCAGAGTGAAAACTGTCATGACAGCCGTGCTCACGGTCAAGAGCGGCATGGACCCTCACACGATTAGTTGGGACTGATGGTTGGATGGGAATCATAGTGGGGTAACTGTGATTAGGTACAGGTGGAGTAACCTGTAGAGACGTACAGGGTGGTTGGAACCCTTAATTTTGGCAAGGTGGAGTAACCTTGGCCGTTTGGAGATATATATCACCTAGTAAATAGGAGTGCTTTTATTAAATATTTTACTTAACTGCATTTATGCAAATGAGCCCCTGTTAGCCTTTCTTGCTTTTAACCAACATGTCATACTTTCCCCCACTTGCTGAGTACTCTATGTACTCACGCGGACCCAAAACCACCTTTTGTTTGTTGCTCAGTGAATGAAGACATCGAGGAGTACTTGAAGATGGAGAAATGGTGTTCTAGGCATGCGGTCTTCCGGTCGACTTCCTGTGGAGTTGAAGAAGGACGCCAACGCTTTAGATTTATTTCCGCTGCAATGTAATCTTTTCTTTTAGACCAGTTGGTCATTCTTGTAATAAATTTATCGAATTAATAAAGATATTGTTCTTTTATCACATATATTGTCCTGTGTGCGTGAAAATTGATCCTGGGCACGCATACAGATGCATTCGGTTTTGGTCGTTAAAACCGGGTGTGACAAGTGGTATCAGAGCTATATCGACCGCAGGACGCAAGCCTAGATAGAAATGGTCGGATTTTGAAATGATATTTTCAAAGCTAATTTATAAAACTCCTTGTTCATATATTTTTCCTCTTTATTTCAACACTTCCTTGATTGTCTTCCTTCTTTCTTCATTTAAAATAAAGTGTTTGTGCGATGATCCAAGCCTTGTCTGTTATATTTAATCAACATCCTATACCTACCATAAAATCTTGTTCTAGAAGCTATCCAAAAATAGTTCTAGTTCTACGTTGTAGTGTCGTTGTTTGCTTTATTGTTTGTGGTGTAATGTTTTGAATTGTTTTGTTTCCTTGTGTGCCAACGAAACCTTTTGTTTTATACCTTGCCCTTAGCCCTATTGATCCTATCAGGTTTACCAGTTCGAACGTACGAAGGCTTCCTTTTTGGTGCAACAAGATGGCCAACTAGAATAGAATCACCGTCAACAACGTCAACTCAAGAAAAGAAGATTTTCTCCTGAAGAATCCACATCGAAAGAAGTGAAGACTTCCACATGAAGAAAGCTACAGATGAAGCCCTCGGACTACAGACAAGTCGTTGTTTGATTTTCTTTTTCTGTTATGTTTGCTTGTGTGTAATTAATATAGTTTATTTTGAGCCTATCTTACCTTGACCATATTTCCCTTGTTCAAACTTATCGAACTACCTTGATGCATATAGTGTGATTCTTTATCAACCGTATTGAACCATCATCTCCGAAAACCAATTCCCACTCCTAGCTTCAGAATCTCGGGGCGAGATTCCATTTAAGGGGGGTAGTTTGTCACACCCCAAATTTCCTATTTGGGGATGTGAACCGTTTTCCCACTTCAAATGCCAATTTTCTCAATATTTCAAATGTAGTTCTTAATTTTTATTTAAATTGAATTTATTTTGTCTTATCAAATGTTTGCATTAAGTCATTTATTCTATTTTAGTTGAAAGGTTTGTTAAAAAATGGGTTGATTATGAAAATATTTAAGTAAGCAAAATTTTAATTTGTCTTGAAACTTTGAAAATGTTTGTCCTGAATTTCTTGTGTTTTCTATAAAATGGTTTGAGTCTTTTTATACTTTTACAAACCTGAAAAATAAATAAAACAATACCCTTATTAACTGGAGCTCGAGCCGGCATAAATCTTGTGGAAATATCATACCTCTCCTTCTCTCCTTTGTTTCTTCCTTTCATGTTCCCTAGCTTTTCCTGCCTTGTCTCCATATGCCCCATTTCTATCTTCTCTTTCTTATTCATGCTTACACAGCAGCGGCGCACATGCCATCAGAACAGCTTGCATGCAAGCCGCAGCTGGACACCATGCACCATCACGCACTGCATCAAATTCCACCAAGAAAAACTGAAACTGACAAGTAAATGGCCATTACTCACCTTCTACCATGGCTGCACGCCCTCCTTCCCTCCTTGACCTCTCCTCTCCCTGTCTTGGCCTATACAAGCACACCTGCACGCCACATTGCTTGGCTGATGAACTCCCCTGCCCTCTCCAATCCAACCACGAGCTGCAGATTCCATTTCCCCACAGTCTTCGCAGCTGCCAGTCACGTCCAGCCATGGCATCGCCAATTGGCACTCGCGTTCCCGTCGACTCGTCCAACCAAACGCCACCAAATTTGGCCAGGTGATTCTTCCTCTTTTCTTCTACGTCATATCCAAAAATCACGGCCAGACGAGCTCAGATGCATCAGGAATCTGATTCGCCATCTCCTGACCCCTGTCTGTTCATGTCCAGCGGCAGCGCCCGGTCGACATCAGCGTTCCCGGAGATCTAGCCAACGGAATCCTCCCAAATTTTACCAGCAGCCCTGTCGTCCACGGTTGGCATCAACGTTCCCGAAGATCCGTCCAGCAAACCTTCTCCAAAATTTGCCACGAGATGCGCCCGGTCATCACCTACAACAAATCAAAAGATTACAGTCATTGGAGTTCCAATGTTACCAGGATCGTCTTTGCAAGGACCTCTGCTCCCGTTTCTGATGTGCGCAGCGCGCGAGATGGTAAACTCATCCATGTTCTTGTCCGTATATTCTCTAATTTGATGCCCCAGCCATGCAAAACTGTGTCTCATCAAGTCTTGTTCGTGGCCACAGGAGGATTATCTGAGATTCACTGTGATGCTTCCAAGGACGGGATCCAATGATCTTTCGCCGCTGCACTGCTCTGCTATGTTCCCAGCGAGCATCAGTTCGCGTCCTCGTTCCCGCTGTTCGATCCAACCAAATGCCATGATTTCCCACCAGCTTATCCCTCTTGTGCCCACCAACATCTCCTAGAAACAGTTCCCACAAAAGACCACCATTGACAGCGATATTGAGGTCGCCGTTGCCGTCGCTGTGTGACTCCTCGCGTGCAGTGCGCGTAACTGTAATTCTGCCCGTGTTCTATATCCTCCATCTCCTGTTTGGGTGATTACCATACCAAAACACCCTGTTATTCTGATGTTACACATAAGTGCAAACATTTCTGATCAAATCATTTTGTGATATCTGCAGCCAATCCCCGAGAACGCAACCATCTTCATCGTGCTGTCAGCACCACCCACACCTGTATTTTGATAGTAATCTTTATTGGTTGCTGCCTTGTCATTTGACCTCATGAATAACAAACCAAACAACTAAATTGATCGTTCCATGTTCTACAGGATGTTGTCACTGTATCATCGAGAAAACTACCGATGCCGCCATCACCCGTTGAGGGGCATGTCGTTCTGCCATCACCCTTGACCTCAAAGTTTGTCCGTTTTGCATAAACCTTGGTGAGCTCACTGCATCCTTCTTCACATTGTTTGATGAGCTCATGTTGCATTTTTCCTCTTAGCCATGTATGTTTATGTGCTTGTATGTTTGTTTTCATGTTTGCGTAAATAGGGTAATACGCTCGGGAATCGTGCGAATATCATGAAGACCAAGAAACAAGATCACTGAGCAACAATACATCAAAAGGCAAGTGTCCTTGACCATATTGTACCTAGTTTACAAATGTTTTGTTTACAAAAACGCATGCTTGAGTCAATATGCTATCGAACCTATATGTAGGGTTTACTAGAATTGTCATACCATTTCCTTGTCGCCTTAGTTTACCTTTATGTGTTTATGGGTAGTATTTGCTTAGCCTTGCTATGAGTTGGTTCGGATATCATGTTAACTTGACTAAATGAACTACTTTCACATGAGGGTTAAATGGTAATTCTTTAGCAACATGATTGGAGCTAGGGATTTGGGTGATATGGTTTGGGAGCTGTGCTGGGGTTACCGGCAGCTCGGGGACTGTGCTGGGGTTACCGGCAGTCCCTTGGTTTTGTTGATCACCTAAATCTAAGGACCGGTTCGTGGAGCGACCACCCATGAAAACCGTACAGCCACGAGTCCAAGAATGGGCGCGGCCTGGCGTATTACACTGTGGAGACCAGTTCTGTGCGTGCCAAACGGCGGTGCGAGGAAGGCGGGTATGCTGGAATCGTCGGGAGCGAGATGTGTGGGGACAGGAGAGTTACTCCTCGGAACCATCTGGCACAAGAGGGGGCCTCTAGGGGTCAAGGGTATACTTCCCCTATCGGTGGAACCTTAGTGGGCACGTACAAGCTGGAGGAAGCAGTGGAAAAGCCTTGTTGTGATCTCCTGGCCGCACACCTAAGGAAGTGTGCATGTGCTTGGCCGGCATGGCATAAAGGAGACCTTAGTCCACCTGGCAACAGGGGACGGAATCACAACTCGTGGGGAAATGTGTACAACCTCTGCAGAGTGAAAACTGTCATGACAGCCGTGCTCACGGTCAAGAGCGGCATGGACCCTCACACGATTAGTTGGGACTGATGGTTGGATGGGAATCATAGTGGGGTAACTGTGATTAGGTACAGGTGGAGTAACCTGTAGAGACGTACAGGGTGGTTGGAACCCTTAATTTTGGCAAGGTGGAGTAACCTTGGCCGTTTGGAGATATATATCACCTAGTAAATAGGAGTGCTTTTATTAAATATTTTACTTAACTGCATTTATGCAAATGAGCCCCTGTTAGCCTTTCTTGCTTTTAACCAACATGTCATACTTTCCCCCACTTGCTGAGTACTCTATGTACTCACGCGGACCCAAAACCACCTTTTGTTTGTTGCTCAGTGAATGAAGACATCGAGGAGTACTTGAAGATGGAGAAATGGTGTTCTAGGCATGCGGTCTTCCGGTCGACTTCCTGTGGAGTTGAAGAAGGACGCCAACGCTTTAGATTTATTTCCGCTGCAATGTAATCTTTTCTTTTAGACCAGTTGGTCATTCTTGTAATAAATTTATCGAATTAATAAAGATATTGTTCTTTTATCACATATATTGTCCTGTGTGCGTGAAAATTGATCCTGGGCACGCATACAGATGCATTCGGTTTTGGTCGTTAAAACCGGGTGTGACAAGGTAAAGGCCAGACGCGGCTCAGTGAGAGTGACGAGGCTGACAGGTGGGCCCGGTGGCATCTTTTGTTTTCACGAATTATTCAAACTCCGATTTTTCCCCAATCTTTGGCACACAAATTGCCCTAGCAAACAGGCTCCAAAATTAGCAAATTTGGTACCATTGGAAAGCTCTCGAAAAGTTATATCCACTGCCCAACATGCACATCTAGAATCCAAAGGGATTTCAAATGGAAACATTTCAAATTTGAGCACTTTTTCAGCTTTGGGGATTTTATTGAGCTACCAAACGAATTTGTAAAATCACCAAAAATTCTCCAAAATTATCCTTTGAGTAGGGCTATCCACTGGTATTTTTGTCTGTCCAAGTTGTTATGCAAAAATTTGAGTTTCTTCACAAGCATGTGTTTGAAACTTGTTTGAACTTTGAATTTCGAATTTTGAATTTGGTTTGATTTCAGTCTTTGCTCAGTTTGGGTTTGCACTAACAGCGATTCAGTGACACGGGGTGTCACAGCCCTCCCCCCTTAAAAGAATCTCGTCCCGAGATTAAGGAGAAAGGAGGAAAAACGACTGGCGAAAGAAGTGAAGAATAAGATGCAAAAATGGAACAACTAGATAACGCACCTCGGAGGTAGAAAACCTGGAAAATGGGAGTTTAAGAACTCCGCTGTCTCCCACGTGGCCTCAGCCTCAGAGTGGTTGCTCCATTGCACCTTATAGAATCTGGTAGTGCCCTTTCTGGTGACTCGGTCCTTCTGATCAACAATTCCGATAGGCTGCTCGGGGTAGGTCAAATCTGGCTCAAGCTGCTCAACATCACTGACCACTCTGTCTGTAGGGACCTTCAAGCATTTCTTTAGCTGCGATACGTGGAACACATTGTGAACACTGGAGAGATTGGAGGGCAACTCCAATCTATAAGCGACGGGTCCACACTGCTCAGATATCCGGAACGGTCCAACGTATCAGGGTGCTAGCTTCCCTCTGACACCAAACCATCGTACACCCTTCATGGGAGAGACACGAAGGTACATGTGGCTGCCAACTGCAAATACCAACGGTCGGCGTCTTCTATCAGCATAGCTCTTCTGTCTAGACTTGGCTGCTCTCAAGTTCGACTGAATGCGGCGGACAGTCTCCTTAGCTGCTGCCACTAAATCTGGTGTGGGAATGACTCTCTCATCAGGCTCAACGGTCTCATCTGCTGCAGCTACTGGCTTTGACTTGAAGATGACTCTCTCGCCGGCCTCAACCCAATTAAGGGGAGTCCGACAACGACGTCCATACAAAGCCTCAAACGGTGCCATCTTGATACTCTCCTGATAACTGTTGTTGTATGAGAACTCTGCCAGTGGTAGGCTCTCATCCCAACACTTGCAATGGTGTAGCACACAAGCACGGAGCATATCCTCTAAAATCTGATTCACCCTCTCTGTCTGGCCATCTGTCTGAGGGTGATAAGCTACACTGCGAATCAAAGTGGTGCCCAAAGAAGCATGTAGCTGCTCCCAGAAACTAGAAACAAACTGAGGTCCCCGATCAGAAATGATAGTCTTGGGCACTCCATGCAGACAGAGAATCCTGGCGATGTACAACTCAGCATACTTCTTCACAGTGTAACATGTCTTCACTGGAATGAAGTGAGCAGACTTGGTCAGTCGATCAACAATTACCCAAATAGAGTCATGCTTCTGTGATGTGAGAGGTAAGCCAACAGTGAAATCCATGCTAATATCCTCCCACTTCCAAGCTGGAATACTCAAGGGCTGAAGTAACCCTGCAGGCTTCATATATTCTGCCTTGACCCTCCTGCAAGTGTCACACTCAGAAACATACTGTGCGACCTCCCGCTTCATGCGGGTCCACCAGAAGCGACTCCTCAAATCCTGATACATCTTGTTGCTGCCAGGATGGATGGAATACTTGGACAAGTGCGCCTCATCAAGAATCTTCCTGCGCAACTCAAAGTCCTTAGGAACTACCAATCTGTCCTGGAACCATAGGACTCCATCCTCATCCTCTCTGAAACACTGGACTCTAGCTTCCCCGAGCTTGAGTCTTCTCTTGAGGTGATTCACCTTCTCATCCTTCTTCTGCGCTGCCACAATCTCATCTCGCAGGGTCGGAACAAGTGATATATTGGCCAAGGAGCTATAAGCATACACTCTAAGACTGGGCTCTGCCTCTGCATAAGGAGCTGCGATGAGATTATTGCAATCAGCCTTGCGACTCAAAGCATCAGCAACCACATTAGCCTTCCCTGGGTGATAGTGAATCTCCAAATCATAGTCCTTGATCAGCTCTAACCATCTCCTCTGGCGCATGTTTAGATCTGACTGTGTGAATATATACTTGAGGCTCTTATGATCTGTATAGATATGCACCAGATTTCCCAACAGATAATGCCGCCATACTTTCAAAGCAAGTACGACAGCTGCAAGCTCAAGATCGTGAGTGGGGTAATGCTCTTCATGTCGCTTAAGCTGCCGAGAGACATAAGCAATCACCCTGCCATCCTGCATCAGCACACAACCAAGACCAGTACCGGAAGCATCACAATACACATCAAATGGCTTGGTGATATCAGGCTGAGCTAAAACTGGAGCGGTAGTGAGAAGCTTCTTCAGATTCTGGAATGCATCACCACACTGCGGGCTCCATACAAATCTCACATTCTTCTTCAGCAACTCAGTAATGGGCTTAGAGATCTTAGAGAAGTTCGGAATAAACCGACGGTAATAACCAGCCAAACCAAGGAAACTGCGAATCTCAAAGATAGTAGTGGGAGCCTTCCAATTCAGAACATCCTGCACCTTGCTAGGATCAACAGCTATGCCCTCAGCTGATATAACATGACCAAGAAAAGGCACCTCGCTAAGCCAGAAATCACACTTGCTGAACTTAGCGTACAGCTGGTGATCTCGCAGACACTGCAACACAATCCGGAGGTGCTGCTCATGCTCCTCCTCTGTCTCTGAATAGATCAGGATGTCATCAATGAACACCACGACAAACTTGTCCAATTCTGGCATGAACACTGAGTTCATCAAGTACATGAAGTAAGCAGGTGCATTGGTCAAACCGAAAGACATCACCAAGTACTCATAGAGTCCATATCTGGTAGAGAAAGCAATCTTCGGAATGTCCTCTGCACGGATCTTAATCTGATGATACCCAGAACGAAGATCAATCTTGGAGAACACCTTAGCTCTAGCTAGCTGATCGAACAAGATATCAATACGAGGCAACGGATACTTGTTCTTGATAGTCACAGCATTAAGTGGCCTATAATCCACACATAGCCTGAGTGCCTGATCCTTCTTCTTCACAAACAAGGCTGGACAACCCCAAGGTGAAGAGCTTGGACGAATGAAACCCTTGTCCAAAAGCTCCTTCAACTGCACCTTCAACTCTGCCAACTCATTAGGGGGCATCTTATACGGCCTCCTAGAGATAGGTGTTGTGCCTGGCTGCAAGTCAATACGAAACTCCACATCTCGATCTGGTGGCATGCCTGGCAAATCATCTGGGAACACATCTGGGTACTCACACACCACAGGAATCATATCCAGACTCTTGCCAATGGCCTGGTGCAAGGAGGGCTGCGTAGCTGCTAGCAAGGAGGGCTGAAGAGTGACCTTGCCCTGAACAGGAGAATCCAAGTGAACCAAGCGAAGAGATATATCAAGAACAGCCTTGTGGAACTTCATCCAACCCATCCCAAGAATCACATCTAGACCCTGACCGTCCAACACAATAAGATGGGTCGGGTAGATCTTCCCAGCGAGATCAAGCGGGGCCTTATATACAAACTGACGAGTGATAATACGGCCTCCTGGTGTGCTGATCAGATAGGGAGTCTCCATAGTGGATAGCTCAAGTCTCAACCAACGAGTACAAGATAGACTGATAAAATCATGTGATGCACCTAAATCAAACAAGATAACAACGGGCTCGTGACGCATAGAGAACGTACCAGCTAGAACCTGCTCACCCTCTGGAACCTCCTCTGCTGTAGTGTAGTTAACGCGCCCAGTCTTGACTGGCGCGTTCCTGCCCTGCTGGCGCTGCTGTCCTGCTGCCTGAACTGGAGCCTTCTGCGCGTTGTTCTGCCTAGATGCTGCATGGCAGTCACGCGCGAAGTGCCCCACCTGTCCACAGTTGAAGCACGGGAAACCTCTACCTGCCTGCTGCTGCTGCTGGGGCTGCCTCTGAGCAAACTGCTGCTGCTGCTGAGGCGGGCGCTGGTACTGGGGAGGTGCAAGGTACCTCTGTCCACTGGGAGCGGTGTACACAAGGCGTGGCCTGGCTGAAGTGCTGCCAGACGGTGGTGCCACAGCCTTCCTCTTCCTCTTGTCGTCCTCGTGTGCCCTGATGGCATCCTTCATCACTATCGCTGCACTGACAAGCTCGTCGAAGGTACCACCGGCGTTCAGGACAAGCCAGGACTGAAGCTTGGTAGACAAGCCTCTCAAGAAACACGCCTTCCGCTTGGCGGGCGTGTCTACCTGGTCTGGAGCAAACTGGGCCAGGTGGTTGAACACCTGGGCGTAGTCGAACACGTTCCTGCCTCCCTGCCTGAGGTCCAGGAACTCCCTGAGCTTCCGCTGCATAATACCAGGCGGAATGTGGAACGAGCGAAAGGCCTCTCTGAACTGTGCCCAAGTCAACTGCTGACCGGCCGGAAGAGTGGCAAGGTGAGCTGCCCACCATCCTCCAGCCGACCCCTGAAGCTGCTGCGCCGCGAACAGTGTCTTCTGCACCTCTGTGCAGGCAGGAAGGAGCCCAAACTTGGACTCCACGGTGCGCAGCCAAGACTCTGCCTCCATCGGGTCAGTGGACCCGGAAAAGACAGGCGGGTGAGTGGCCAGGAAGTCTGCGTAGGTGCAGCCTGGCTGTGGACCCCGGCGGTTGCCACCCTGCTGGGTGGCGACCTGAACGAGAGTCCTGAGCAGCTCTGTCTGGTTGTGCATCGCCTCCGCCAGATTGTGCTGCGGGGGTGGCGGCGGCTGGCGACGCGGCGGCATTCTGCCAAGTAAACATTATCACTGTTAGCTCATTGATCCAAAAGAATTTGATATGGCAGAATTGAAATGCAAGAAAGGCCATAAACATCCATATAGAGAGAGTTTGCAAGAAGAGTCTCACAAACTGCTCCAACAGAGCAACCATGCTAAACAAAAATTAGAACATGGTAGAAGACTTCTGGACGATCGTAGCAAGTAGCTACATGAAACCTTTCACGCACAAACATAGGTGCAACAGTCCTTCAAAACAACAGCCTGAAATCTGTCTTGACTGCGAGCAGCAGTCACAAAAACGAAAACTGGTAAGAACGTCAAACGGGACAAGTCAGAACACGAAACTTGTAGGCAACTCCAAGATCTTTCGAACGAGTGCTCAAATGCCTCAAACGGACAAACAGAACCGGAGATGTTGAATTTTGAAGATGGCAAACAGATTCTGGAAAAACTGGTCGAGTCTGAAATTTTTGGGTGATCTGAAATTCGTGGAAGTGTTTTAAATCATGAAGATGCAATGCATGCACGACCTATACGTCCTCACAAAATAAAATTTGCCCAAGTATAGCAGGCCGTAGACAGTGGTGGCAACTAAGTCGCACTCACAAACGTTTCTACACGATCTACGCGCGAGTTAGTGTACCTGCAGAAAACCACACAACGTCACCTCAACCAACCTACACAGGTGACGTACCCAATAAAGTGTAATACATGGATCAATCATATATCATCACCATCCTCAACTCCTCGTGAACTCGATGGCTCACGGAACAGAATATACTCCACCACCAACAACACACTCCGGAGCCATGTAGATCCTTACCTTCTTACCTGGGCGTCGGTGCGTCGTTATAGAAAAATAACAATCAACTCCTATTACCACCTGATTACTCTAAGATCCTTATAATGGGCTTTTCGTTCCTCACACGTACATGGTTAGATTTTTGAAAATAGGCCGTTTATATGATGTACTGTCCCAACACGGCTCTGGTATCAGCTGAAGCGTCTCCGCTTTTCGCAGGATCGAGTCGGTCAAGCGCTGATGAACAGACGCAACAGTACAACATATAAAAAGCACAAATTAAGTCTTTAAGTGATTACATTAATCCAATTAAAACATAGAGTCGCACAGCGGAAATTAACGATACAAGTACAAGTCCAAAGCTAGAAGAAAAACAAGCGCGCGCGCTCACGATACACAAGAACCCGCATCCAAAGCCATGAAGATGCGGACTCGAGAGGAGATCACTCCACAGTCTCCCAGTGGGCTGTCCAACCATAGGGAAGCTGGCCATCCCACTGTCCACCTCCACCCGTAAAGTCAGGTATAAAGGTGCTACCTGCAATAAAACATAAGGAGCCAAACCCTGAGCAACTAATACTCAGCAAGTCTTACCCGTCAACGTGGCTATCTACAGCCGACTCCTAATTATGCAAAGGCTACAAGGGGGTGGCTGACGCGATAGCATAACTCGCACTAATTACTGGATCCTTATTTTCAAGTTAGGTACTTATCCAGTAAAACAGTGTGCATATCTCTAGAACAGATATAAAGTAACAATACATCATATAAGCAGTATACAGTAATGAAATATAAATAACAGTACTAGGCATCATCATCAAGCATATCACACTACGAGGTGACTCAGTGAGCAAGGTTGCTCTTGACCGAGAGCGGCGGCATCGATGTACATCTTGCAGGAGAAAAACCTGACCACACGACATATGCGGCAAAGGCCACATATGGCAACCGTTTGCAAGGGTCCCCCTGAAGCTAGGCCGGATCCAACCCCTCCCGAGAAAGGTACCTCCCGCCACGGTCCCCGTCCCAGACGTACGCCCCGTTCGGGAGGCATCCCTTCTCTCCCAAAATACCATGATAGAAAGGGCAGGCTTCCACCGCACAGCAGGGCAACTCGAGCTACTAAGTTTACTAGGCCCATAAAAACACTAGCATGTGATCAGTACGTTCGAACTTGCTCAACAGGGCCAACAACGAACGGTCCTCAATCGACACAGACGGGGCTACACCACCGTGAAGGCTCAGCCTTCTCCAACCATCCTATACAAGCAATTCCCCGTCCGGTCTCAACAAATCCTAAATCCAGCTAGTACAATCCAGGGTGATTCCTATCATGCGAGTGGGACCTACCACTCGACTTCTACCGTTCGCTAGTCCCTAAGCATAGCAAGTTCTAACGTCATCTAGACCACATCTACAAGAAATAGGACCCGAGTCTTCTTTAGAAAATGTTAATGCGGTTACCACGAGGGGAGGAAAATCCACTCGGGACCCGCCATATCCTAACCATGCAGGTAACAAGGACAGGGTTGAAAAAGAAGAAGAAGACCCTTCTATCATCCTGAAAAAGAATGATGAACCAAAGGCAACCACTGGGAAAGAGGCACTAGAATTCCAAGACACTAGTTTCATGCCATTCCCACACAAAAATAAGAAGCCGAAGGTGGATGAACAATTTGATCGTTTTGTGGAGGTCATCCAAAAGATTCATGTCAACGTGCCTTTGATGGACATGGTACAAGTACCCATATATGCACGTTACCTCAAAGACATCCTCAATAACAAGCGACCACTGCCCAAGACAGAGATGGTCAAGCTCACCAAAGAGTGTAGCGCGGCTATACTCAATCGGCTTCCAGAAAAGAAGAAAGACCCTGGTTGCCCCACCATATCATGCTCCATTGGGGCACATCACTTCGAACACGCCTTATGTGATCTTGGGGCAAGCGTCAGCGTTATGCCCAAAGAAGTCTTCAATCGATTGAGCTACACGGAGTTAACTCCTACACCAATGTGGCTACAACTAGCGGACTCATCAGTCCGCTACCCCGCGGGAATAGCCGAAGACATTCCGGTGAAAATCCGTGGTAACTTCATTCCGGTGGACTTCGTGGTGCTGGAAATGGACATTGATAAAGAGACGCCCCTCATATTGGGACGTCCCTTCCTTAGCACCGCGAAGGCTCAATTTGATGTTGGGGCCGGAGAAATCCGTTTCTACATCAATGAGAAGGAGGAGAAATTCGAGTTCCAACCCCGAAAAGAACAATGCTCGATGATCAAGATCAAGTATGGGCCAAACCCCTCAAACATCAAAGAAGTTGAAGTGACCCCGAGAAAGACGGATAGTCTCATTGCTCTTTGGAAGCAAATTGACAAACGTGAGAACCCGTCATGGTACCAACCCAAGAAGCCCGCAACATCAAGGCCGGGGTTATGGGTCAAGAAAACGACCCCTCAAATTGAGAAGCCACCAACACAACCCAAGATCAAACAAATGTGGCAAGTAAAGAAGGTGCAGCCATCTTCATCCTCTTCTCCAAGGACGGGACCGGCACCTCAAGAATGAAACGCATGGAGAAGTCCTTGCTCGCCGGACTTAAAACGGCGAAGCCCTGGCCGACAGGATAATCGGCATTATCATTTCTTTTGATTCCTTTTTGATTTTTCTTTTTCAAACCCACCACTTGCATTTAAAAACTTTAAAATCACCCTGCATATTTTATTTCACCACAAGAAATTCTTATTTCAATTGTTTGAATTTTTTCCGCCAGCATATTTGAATTTTCATCTCGCCATGCATACAAAAAAATAATCTCCAAAAATATTTGGTTCTTCAAAACTTTTTCACTCTTTTGTACAAGGTTTTGGAGTACCTCTGTACCACTACAATAAATTTTCCACATGTTGGGATTTTTCCGACACTTTCTCTCTTCTAGTTTCAATTTTTCCGAAAACCGTTTGAATTTCGAGGCATGATTTTATTTGGAAATCTTTCTGAGCAATATTTCCGAGGATTTACTGGACATAGCAGCCAAGGTCATGAATCATATGACCGTTGGAGGCTATGGGCCAAGAGGGGGAGCAAGTGGGCCCCACAGGGGGTCGGCCGACCCCCATTTTGCAGGTCGGCCGACCTGTAGCAGCCACTGCTGCCCCCCATCTTTTTCCCAACGGTCACTTGCCCCCTCCAACGTTCAAAAACGGCTACATTTCGTGCTATAAGTTGGAGTGGCCGGCCAGAGGCTCTCTCCCCCTCACACACACTCATTTCATTCCTCATTCACTTCACTCTCTTGCTCACAAGGTTCTCCTTTGCTCTCACTTTGTGCTTGCCTCAAAATTCTGCATAAAAAAACTCCTCTCCCTCTGTTCTTTCAGTTTGTGCTTTGATTTGTTTTTGTTTGTTTTTTCGAGTTGCGATTTTCTTGCTGACAAGAACAACCGACGGTTTCGCCGATTCATTTTTCCCTAACATAACCCGTTCGGAGTTTTTGTTCTTGTGTTCTTGCTCTCCTCGCTGCAGCCATGTCGGGAGCGAAGCGGCTGTACGGATCGCTGAAGAAGTCCCTAAGCTCAAGCTCAAGTCCAAGCTCTTCACGCCGAAGCACGCGCGCGCGCCCCGTGGTCGAACCACCGCCAAG
Source organism: Eragrostis curvula (assembly GCA_007726485.1). Lineage (NCBI taxonomy): Eukaryota > Viridiplantae > Streptophyta > Magnoliopsida > Poales > Poaceae > Eragrostis > Eragrostis curvula. The sequence goes on along the minus strand of RWGY01000009.1, from coordinate 7,607,644 downwards.
TCCACCACATGCAGCCGAAGAAGAGAGCAAAAACGAGCATCGTCTCCTCGCCGACACCGACCTCGACTTGGTGGGCGAGCACGAGACGAACGCCTACGCACTTCTTCAAAACCGTATCTTTGCTCCTACGCGAGCATTTGACACGGATCTGCTGCAACAAACAGGTATGGATGCTGAATTTTCTCGAGTATTCAAAGCTATAGGGTGGAAAGATTTTGCTAGTGTAGATGAGCCGGGTTCCCGCTTGCTTACACTTCAGTTTTTATGCACCCTACGAGTAGTAGATGAAGGTATTACTTTTCGGTTTTTTCCGGGAAGAATACCGTTTGAAATGGAAGGACCTTAGCATGATACTCGGCTTTAATACTCGCTGCAATGTTGATATTGATAGTGCCCTTTCTGATTTTTCAAAGCTTGCATTTTGGGAAAGGATTACGGGTTTTTCAACTTGTGTGCAGCCTAGAACTAATCACATCCATCACCCTACTTTGCGCTTTTTGCACATGTGGATTGGCATCACTCTTTTTCCTAGGAGTGATATTAGAGTTGTGCGCGAGGATGAAATGAAAATTCTTTATGCTATGGTTGAGAAAATTAAGATTTCTCCTGTGCAATACATGATTCACCAATGGCTAGATAATTTTGGGATGATGGGACCTATCGAGTGCACTTCGTTGATTACACGTATCGCTGCGGGAGTAGGTGCTTTGCATGATGCTAATGTTGAATATATTGATACTCCTCGCATGCTCATAAACAAAGATTATCTTATTCGCGGTCATACACTTAAGCGTGGTCCAAATTATTCCCTCATATTTTATTTTGTCGGGTATACAAACGAGTTTCGGTTACCTAACCCGAATCTTCGCTTGTATACTTGCAAAAAGTCTAACCATTGAGCTCCAAGAAATGGAGAGTGCACGCAGGAGTATTTCTTCTCGCAGGAGAACGCGAAGAACGGATCATCCATCGAGCTCCGAAGCGCCCACACCGCAGCCCATGCCGCATAGTGCGCCGGGGCAAGGTCACACCGGGTATTTTCCCGGTGCATACTCAGCCCCGCCACCGCACATGGCCGGGGGCTCGGCGTGGCAAACCTCGGGGCATGACCCAAGGATGTTCACTCCGCAACAACAATGGGAGGAACACTCCTCCGACTCTGGTGCGACTCAAGGTTCCCACCTTGAGCAAGCAATGAACAACCTCTCCGAGCAAATGGGAAGGCTCGAGACCACGGCGGAAGACACTCAATACGCGCTGAATCAACACATCCTACAAACCCATCAGTGGCAAGAACGCACCGACACCCAGCTCACCAACCTCACCAACATGACGGAGCGGGGACAAGCCGATCTTTCGGCTTACTTTCGCCACATGGGGTTCAATCCACCAAACCCAAGAGCAAGAACAAGCTTGGGGGGGAGACACCATGCCCCCCGCTGAGGTATCATGTATCGCAGCTTGTATCCTTTTCCTTTCATTCTTGCTTGTTCCTGCTTCTCATATGAAAAACAAAATAAAAATAACAAAACTAAAAAGAACAAAAATAATTAGTGTAGTTTTTTTTTATGTGCTGTAAAAATGTTTCTTTTCCTTCTATGTTGAGATGATGAATAGTTGCTCTGCCGTATTTCTCTCTTGTGCCTAGTTTATAACTTAGTATTCTCCAAGTTTTGAGTTTGTTGGCTGAAAAATACTTGCTTAGAACCTGAAACTTGTGGGTAGCATACGCTTGCGCTGAACCCAAGTTGTTGTGAGAGATGATATGGTAAAAAGAGCTGATGCAATCTTGTTCCAAATTAAGCTTGAAAAGCTCCGGAGATTTTGTTTTCGAAAATCATAAAAATTATAAGCTCCTCAGTGATGATAAATTCCTACCAAAGCCATATGTAGTACTTCATGTAAAACCTTTACATATGCTGCTTGTCATTTCATTGAGCTTTATCAAAATTGTGTGACCCTAGTGAGATGCTTTTCATACTCTCATGATCAAGATCACGTACACATTCCACCTCATATGCTAAACTTCTACACCGGAAGTTAGCAACATGTCATACCATCCACCAAAATAAAGACACTCCTCACAATTTATCACCTCTCTTGAAATATCAAAATTAGGCATGGCTATGCAAAAGAAAGAAAGAAAATAAAGCTCACAGAAGATGAGCATGAAAAGAAAAAGAAAATTTATCTGCTCTCATTTTGAGCATGGAAAAAGAAAGAAGAAAAGATAGCCATGCCCCAAAATATAAAATAAAGAGAGGTGAACAAAAAGAGGAGTAGTCACTTACACCACCATCCACATATACACACTTGCACATCTTGATCTTTGATTGTATGGCTTGCTATCTCCGTGGATCCACTCTTTTGGTTTTGCAAAATATGAATGCAAGTATGCCTCTCTTCATATCCTACCTTGAGCTCCACAAAAAGCCTATTAGATGTAGGATGAGGCAACACACATGCCTTGGTGAGGAATGAAAACACCACTTGAGCGACTCGAGAGTATCACTTGAGGAACTTGGTTTTATTTTTGAAAATCCTTTTGAAAACCTCCGGAGAATAAAAGCAAGACAAGGAATGAGAAAACAAATGCTCGTACACCGTTCTCTCTCTCAACCGCCCAAGGTGAAGTATAAAGCAAAAGCCCCATAAGGACTAAGGGACAAGGGTGAGTTACCTTGGCCAACTTATTCAACTCAAGGATGAGTATCTTTGTTATACACTTGGTACCTTTGAGAAGTAGGCATTGTAGCAACTCCTGATCAACAACCTAAAGTCCTACTTCTTGCTCGGGACGAGCAAGGGGTAAGCTTGGGGGAGTTATTGACGGTCGTTACGGACCAATTTCGACCGTCAACTAGCTCAATAAACAAGAAGGATTGGACATTCTTTACATGCACTTTATTTAAGAATAACCTATTTCCACATGTACCTCTAGATTTTAGTGTGCAGGTGGAATAAGGGAGAAATCCAGGTGAAATCATGCCCCAAGGCGACGAATCAACACTTCTACAAAACAACGTTCGCCGCGGGAATACAACTCCAAGACAAAAGGCCAAATCTCGTCAAAGTCCAACACAACTAAGGCCAAATGCACCTGGACCAGAGAAGTAAACCCAGAGGGGGAGCCACCTGCCAAAGCCCCGCCCAGGAGGGGCCAGGCACAGGTCGGCCGACCCCCCCTGGCCCGGTCGGCCGACCTGGCAGGGTGGCCCCCTGGGCCCATCTTTCTATGGCGGTTTGTAGCCGACCTCTGGAGGTCGGTTCCCCCTGCATTAATTGCCACCGACCTCGGGAACCGCCTCAAAGTTGCCGACCTTCAAGGACTATATAAGGAGGGGTACCCCCCCCCCCCTTCCTTCCAAGACACACAATACACAAGGATCATTCCCTCCTGCTCACACTAGAGCTAGAGGCAATTCTAGGTAGTGCTAGGCTGAGTAGTGGGCTACCCTATTGCTCCCAAAGTCTTGTGGAGAATTGGGTAGCGCTTTTGTATCCTTTCTCTCTCTTTGTAAGACTTGTTATTTAATCTATGGAATACAAGTATTCATATAGTTGTTATGAGCTTGCTAGTTCTATCATGGTCTTGTATGATCATTCGTTGTTCGTTCATGCTCATTCATCGTTCGTTCTTCGTTCGTTCATACTCGATCATCGATTATTCTTGAACTTGCTTAATCGTTCATCGTTCGTCGCTCGTTCTTGAGCGACGAACGCTTATGCATGACTTAGTGCTAGCTTTGATCCCTTTTATCTAGTTTATGCTAGTTAAGCTAGTTGTCCTCATGATTAGGCATCGGGCTCATTGTCCTGCAAAGGTGCTCTAGATTTATCACCCCGTCGATCCGAAGGGTTGGGGGTGCCTCGAGGGATCTAGAGTCGTGGTTAGTAACGCCGGCATGGTGCCGGGGTAGTCTATCCACTCTTGGGTATGTGCGTGTCCCACGGTTTGTAGAGGTAGGTGGCAGGAAGTGACAGCCCTGTCCATCCAAAAGAACCCTCCACGTTCGGGCACGGCATAGGAGTACGTAAATAGGCCGGAGTCGCGAGGCAGACCTTGCGTATGCCGGATCTCCCGATGTTGCCTAGGCATTAGACGCTTGCTTGTGCTTGCATGACGCTAGATGATAGGTAGAGGTTGTGCACGCTATATGAATGTTGTACCTTTGGAGTAGTAGCTCGCTAGTCTAACTTAGCATTGCTTAGGATTGTCTCTCGCCTTTTATTAGAGAGAGTGGAATGCCTTCGTGTGTGTCACACTATCCTTATTATTATTAAACCTTACCCCTGCATTGGAATGTGGTTATATCACTTATCGTTTGTAACACCATGAACATAAGTACTCTTGTCAACCATGTCTTCCTTTGGGAAAATATAAATACGATACCCTGGAATACTCTCGGGTGAAATGCTACAACGGGTTATCCGTCCGCTTGCGGATATTCTATTTAACATGACAAACCTTATAATTCATATCTAGTACTTGTTACTAGTTGTGGATTATTTGGTTAAATAGTGCAAGTGAACAAATCCATAACCCCCGGCGTCTCCCGCGGTCGCGTGTTTCCCGCGTGACCGTAAGAGACGCCAACATAGACTCACCTTGGCGAGCTCCAGCTCGGGGAGAGCACGGTTGGCGACGAGGAGGTGCGGACAGGGGTCGTCGACGTTGAGGGGCTCGCGGGGGCGCGACGGGGTAAAACTCGATTCCGACGGCTTGAGCTATGGAATCGAAGAATGGAGAGGTCATATAGGTGCGCAAACTCGTGGTGAACAAGGGGAAGCAAGGAATCAAGACTGGGCTCACCGGAGTAGAAGAATTTCTCGACGAGGAGGCAGAGCTCGGTTCGTCGGGCTCGAGGAAGAAAAGGCCGATTCCCCTTCTTCACGACGGAACGAAGACCACGGGCGCCATGGGAGACTCAGTGGCGTCACGGCGCACTCGTCCGCACGGATTCACGACCGGAAACTGCTCGACGGCGGCGGATGCAGGCGAGCTCGAGCTTGAGCTCGACGCGGCAGTGGTGGGGCTAGGGTTTAGGGTGAGGAGAGCGGGGAAAAGAAGAAAATGAGAGGAGAGGCGACCGGGGAGGGAGCGGGCGTCGCTCTTGAGCTGTTCCGCAGCTCGGAGCGGGCTAGGACGCCGCGGGAAGGCGCCGTTCATCGTCGGCAACGTGGAGGTAAAGGCCAGACGCGGCTCAGTGAGAGTGACGAGGCTGACAGGTGGGCTCGGCGGCATCTTTTGTTTTCGCGAATTATTCAAACTCCGATTTTTCCCCAATCTTTGGCACACAAATTGCCCTAGCAAACAAGCTCCAAAATTAGCAAATTTGGTACCATTGGAAAGCTCTCGAAAAGTTATATCGACTGGCCAACATGCACATCTAGAATCCAAATGGATTTCAAATGGCAACATTTCAAAGTTGAGCACTTTTTCAGCTTTGGGGATTTTATTGAGCTACCAAACGAATTTTTAAAATCACCAAAAATTCTCCAAAATTATCTTTTGAGTAGGGCTATCCACTGGTATTTTTTTCTATCCAAGTTGTTATGCAAAAATTTGAGTTTCTTCACAAGCATGTGTTTGAAACTTGTTTGAACTTTGAATTTCGAATTTTGAATTTGGTTTGATTTCAGTCTTTGCTCAGTTTGGGTTTGCACTAACAGCGATTCAGTGACACGGGGTGTCACAGCGTAGTCGTTGATCTTCGTCGCCATGGTCACCGCGTCGTCGTTGTTCGTGGTCACTATGTTGTCCGCGTCGTCGTTGATCTTCGTCGCCATGGTCACCGCGTCGTCGTGGATCGTAGTCGCGGATAGATCGTAGTCGAAGTGGTTGGTCCTTTCCTTTATGATGCATAGTTCGACAGAGTCAAGGCAAAATTAATGTATGTGAGTGCATACATTCCTCCGTGCTAACAACTAACCTCTGTTTTGCCGTGTTGCTTGTCTGATTGCTTCGGGTTCATTGCTGTTGGCGTCGCCCACGTCGTGGACATGTTCCTCAGGTGCATTTCACTGAACGCATGACGAATGGCGCCCATGTTCTTGATTAGTGCGCTGTCCAGCCCGAGATGTACGCCGCCGGTCGGTGGTGTCGCTGATGGCGCGTCCGTGTTCTTGATTCGCGCGCTGTCTAGCCCAAGATGTACGTCGCCGGTCCGTGATGTTGTTGATGGCGCGCCCGTGTTGCTACCGTGCGATGTAGTCGTCCAAAGCGCGCCCGTGTCCCGGGATGCCGCGATAGACGAGGGTGTCGTCGATGACGGTCCGCCTATGTTCCCCGGTTGCACGTCGTCGAACTCGGCAGGTACTATCCTTGCCGGTTGTATGTCCAACGGATCGACCGCGTTCTCTGACCGCAAGCCGGGGAACATAGGAGTGATGATGCCGGATAGAGGAGTTACCGATTGTTCGCGTCTGTTCCCCAGGAGGCCAGCTATCTTCTGCATGTGCTTGAGCAGTCGCGCGATTGGCTTGATTTTCTCCTCTCGCCGTCTTGCGCGCCATTCCTCTTGCGGAGGGAGGACCGGATGGATTTTTTGATCTGGAGGTGTTGTATCTGTTCTTGGGGCTTCTGGGAGAAGGAAACATAGTTGGTTGCTGTGATGGTGCTTCTGGATGAGCGTTGTGTACGGCCGTGGAAAAATAAATCTTATTCATCGGGATGCGAGCGGAGAGGCTTGACGCTTGGACTTCCTCATGTGAAAAATCATCAGGAGTGTCAGCCCCTTGAGGCACGGGTCTCAGTGTGCACTCGATTGCATTGTTCTGAGGCTTTACTGTGCATAAATTTTAGAAACCAATATGTTATTTCCTTATTTATGGCACCTATAGCAGATAATTCGGGGATTTCTCGGCGGCATTTGATTGGGCAGGATTGTTCCATGCTTTTCTGATCGCGTAACTGACTACCCTAGATAATTTAGCCATCTATATAAGGCTCTTCCGCAACCCTCGATAGCTCTCGTACCACCTCCTTCTCGCAAGTCGCAACCATCGATAGCTCTTCCCTCGTGTATACACGTCACTCTTCTAGCACCCCGTTCCAACCATGGATGCCACGACGTGCTGTTTCCTAGTTGACCTGCAGACCGCTATGAACAAACCAGATGGCTCCTTAGTCGACGTCTTAGCCGTTATAGCAGATGTCGAGATTCATAAACTGCCGTCTTATGTGACTCAAGTTGTCCTTACGGACGATAAAAGGTATGTATCTAGCGGAATAGCTTTGTGCTTGTTGCTATGTTCAATTTTTCTGAGCCGGTATATTTTTTCAGACACTCTGTTAGCGTCAATCTTGCTGGATGTCATGAACGTTTTGAGAGGCTTCTCATTGACATGGCGGACAGTAACAATTTTCTTCTTGCTACCTGTCTTCGTGTGGACCGAGAAAAAGGCAATGTTGACCTTGTTCGGTTTGGCTTATTGTTTGTTTGATTGACTTATTTACATCGAACAGTTTTTGTCACTTGCAGCTTGCTTGGCTGAGACAGATGACACCTCGTTCTGTTTCCTGAAACCTGGTGGATCTCCCGTGTTCCAAGCACTTGAAGGTAACAGATCGTTCGGTTTTGATCCCTCTGACCCACTTAGGACGAATCTCCACTAATTATTGTATCTTCCGCAAATATCCGTACAAATCTATGCGAGAAAGAAAAGCTTAAAGACAACGTCGATGTAAAAAGTGTTGGATGAGAGGACACAAGAAGAAAAGAAAAAAGAACAATTTTGTTGAGGACATTGGCGAGCTGGAGGACAATGATCGTGCCATTAAAATGAGATCCGATGCAGGAAATTAGTTTGATAGATGTTACTTTAATTTTATTCGTTAGCTTTTAAAATTATTTGATAGGGTTCTGTAATCGAGAGGAAAGTTAATAATTTGATAGTAAGGCTTTCTGTTATTTTTTTTTTTTTTTTGCTACCATAACATGGGCACAACTCCTTTTGCACTCGTGCGATATCATGTACCGCCATGCAATCTTTGTCTCTGATATCAAAATGCGGAGATCGGGCAAACATCAGATTCTGTTCCAACAACTCTGATGCATGATGTCGTAGATTTAGGGATGGCAACGCTGTCGCGTATCGCGGAGATTGTTAGGACTCTCTAAATCATCTGTTTAGGAACGATTTGGTTGAGGACATTGGTGAGCTAGAGGACAATGATCATGTCATTAAAATGAGATCGGATGCAGAAAATTAGTTTTTGAGTTCGAATAATTTTGATAGATGTTACTTTAATTTTATTCGTTAGCTTCTAAAATTATTAGATAGGGGTCTGTGATCGAGAAGAAAGTTAATAATTTGATAGTGAGGCTTTCTGTTGTTTTTTTTGTTTGCTACCAGAACACGGGCACAACTCCTTTTGCATTCGTGCGATACCATGTACCGCCACGAAATATTTGTCTCCGATATCAAAGTGCGGAGATTCTATTCCGACAAATCAGATGCATGATGTCGTAGATCTGTTTAGGATAATTCGGTACGATAGAGTTAATTTTTTACCTATTTGATGCGGTAACATATTTAAAATTTATAAGCAACACGGCACGTATATTTAAAATAGGATAAGTATTGCATTTAACGCCATAGCACAAACATGGGTAAGACTCTTAAAACCATTCGAGCACCATCATAGTTTCATAGTAAAGAACTTCAAACACACGACTCATGATCCTATCAGACTCACGATTTCTACTGAAAACACACGACTCACGATCCCTACTGAAAACATTCCAGACTCACGATCCTAACATACTTGAAAACTTGACTTAGACATTGCTGTCTCTCGATCATAAAAGACTTGAAACTAACGACTTAGACATTACAAGTTGTTGGGCGGAACCACATTGGAATCTGATCCGATTCACCAATCCAAGGAATGCGTATGGTGCTAATGGGTGGTTGTAGAGATCCATTATCGAATGGTGCTATTTTGAAGATTCCAGCATGATTGCGTTGGGTCATGTCAGATAGGTAGACAACGTCGGATATGATCCCGTCGTTGGTTGATGGAGTGATCATGAACGGATGGTTTGCCCCAATGAATAGAATGCGGCCGCCCAGGTTAGTGATCTTTTCCCATTTGCAGCTTGCAACATTGAGCACGTCGACAATGATATTCTCCGCATCGAACCTGCAATATTTAGCGATCGTGAAATCAGTTTCTGGTCAAATGATATCATTGTACGCAAATTGATGGAATCAGATGTACCTAAGTCGATTGGGGTAGCTCTGTCCCCTGATATCGCAGTTTGCGTCCCCAAACACGCAAATGCGTAAAAGGTTTCCATCGTGTGATATTCCCAGTTGGTAGCGATGTCTAATCCAGATGTGACCGCCAACCCTACCTTTGGGTCCCTTAATCATAGATGGTCGATAATGGTTACCTTCGACTTCCCATGAATAAATATCACCTCTCATGTCCACAGCAACTATTTTCCCGTCGTGCATGATAGCGTCGCAGAATGAACTTGGCCTGTTCGTCTTAACTCCTGGCGCTAACAATTTGTCCTTCTCAAGCTTGTACCAGCTATCCTTCCCATCTTCCGTGAATGCGATATCAGTATTTGTATGGAATATTACGACGAGGTAACCATCGCCGTGCCTAGGTGTGCGACACAGCACGGCCCGCCGCACGTAGTTGGTCTCCCATGTTCCCAAGGTCCGACAGTCAGTGGTGTTGCCGATCATGCGGGAAATTGGAGGCAACTCACGGACATTCCCTGTAATTGGGTTACGAAGGTTAATAGGTTGAGTTATCTCACTATCTTGCTGTGTGATGACCCAGTCGTCCTTGCCACCGATCCAGCATTGGTTTATAAGCATATCCGACCTCACGGAGCAGGAGTGTTCTTTGGATAGACCGGGCACGTAGAAGGCGCCGCACTCAACATCATATTCGTTGATCCAAATGAACGTGGATGTTATAAGTGATGGGATGCCCGATTCAATACAATCTATCTCCTTTGTAGCTTTTCTGAAGAACGGGCAGGTCGCTCCGAATGTAAGCTGTCCCAAACCGTCGAGATATTGCAATATCTCGACGAGCATCTCCAGTGGAAGATCAGAAATTTTACTGCATCTGTAACAGGCAACATGCGCTGTGTTAGGGTCTATATGCGCACAGAAAAAGTAAATAACTGAGCACAATTTGAAAAGGCCACCCAATCAAATAATGCTATCTGTTTCATCATACTAATATTGGTCTAAATTCTGCTTAATATCCCAGACACGCAACCGTGCCACAGGAAATGGGTATATAAAATCGAGTTTGTGTCAGATTGATTTTACTTACAGTGCCTTGCTTGCAGCGGGAGTGTTCAAATTTGTTTCCGTGGACGCCGCGTCGAGTGCGGTGGTAGTCTCCTCGTGGTCGCGTGCATCTTCGATCAGTCCCATCGTCGCCTCCATGTCAACTTCAGTTGGTGGATGCTCCGAGGCGATAGTTTTTTCGCGGGCGATGTGTGGAATGGAATTGGGGAGATGTAGGGGAGGGAACGGCAGTTCCATTATATTGGCTGTTGAGAGAGAATGGAGACGCGAACTCTTGGATTCTCATGGGCCGCGTGTTTGGCTAGGCCCAACGCACCGATTGGGCCCCGCAACTAGGGTTTCTGCAGGGTTTTGGTATTATTCCCGCGATTCCTTTTATTCCGGAAAACAAATCGCGATTTCGGTGCGTTTTTTTATCCTGTCACTGTTGTTAGTTTGGAGGTCAATGCCGCTTTACTCCCCTCTGATATACGGCGTCAATGATATCATTCCTTACTTGCATCGAAGGTATGCTCTGTTTGGTTGTGTTCATTTGGTATTATTTTGTGGCCCCGGTTTGCTTGACAGTAACAGAACAGTAAAAATGCAATATGGCATGTTTTTTGTTTGCTACTTTTATGGAAAAAAAATGGTCCGGAAATCGCGTTGTTTTTTTATCCTTCCATTTTTTTCGGTTCGGAGGTTACAAGAAGCTAAAATAACTCAATCTCCGCTGTTACCTCCGATGCGGATTTCGAGGCCTTTGATATGCATCATTGTTGCTCATGCCGTATTTGCTCTGTGATTTTTGGATCGAAGGTTGTAACGTCGGCCCTCTGAATGTGTGGAAACGACTCACGAAACCCAGTATAAAGCTCGGCATGCAGTCCCATTCTTTAACCCTAGGCATTGTTTGCGTCAGTCCCTATCTTACCCTGTGCCTTGACGTCCATCGTGCGTTGCGAACGAAGCAGCGTTACATAGTACTAATGGTTGGTTTGCCTAAACCCTGTGCGATATCATTGTGCAGTTGTTTTTTTTCCTGAAACCTTGTGCATGTTTTTTCTTTTCTGATGATTTTTTCGTTCGAAATTTGTTAGGCACCCACTGTCATGGTGATTGTCGACGCTGTGTCGTTGCTTCGTGATGCTGTCGCTGAACTCGGTGGTCCTGAACCTATTTGGAAGGACGTCACGTTTCATGGTTGTCCGTCTATGTTCGAGGTGAGGATTTTTTTAAGCTGCCTGGCGACACCAATGGCACTGTCGAAATTGACAGAATTGGTAGTACCGGATCTGATTCAATTTGGGTGAGAGGAGAGCATGCCACTCTAGATTTGGAATGGCATGCAAAGCAAAACGCGGCACGCAAAGCTCTACATCATCTTGAAATACTCCACGGTGTTGCTGTGCCTGATTACAATTGGTTCACAATCAAGAAAATTAGGCAAAATTTTGGTCGTATGCTTAGAATTTTCCTACGAAGTAGAAGCCTGTTCTACGAAGCAGTATTGGACTCTAGGATTTTGCTTGGGGATATTAAAGGTGTCGCTTTTAAGTTGTTGAGGTGTGAGAATACAGTTGAATATGGTAGAAGCATGGAACGTGTATACTCAGAGTCCTCCCGCTGGCTAGATTATCTCAGCAAAGATGTGAGCTCCTACAGATTTAAGACGTCGAGACGTATTAAAACAGAGTATGGCAATTTCCTTAGAAGGCGACCTCGGGTACGTATGTTTACATTACTTATTCAACGTATAAGTTAATAGTGTTTAATATTGATTGTGTGACGTATGAATCATTCTTAAGCAGCCATCCCTCCAGTTGACCAGCGGGCTTAAAAGTGTCTTAGAAGCGGTTGTTCTCAAGGTTGGCTTCGTAGTCGGTACTCAAGCCACTTACACTCTGGATTCGGGCAAATTCATGGTACACGTATCCATTTTCAAAAGGAAGGATACTAAGAACACTGAATCGTCTGGAGATGTAGTTGAGAGTCATGGTTTTCAAGGCGATGTGTCTGATACGGTGGTTGAAGCCCAAATCAGTGCATTGTACAATGCTGTTTATTTCCTCGTGAAACGGTACAATGTATCCGTTCTGGATCACAGCTATTCTCTGTTGAAGTGTTATGATTGCATCAAGGCTGTTGAAGATGAGATGGAACTCTTAGCAAATGCAGGACGCGATGTCAGGAGTATGGCACTAACTACATCCTGCGATCTTGCAAAGATTTCTCTACGCATTGATGACCCTCCGGAAGTAGTGGAGGCTTTGGGCGTGCTGGTTCGCGACGTTCAGAGCCACTGTGATAGACTCAAGGTGATAGATACTCGTCTTAAGCAGAATAAGGATGATTTTGTTGAGAGGAAGCTTACAATTATTTAGTAGTAGAGATAAAGGCGGTGGTTCTATTTATGGGAATGTTTATTAGATGAAATTTCTGTTTGGCCAGTTGTGAGAATATTTATTCACCTTTGTTTTTTTTTTTACGAATTGGATGAACTTTGAATTGTTGGTTACGCACCCCATCCAGATTTTTGTTTCCGTGCGTTTCCTTTTGTTGCGGTTCTTGGCACGTATGAGTTTGATCTTCTGGCTGGTAAGATTAGGACGACAGCATGGATCACGTATGAGATCATTCACGATTCCCGTGTATGCACACCTGCATCCCTATGATTAACGTAGAGTACAGATATTCGGGAGGGGACGGATGCGTGTCTTGTCGCGCATTGACGGCTCTCGGTTCACCGCTCGCTCGGAGTGGATGGCACCGCTTGCTCGGAGTGGATAGATTCGTTTCTTGCTCTCACTCACGGCACAGTAGTCGCGAAGCAGGCCTTTGCGATTCCCCAGGATTTGTACGACCCCCACTATCTCTTCCATAATTAACGGCAGTTTTCTCGCATTTATTTGGCCCCTCTCGTGAAGCTTCGTAACCGCCCGGGTTATATCTCACACCTACCTCACTTCCACCACTGCACGACGCGCACGCTTCCTTGACGGCGTTCTTGCTCTCACGCTTTCATCACCATGACGAGCCCCCGCTCTCGCTCTCCATCCATCGGCGCTGGTTCCTTGTTGCTTGCAGGAGGTCGTCGTCGGGCGACATCCTCCTCCTCGCGCTCTCCGTCGCCCGTGCAGAAGCGTACCTGCGTCGCGGCCTCTCCAACGCGGTCGTCTTCTCCGCCCGTCTCCTCAGCTCCGGCGTCACCACGACGGTCGTCGTCCCCGCCCGTCTCCTCCTCTCCGGCGTCGCCGCGACGGTCGTCGTCCCCACCCGTCTCCTCCGCTCCGGCGTCGCCGCGACGGTCGTCGTCCCTGCCCGTCTCCTCCGCTCCGGCATCGCCGCGACGGTCGTCGTCCCCGCCCGTCTCCTCCGCTCCGGCGTCGCCGCGACGGTCGTCGTCCCCAGCCGTCTCTTCCTCTCCGGCGTCGCCGCGACGGTCGTCCTGCCCGCCCGTCTCCTCTGCTCCGGCGTCGCCGCGACTTCTATCGTCCCCTCCTGCAGGCTCCGATGGTCCTGTCGACGTCGCCCCGTCTCCTCGTCCGCGCATCCTCCACAGGAGCAGCGAATCCGGCATCCTCTGGTTTAGGTGCCCGCTCTGCCCTGACATGGCGGAGTTTGATTTGCATATGAAGGTGGTGGTGCATTGCTTTGGCATCACCAAAGACGTTCTGAACAACGGTGAGGTGAAGAGGAACCGGCACCGCCAGCTTCTTCGGGATGAGGGGTGGTCCAAGTATCAGTGATCCGTGCCTCCATGCGTCATCGACCTCGTCTTTTGGGTTGTTTCATCAGTGGTATCAGTAGTAGTCGTAATATCAAGTACCTCTGTATGCGAACAGAAGTACTACTATGTTCGATATTATTAAGTAGTCGTAATATCAAGGAATGCTGTATGGTAGTAGTAAGTTAACTGGTTGTATTGTGCTTCATGTGATGCTTTTCTGTGTTTTGTAGTACTTCTGTTGTTGAAATTATCTGTTATTAATAATTGGATGTGAACTGACTTGGGTTGAAACTTAGACGGAGGTTTTGGGCTGCGTCATAGTTTGCGGGCTGTGTCTTATTACAGCACGGGCCATAGTCTTGTTGGGTTAGATAGGGCTTTGCATTGCGACGGCCCGTCTGCGATCCTGCGTCCTTGCGATATTAATGCGGAGAATCCGATGTATATGTCGAGCTATTTGTTGATTCTGCCTGGCATCTTATTGGGTCGGAGGTCATGCGTGAGATTACTTTCCTTTAACAGGCCGCTTCGGAGGTTACCTCCGCCACGATTTTCGAGTCCTTTCCTACGCGGCACTGTTGGTATGCCGTTTTTTCTCCGCGATTGTTGGATCGGACGTTAGCGCAGCGGCGTTGCACCGTGCGAACGATGAAATTATATCTCGTGGTTGTGGTATAAGGGTTTTAACGTGGGCCCTCTCGTCCGGCGGGAATTGATCTCCGAAGCCAATTATAAATATCAGGCGTAGCACCGTGTGCCTCCGCACTTGGACCCTAGCCATTTCTTGCACTGAGCTTCCCACGCCCCTTCGTGCTTTGACGTGTATTGTGCGCTGGGTTCAAAGGATATATTATGGTTAGTTCGTTTTAATCCAACGTGAAGTTTGTTGTTTATTTGGTTTGGCAGTGTTTTATTTGTTTTGATGTTTTAAATTTATGCAGGCCTCCCCTGTCATGCTGCATGTCGACGCTGTTACGTTGCTCCGTGATGTTGTCTCTGAACTCGGTGGTTCTGAACCTATCTGGAAGGACGTCACGTTAGTACCTGATGGTCCGCTTACAATCGAGGTGAGATTTTTCATTACGCCGCCAGGCCAGGACACCGGACCCGTGGAGATCACGGGGGTTGGTGATAATTTTGGACCGGATCTCATTTGGGTCAGAGGTCAGTATTCCACTTTAGATCATGAATGGCATGCGAGGCAATGCGCGGCACGTGATGCTCTAGCTTGCCTTGAAAAAAATCACCGAGTTGTAGTTCCTGATTACAATTGGTTCACGGTCGAGGGAATTAGGGAAGATTATGTTGGACTGATTAAAAGGATCATACGATGTAGAAGCATGTACCTCTATGCAAGCTTGCAGTCTAGGATGGTGATCGATGATATAGAGGTTGCTGCTGATAAGTTGGTGCATTGTGAGCAAACTATTGAATGCGGTACTCGATTGAATGATGTATACTCAGAGTTCTCTCGTTGGCTGAGGGAAGTCAACAATGATGTGAGCTGCTACAGGAATAATGCAACGAATAGAGTTGGAGCGGATTATGTCAATTTTCTGAAAAAGAAAATTAGGGTACGTATGGTCACAACGCTGTTCTTTATTATGCAATAAATCTTTAATATTTGTGTTCATTACTGTTCTATTGATTATGATTCATTAATCTTTTGTAACAGCTCGATGAGATCAAATTGGCAAGTGGGCTTAAATGTGTTTTAGACGCAGTTGCTTCTGAAGTTGGCTTCGAATTCGGTGGTCGAGTTGCCTACATTGTTGATTCTGGCAAATACAGTGAAGAGTTATACATTTTTAAGACGAATAAGGAGAATATTAACTCTGAAATCTCACTGGATCACGTATTTGAGAAACATTGTTTTCAAGGAGACCTGTCGGCTACGGAGGTCGAAGCCAAGATCAGTGCGTTGTACAAAGCCATTGCCTTCCTTGTGAAACATTACCGTGTATGTGTTCTGGATCCTAGCTACTGTTAGTTAAACAGGTGCTACAATAGCATCAAAACTGTCAAGGATGAGATGGGAGTCCTGGCAAGCAATTACGTGAGGTGAGGAGTCTTGTAAGATCTGCATTCTGCGATATTGTTCCAATTTGTCTACCGAATTATCGGCTTCCAGGGGTATCACACGCCATGCACGTGGTGATTCTTGACATTGAGAGTCACTGTAAACGACTCAGGGAGATAGAAAGCTGCCTTATGAGGAACAAGGATGCTATATAGAGACGATAATGGTGGTCCATGTGATGTCCTATGAAACATTTTACTATTTGTTGAACTTATCGTTTGTTATTTTCATAAACATTTTGAGTCATGTATCGAGATCCCTCAATTATGAAATTGCATTGTGTGTTTTGCGTTATTGCTGAAGCCTATGCATGTGTATTTTGCACTTGTACCATACATCCAACTCCATCTACAGCTCCATCTCCATCGACAGATGTCTCGGAGGGTTTCCTTCGATCCTTGTGGTGGTGTTCGAAATGCATGGCCCGATCCTGTCGGTGATGAGATTAAAATGAAATATTCGATCAGATATGATGCTGTGACGATTTCCAGGGAGGTAAACGTGTAGTGTTTGGATTAACACCGGTACAGAGAAGGATGAGGTGACGGATACGAATCTCATTGCGCATTGGTGGCTATCGATTCCGGAGCCAGCAGCCAAATGTGCTTGCAACTGCGCCTTTCCGATGCGATCGCAATCACATATGTCTGTTTCGGGTGTAGGTCACTTTTCTCACGTACGTCTGCATCGTTGATTACGGACGCGATTGCGGCCACGATTGTTGGATCGGAGATCATTCGCACGATTAGTTTGCTCCGATACTTCGGGTCGCTGGGCATCTCCGACGCAAATTTCTATGCCGTTTTTTTTTTCCGTGATTGTTGGATCGGAGGTCATGCGGGTGATTACTTTCCTCAGATACCCCGGTTCGATGGGTGTTTGACGCGGATTTCGGGCCGTTGCACACGTGTTGTTTTGTATGCCGTTTTTTTCTCTGTGATCGTTGAATCGGAGGTCATGCGTGCGATTACTTTCCTCAGATACCCCGGGTCGACGGGTGTTTGGGATGCGGATTTCGGGCCATTGCACCAGGCATTCTGTTTTCTCTCCGTGATTTCTGGATCGGATGTTGGCTCCTTTGTGCTAAACATCACGAATGACCGAAATATATCTCGTGGTTTTGATAGGCGGATTGTAACGTGGGCCCTTTCGTTCTGTTGAATTTACCTCCGAAGTCGACTATAAAAGGCCCGCACCCCATGCCTCCGCTCGTAAACCCTAGCCATTGTTTACGTCATCCTTCACACCTGACCTTATGCCTCGCTGCGACAGAAGAATATATAATGGTTATCTGCGACCTTGTGTATTTGTTTGTGTGTGTTTACCATCATAGTGGAGGTGTTTTATTTGGTATGTTCTATTGATTTATTTCAAAAATTATTGTGTAGGTCTCCTCTATAGTGGTGCATGTCGACGCTACGTCGGTTCTCCGTAACGCTGTCGCTGAGTTGGGTGGATATGAACCTGTTTGGAAGGACATCTCGTCAGCACCTGGTAGCCCGCGGACGTTCGAGGTTAGGTTTTCAATTACGCTCCCAGGCAACATCAAGGAGCCGGTGGAAATTGTCGGGTTTGGTAATAATTTTGATCCGGATCTGTTATGGGTTAGAGGACAGTATTCCACTGACGATCAGGAATGGCACGCGAAGCAGTGTGCGGCGCTAAATGCCTTAGCACGTCTTGAAAAATTTCATCGTATTGTAGTGCTTGATTACAATTGGTTCGCAGTAGAGAGAGTTAGGGAAGATTATGTTCCTCTGGTTAAAATGATCCTGCGGAGTAGAAGCATGTTCCTATTTGCAAGCTTGCATTCTGGGACGGTGATAGGTGATATACAAACTGCCGGTGATCAGTTGAGGCGGAATGAGCGTACTGCTGGACGTGGGGATCGTATGATTGATATATATTTAGAGTCCTTCCGTTGGCTACAATCTGTCAACAGTGATTTGATCTCCTTCAGAAATAATGCGATGAATAGTGTTGGGGCGGATTATGTCGAGTTTTTGAAAAAGAAAAACCGGGTACGTATGGTTACAATTTTTTTCTTTCGTGATTAATATCTTGTCTTTGTTGGTGATTTACTAAATACGGCATATTGATATTTGTTAACAGGTCAATCAGATCAGGTTGAACAGCGGTCTTATAATTGTCTTAGAAGCGGTTGCTTCCAAATTTGGCTTTTTGGTCGGTGCTCATTGGGCAGTTCCTCTAGAAGGGGGTAAATACAGGGACCACTTTAACATTTATAAAAGGGATACGGAGAATATTAATAATGAAATCCATGTCGATTATCTTTGTTTCCAAGGAGACGTGTCAGATACGGTGGAAGAAAGCAAAAGAAGTGCAATTTTCAATGCTATAGACTTCCTCTTGAAGCGTTATCGTGTGTCCGTTCTCGACCCTAACTACTGTCAGTTGTACAGGTGCTACAGTAGTATCAAAGCTGTTGAGGCTGAGCTTCAAGTCCTAGCAAGTAAAGGTCACGAGCTGAGGAGCATTTCACTAACTGCATCCTGCGATATTATTAATAATAATATTTCTCTAATGAAGAGTGATGACCCGCCAGAGGTAGAGCACGCCACGAACCTGCTGGTTCACAACATTTTGATGCACAGTGATAAAATCAAGGAGATACAAACCTGTCTTATGAAGAACAATGAAGCTCGTTTTCATAAGTAGTATGTATTTAGTATATATAGATGTGGTTCGTTTAGTTGTCGTCGTTTTAACCATGTCGATTCTTGTTGAGTCATGTATCAGAGTTGTGTTAATGTTTTTTTCGCGTTTGCTATCTTTGTCGCAGTGAATGATGGCATCCATGCAATATCGGTTATGTTTATTCACGTTTGGATTATTTTTGAAATGATGCCGGTTGAAACATAGACAGATTCCCATCTAGAAATGATATATATTTTTGTATTTGTATGTCGGAGGTAAGTGCGTGATTGGTTGCCATGTATATGCATGCGTCAGAGATCCCCTTCGATGCGGATTTTGAGCCCTTCGATGAGGTAACAAACTTCGCGCGGTTGTTTATATACTCTATAAAATTGAAACAAATTGGTAACAAATCACGGTTTGCTGTGATTTGTTCATTTATCAATGGGCGTAGTCATTCGTGCGATTTCATGGTCGGGGGTAAGTGCGCGATTGGTTGCCAGTGCTATGTATGCGTTGGAGGTTGCAGTCGATACGGTTTTGGAGTCCTTCGAGACTGAACCAAAATTCGAGCGTCGAAGGATGTATTCGATGCGGTTTTCACGCGGTCCTGCGTATCCATCCGCTTCATTACTTGCCTCTGATGCCTCCGTGATTGATTGATCGCAAGTTGGCTCGATAGGGTAACTATATTGTTGTAATGCGCGACCGATGGAAGTTTATCTCGCGGTAGTGACACGCGTATTGTAGTTTGAGCGTCTTTAGGTTGTTTCGACTTTCATTAAGAGAAATGTGCAGCCGTTGGATTGATAGCGTGTATACAGTAACGTCGCTGAATATGCGCACATCGAAGGTTCTGTGCCCCACTATATAGACCAAGTGCTCGCTACGCTTTGAATCGAATACCAAACAAATGGGTAACAAAATAATTACTAATTCGTCACATAGTGAAGAAAACTCATACATTGCTGCGATTTGAATAATAATGATAATATATACAAGCTAACAGAAATGTAGGTACCTAATACACACTAGTACAAATGCACGTGCGCCACGCACGTGTCCGACCAAATGACATCACTTGACAGGACTACATCATAAAATAAAAATAATATGATGCACCGTGTACTTATCATCAAAAACAAACTTGTGACATATCATTGCATTTAAGTACCTCAACGACATTAACACAACAAGCTCAAGAATCTGATAACATCAACACAATAGTTACTTGATTTAATAATTCAAACATTCCTTCCTCGGGATGTTGCTGCTACTCGACAGTCTTGCCCAATCTTCTCAGCTAGGTTGAAAACTTGATAGCATCCACAAGAAAATGCAAAATTTCATCCAAGAACATCCAGAAGTCAAAAGGTTTTAAAAAAATAGTGCATAGTTATTGCTCTGAGAAGAAATGTTTGGTGGATTTACCTGTTGATGAGGAAATTCACTCTCGATGAAGTCAGCTGAGGATCAGTGCACCTTATCACCACCTGTTAATCATTACAATATATGTATGTTGGAGGACATCTGTACAAACATTTATGTAGCGCTTTTTGGCCATAGGGCCGTGTTCTGTGTATACATTTACCAAATTAATAAAAAAAATCTAGTAGGGGCTTCCCTGCTATTCTCCTAAAAAACAACATACAATATCAATCACATAAACACGATACAATGTTTTACAGATTTTTGTATGCAAAATAAGTATGCCTCAGGCCCAGCATGATTATGTCAGAATTTCATGTGTCCAGATAGTTAAAGACTAATTGTATGAAAACCTGAAAGCACACAACTCATAATCCCGTCTTTCTTGCAGTTATTTTCTGTGCCAATGAACCAATTGTTGATGCATGCTAAATTACTTTGGCCCCACAACATTTGAAAAGAAAGCCCCATGCGCCCGTCAAGAATCAAACTCTCAGCTGTCAGTATGCACCTATGCAGGAAAAACTATTATACTTTCCTCATCTCAACTATGATGTCATAAATCCATTTTGTCATATCAGTGGGAAATTGCTTATTTTTGCTTCTCTTGTCAGTTGCTAAACATAGGTTTATATAAACTACAGTGAAATAACTGAATAGTGTCAAACATCAGGAGGAGTGGGTGATAAGTAACTCACCTTGCCATCATACTCTTTTCTCGAGAGAACCTCGAGTGCTTCGTTTTGAGTGCATCAAAGCGGACTGAAAATCCCAAAAACATATTTCAAAAATTCTTGTGCCACACAACAGAACCCCATCAATTATGGAGGGCCATCTCAATCGAGTGGAGTCTAAAAGCATGTGTTGTATGCAATTTATTTAAATTAGTAGTATTCTGTATTCAATAATATAAAAAATAAATGCAATTTATAGAGATTTGCTAGAACCATAGTTTCGAAGGCGGTGAGGGTTCGAGTCGCAACCAAAGCAGTGCCTTGCTGCCTAGGCGACAAGACGACAATACGGCCTTGTGGCAACCAGGAGGCACCTGGACACCTATAGCTGACACTGAAAATCAGAGGTAGGGTGGCTCAAAAAAGGATGTTTGATTGTTACCTTGCAAATGGAGAACATATCAAAACAAAATACATATGCATGGTTAGAAATAAGTCAATACCAGACTTATACAAACCAAAGATTTTTCTCAAAAGTGTATTTGAGAATTTTACCACAGGATTCTTGGTGTCTTGCCTCCCAGTTATACCAACAAGGATGAGGGTCTGATTCGCATGCAAGCTGCAGAAAAACTCAAAATTTCATAGCTAGAAGGTTTCAAATGACTTGGAACAATTGTACAGGTGATTCAAAGGAACATAGTCGTAACAAAAAAGAAATAGCATGCTCATAAATACCTTAAGAACACCTTTGCCAAGATAATCAGACCCCCCATCTCTTAGCTCCAAGGCCTCGTAAATTCCTGAAGTCAATTTCCAAACATAAACAATGTTAACATTTTGCTCATATAGCTGTGAAACAAGGCACAGGAATTGAGTCAACGACAGCTGAAACTGCGAGGTTGCGAAGATGACTAATATATATACTCCGTATGTAAAGTAACGTCTTTCACTCATTTGAGGTGCATAACTGAATTACTGTATTCTGAAAATAAATAAAATAATCACAATAATTGAAAAACGCAATAAGTAATAATGTCACCGTATCTGCAACAAGTTGAAAAGTCAAATGTGTCTTCTGATTAATTTACAGAACCACACCTAGGCAATTTTCAGATGACTTCACCATGCAATGATGCAACTAATATATACTCCTGTTTCCTATCTTTATGCCCCACTCTGTGCTCTCATCTTCTTTTTTGATATATCAATTATTGGTGGAATAAAAAGTCACAGACAGGACTGGCCCTAATGCCCGTGAATACACAACACATGACAAAGAAATTGGAATGTCACGGTTCTGATTAGGCAATCTATTCTTCCATGTAAGCACCTCAGTCCTCCTATGCGCATATATTTGAGCAGGCTCCAAACAAACCACGATTAAAGAATTTGCTAAACAACCAGACATGTATACTCACTAAGACGGACTTTGTGATTAATTAACATAACACTGATTAACCTCGTTTCCTGGCTGAAGGCATGAATCGAGGCAGTGCTCTTGTCACACAGTGACACCAATTATTTTAGCGCTCAGAAATTCCCCAGTAAGCCCAGATTAAACTACGGTGAGAAGCAGAGCACCCCGGAATCAGCCCTGCTTCTCGAGTTCCGATCGATGGGAGAGCGACAAGTTACCGGTGGATGCGCCGCTTGGCACAGCTCCCCTCACGAAGCTCCCGTCGCTGAGGCCGATGTCCGCCTGCGCACAGCAAAGCCATCCAGATTCAGGTGAAAAGCTCAAGCAAATCGACGAAGCAGGCGAGACACTGAACAGCCGGAGCCAAAAAAAAAAAAAAGCCAGCCAAAACGCACCTCGACGGTGGGGTGCCGTGGCTGTCGAAGATCTGCCGCGCCTTCACCATCGACGCTCTTATCTGCAGAAATGAAAGACGGATCGGATGGAACAGATTGGTCAGGGGCGATGGTGTCACCAATAGCAAAGGACGAATCGAGATCAGGTTGAGGACAGTGCTCACCTGCCATCCCTGATCGCGGTCGTGCGCGCCGGAGATCGGGTTGAGAACAGGTCAAATGGGATCTGCGGCACTGACGTTGGCGGTGGTCGGCGGCGACGCGTGTTGGTCCCCTCGACATCTCCTAATTCCGAAATTTGGAAGGAGACCATTCCATAATTTCTGGATCCGATTTGGAAGAAGATAGCGTGAGTTTAGGAAGGAGATCGGGACAGGCGCTACATCAAGCGGTGGGTGCGGGGGCGGGTAAATTTTTTCTTCAGTGCCATTAGTATTAGGGGAGGGGTCTAAAACGTGTGCAAATTGTGTCATCAGTGACATTCGGGTGACAATCTGGTGATTCGGTGGGTCCATATTTTTGATTTAGCGGCTGTGATTAGGAGGTAGGATTTGAATCATTGGTTGATATACAGGTAGGTAACATCTGGCAGGGTAAAATTAATTTTCCTCGTAACTGGTTTTTTAAGGGTTTAGACTAAGAGAAAACTCATACATTGCTCCGATTTGCAATGCAAGTCAACATACAATAATTCTTGATTTTGTTTTGGTGCATATGCACCCACAAGCTATAATGTAGGCACTAGCAACTAGAAATATGAATTAATCTTCATCTGTGGACCGCTGAGGTACTCTTATCTTCCGAATTGTCGCCTCCACTCCAGGGTAATCGTCAAGGAGTTGCCTGAAATCTTTCCTCAGCACCACATCATCGAAGTTGTCGTGTCTGATGACGAAGCTGATGCACCTATCCTGAAGAGCTGCACAGTTGCTGCCCAATGCTATCCGCATTGCTGAAGCAACACTAGAAATCTTTACAGCGTCCCATATCTTTTGGGCGCATAAGTGATTTAGGCAATCTATAAAATATGCGTCGGCCATTTTCATCAGCCAAGGCAAAGCCTCGTCCATGCTTGTCCACAGTTCTTCCGGCAATTTGCCTTGGACGGCATATGCAACCATAGCTTCGAATGCATCCAGATTCTCCACATCAGAAATGGTCACTCTATAAGAAGTATACGACACACTAATTTTTCTACCAAATCGGAGGGTAGTAAAATAAAGCGATCGCCTTGCAAGAGCCAACCTTTTCAGAGAGGGCAATTCCCTTCTCACATTGGGCGATTCCTTGCTGTGGATGCACAACACCACATCTTCATATCTGCCCTGGATGAAGAGACTTTCATCAATGTCCTCTTTCGGCACTTCGATGACTTTGTCGAAGAGGATAACCATACTGAATATAATTTTCAGATTCTGATCTG
Organism: Eragrostis curvula; assembly: GCA_007726485.1. Taxonomy (NCBI): domain Eukaryota; kingdom Viridiplantae; phylum Streptophyta; class Magnoliopsida; order Poales; family Poaceae; genus Eragrostis; species Eragrostis curvula. The sequence continues at coordinate 7,583,570 of RWGY01000009.1, read as the reverse complement.
CATCAAAACAGTCATGGTAGATAACATGACTCCATCCATAGAAATTCTCGTTGATCCCCCAACCCCATGACGAGGAAGTGACAAAGGATCCTTGATGAGGAGAGTCATCCTGCTCCCATCCATTGGAATTATTGACGGGCAGTCCTCCAACTGTGAGGGTCATCTTGACTCGAACATCTTGTGCGTCTTCGTCCAGATCAAGTTGAACTGACATGGCATCCACACCATGATCTGCATCCTCACCATGCTCGGCATCCTCACCGTGCTTGGGAAACTTTCCCTTCGGATAGACATACAGTTTCCACTTCCTGTTGCCTGCCGTGAACGGATATTCAAAGCGCTCTCCTACACTCGCGGAGATCAACTGATCTTCCTTGAACTTGATTCGGAAAGATCGGCATGCAAGGGGCTTGACTTCCATGGTTGCGGCTAGGCGATGCAGTTGCAGGGGAAAATGGTTGCGGGTAGTCGATGCAGTAGCAGGGGAAAATGGTTGTGGGTAGTCGATGCAGTTGCAGGGGAAAATGGTTTCGCAGGGAGAAGCGGGGTGAAAGCGGGTTGATTTATACACGAGTCGTGACTTCTCGGTTCGTGTTCCGGTTCACATTTAGTGGGGCGCGTCGCTGGGAATCGTGTCTGGTGGACTCAACAGTTCCATTTCCTCGTCTTCCAAACGTTCTTTAAAATCTCTACTACATAAAAATACAGCGAGGTGGAGGAATGCCATCAGTCGCGTCGCTTAATCGAGGCGTCGTGACGCGGAAACAAAGGACAAGGATGCGCGCGCGGTTAAGTTAGTCTTCCAATCAGGTCACTCTTTTGGAGATCGAAGGATCGTTGTGGTTGGGACACAGAGGACAGGGTCGCACGTGCGTGGTTACCATTATTCTTCCAATCAGCCATTGCTATCGAAGGTCGCGCGCACGAGGCGTCGAATATCAGTTGGCCCTCCCATGCTGGGCTTAGATTGCATATGAATATCACTTGGGCTGTTGTTGGGTTTGAACCACCACGCCATGTTGGGCTAGATAGGACTTTGTAGGCCCAAAGTCCACGTACAATCATCCACCCGTTCAATAGCATGTCCATTAAAAAAAAACATGTACCGGTACATTGTCCTCAAAAAGAAAAGTATTGGTACACAGTATCTCACTACTATGGCATCGCGCATGAGTTTGACTAGGAGTTGAGAAACCGATTCAAGAAATAATTATTTATTTTATTGCTATGCTTGGCGCACTTCATAGCATGATATCCGCGTGCAATATCATGCACCGATATGCAATCTTCAGCTCAACTATATCTTGAGCCGTGTGATATCATGCGTCGCTACGCAATCTTCGGCTCCCGTGGCATCGCACGGGCATTCAACTAGTTTTTTTAAAAAAACAAAAAATTAAAAACAAATGCATGTCTAAGATGAAAGAATGCTGATAAAAGAACAATAGATTAGACTAGGCAGAGGGAGCATTAGTTTAATAAAGGATACGGATATATTATGATTGAGTTCATATCGTATCTATTATTTTATATTGTTACATTGATTCATGTTTTATCCTAACCCTTACACCATACCTGCACGTTCACTATCTTGACCATGAATCTTTGTCGGCCACTTGCCAGTTGCCACAATAATAATTTTTACATGTTACTTGTAAAAATTAGTTATTTCAATATGGCACTCAGGTAAATTATGTCTCATCACACACTCAAATTGACAGACTCGGTGAGAAATTGTTGTAATCAAATTTAGCTATGTTAGAAATGTATTACTATAGAATAAAAAAATACAATGTTTAAACTCTTGAAATAATATGAAAATAATTTAAATAGTTTAAAAGATCTAACCGTGCATGGCAACCATACTAGTTTTACGTAAGAGACACTATGCACCCTTGTTTTTCAGGCAACATCACACAAGTTCTATCTGTAACAGATAGAAATTAGGGGAATTTTCTACTTTGGAAAACAAACATATCGTCTAATGGAGAAGACAGATAAAGAGATTTTGACTGAATCCTGATAAACGAATAGACACCGAAAATCAAAAAACAAAAAAAAAATCAGTTCTCTTTGATGCAGATCCTTTGTGCGTATGATTTAATCCGAACAACACTGGAGTGTTGCTCTAAAATTTTGAGCATTTCCTAAGTCCGCATAGTCGTCTTTGGATGTTCTTTATCTCTCTAGTTCCGTTGGATCTTTCGAAAAGAAAAAGAAAAAACCTCATGAAAATGACCTGATATTATTTGACGAGCAATTTTACAGTCCAAAACATTGGCCATTAGCTACTACCTCTGTTTCAGAATATAAGCATTCCAGGCTTTGGTCAAAGTCAATTTCCCTCAACTTTGACTACTAATAACAAAAAAATTAAAATATTTGACTAATTATAAACGATATTGTTAGATTCATCATGGAATCAATTATCATAATATGTAACTCTTTATATTTGAAATATTTTATTTTTATAGATATTAAAAGTCAAAGTTAAAGATGATTGACTTTGACCAAACACTGGAATGCTTATATTTTGAAACGGATGGAGTATTTGGCTTTTGGCTTTATAGGAACATACACGGCCCACACAGGTGGACTTGCAAGTCGTCGTGAAACAGATCAGTTCTAGAAGAAATTTCTTCTAAAATATTAGCATAATAACCTACCAGTCACATCAAGGCCGACCAGTAATGAAATTCAGCAGTCATGGCACCCAGGGTTATATAACAGCATAATGTGTTACGTTTCTCCGCACCAACTTGCTTTGTACTATTCAGTTGGCGACTGGGAGCCGAAACAGCTCAAAATGGCCGTGCTGGAGATGCTCCTGCTTGCGATCCTAACAGCATCGTGCCTTCTCTTCCTCCCCACAACACAATCCACCACATCAGAGCCTGCGCCTGCAGTGGCATCATCAACTTCGAGCCGCTGCATCCCCCGGGAGCGGGATGCTCTTCTTGTCTTCAGAACTGGCCTCACCGATCCGGTTAACTACCTGTCGTCATGGCAAGGTGAACACTGCTGCCAATGGAAGGGCGTCAGCTGCAGCCACCGCACGGGCCACGTCGTGGAGCTCAGGCTCAACAGCTTGGTCGATGTAAACTCAAGCATCGGACTCCCGGATGGTCAGATGATCTTATCCTTGTTGGGTTTGCGGCACTTGAGGAGCCTAGATCTTCGCAGCAACAACTTCAATGGCACGCCTATCCCCCAAGCCATTGGCGGCCTCAAGAACCTGAGGTACCTCGACATCTCCCGTTCAAACTTCAGCGGGCAGGTGCCTCCCCACCTTGGTAACCTCTCCAAGCTGCTATACCTTGATGTCAGCACCATGTATGGTGGTTCCAGTAGTATTTACTCAACTGATCTTTCATGGCTCTCACGCCTCACAAATTTGCATTACCTAGATCTGAGTTTTATAAATCTTAGTACAGCTATTGATTGGGCTCATGTTGTCAATAAGCTTCCTTCCCTTGTTACGCTTAATCTACACTCGTGTGGGCTCCAGAATATCATTCCATCACCAGTGCATGTAAATCTTACATCACTTGAGCACCTTGATCTCTATGGGAACGAATTCATTATCTCTTCTGTTGGAGCCAAGAACTTACTTTGGGACCTACCCAGTCTCCTTTACCTTGATATGGGGAACTGTGGCCTCCAAGGATCAATTCCTGAGCAGTCAGGAAACTTAACATCCATCAAGACATTGCATCTTAGTGAAAATAATTTTGTTGGTACCATACCAAGAACCTTTAGGAGCCTTCACAACTTGGAAGAGTTGGCGGTGTATATGAGTAACATTAGTGGACCTGTATCGACCTTGTTGAATAGACTGTCAGGAAATAGTCTAAGCCGGTTAATATTATTCGAGAATAATCTGACAGGGAGCTTACCGGATCAGTTGGGACACCTTAGCAATCTGACGGTTCTTGATCTCGAAAATAACAGGCTTTCAGGGGAGTTACCATTGGGGATAGCAGCACTCACTAAGTTGATAGAACTAGATCTTGGTTATAACAATCTTGATGGCACAATCACAGAATCCCACTTTGGAACACTGGCTAATCTGAGGGAGCTATACTTATCTGACAACTCGTTAGCTATTGTATTCCAACATAACTGGGTTCCTCCATTTAAACTCGGTACAGCTGGATTGAAGTCTTGCAAGCTAGGGCCTAAATTTCCAGAGTGGTTAAGATCACAGAATAGTACATATATTCTTGACATATCGAATACAAGTATAGCTGCTCCAATACCACAATGGTTTTGGATTACATTTTCTAAGACTCAACATTTGGTTTTGTCAAGAAATCAAATCAATGGCATGCTATCACCAACAATGTTCAGGAAAATGGAGGCAGAGACTATGGACTTCCGTGACAATCTTTTGGTAGGTTCCATGCCAAAGCTTCCATGGAAACTACAATCCTTGGACCTCTCCAGAAACAATCTATCAGGGTCTCTGCCATCAGATTTTGGAGCTCCATCATTAAGGATGCTTGCCCTTTTCAAAAATTCTATCTCTGGTAGTATTCCTTACTACTTTTGTCGTATGGAAAACTTAGGTTTTCTGGACTTGTCTCAAAACCAAATACATGGAGAATTTCCCAATTGCGAGGAAAGATCATCAAATATATTCATGTTGAACTTGAACACCAACAATCTGTCCGGAGAGTTCCCAACGTTTCTTAGCAAATGTCAAGACCTGATTTTTCTTGACCTATCCAACAATCAGTTTTCTGGGATGTTACCCCCATGGATAGGGGATAAATTACCCTCATTGGCACTTCTAAGTTTGCGCTCGAATTTGTTTTATGGGGACATTCCTCAACAACTGATCAAGATGAAAGGGCTCCAATTTTTGGACTTGGCATGTAACAATATGTCTGGCCCAGTACCACAGTCACTTGCGGACTTGACAGCTATGGCTGTTGTTCCTCAATATGATAACATGCTTTCAGAAATCAGCGATTATGATGAGAATGTTGGTGACGATGATGTGATTTCTTACACTGATAGTTCATCGGTGGTCATGAAAGGGCAACAGCTTGAATTCACTAGTGGAATCATGTACATGGTAAATTTGGACCTGTCATGCAATAATTTGACAGGACCTATTCCTGAAGAAATTGGTAAGCTTGCTGCTTTGAAGAACTTGAATCTGTCTTGGAATCATCTAAACGGGACAATCCTTGACAGTATTGGTGATGTACATTCACTGGAGTCACTTGACCTGTCACATAATGAATTTCGTGGAGAGATCCCAGCAACCTTATCAAATCTGTTATCATTGAGTCACTTGAACTTGTCCTATAATAATTTGACAGGTACGATACCATCCGGGAATCAACTGCAAACGCTCGATGACCAAGCATCAATTTATATTGGCAATCCCGGTCTGTGCGGTCCTCCTCTGTCCAAAAATTGTTCAGAATCTGGTTTGCCTCAAGGCAACGAAGATGGAGACGATACGGTATTCTTTTTCCTAGCCATGGGTTCTGGATATGTGATGGGTCTCTGGACAATCTTCTGTCCCTTCTTATTCATGAAGAAATGGAGAAATGATTGCTTCTTGTTCTCTGACCGGTTGTATGATTGGTTTTATGTGCAAGTTGCTCTGGGCTGGGCTTCTTTGAAACCAAAAATTGGTGGTAGCTGAGATCAGCAACAGACGGCTCTTTTGTTGTTTTCCTGTAGTCTGGGGGTTTAAGCATGTATCAACGTTGAATAATGTACTATTACTATTCATAATTTTGTAAATGGCCTAAGATTGGTATTATATCATCAATGGCATGTTCCGGTCTCGATTCGATCCTTAAAGTAGTATAGGAGTTGTGTTCAGTATCCTTTATATTCTTATTGCCCCAATGCCACAGAAGTAGTAGTACCAATCTCAGTGTAGGAACATCAGCAGAGCAGCGGGGCACCTGGAGAAGGGGAGAGAATCCGCTTTGGAGAGAGGGCAAGCTCTTCGTGCCGGATTGGAGCATCTGTGGCTCGAGACAACCACCACCGCGCTGGTTGACCGCCCGTCATACGCCTCGCTGGTTGACAGCGGCGGTGGAGCGGAGCGGTGCAGCGCAGTGGTCACTGTGGAGGCTAGAATGGGTGGGCGGCGACGTGCTTTCCGTCTGTCTCAAATCGACGACTATCACGAGTCAAAAGACAAGGTCCGACGCATACTGCGGTGGATGGGTCGCTTCAAGCGCGTTGCCCATCAGGTCCGCGTCGGCACCAATAGTTGTTGTCGGACTTGAAACAGTAAGTTTAGAATAACGCTACAGGAACACACATACAGAGCCTTCTTGAAACAGTAAGTTTAGGAGGTCGTTAGTGGGCAACAATTTTCTTGCGTGGCAACAGGTAATTGCTAGGATTGTAGATGTCCATCTTTTAGACCAGAGAGATATTTTTGTGTGGTCCTTACATCAAAATGGAAAGTTTTCAGTTCGTTCTATGTATAGAGCGTTAGCTGAACCAGATGTTGTGTCGTGCAATCATGTAGTCTGGAAACTTAAATTGCCCTTAAAGATTAAGATCTTCATATGGTATTTGATAAAAGGTATAGTTCCCACAAAGGATAATCTAGCGAAAAGACAATGGAAAGGAAGTATGAAATATGGTTTATGTAATCTAAACGAAACAATACAACATCTCTTTTTTGATTGTCATATAGCAAGATTTATCTGGAGAATAGTACAAGTTTCATATAATATATCTCCTCCGCAAAGCATTCAACATTTGTTTGACAATTGGCTTGTAGGAGTTGATAGGAAACTTCAGTACAAAATTTTGATGGGAGCTTGTACTATGTGTTGGGCAATTTGGTTATCTCGAAATGATTTGGTCTTTAACAACGCACAAGCTGTTACTTCTATGCAGGTAATTTTCGGAGGGACGTACTGGATTCGCTCATGGACGTTGCTGCAAAAGGAGGAGGACAGATCCCAAATGATTTGGGGGTGTCGTGCGCTTGAGACTACGATCATGGAGATTTTTGCCAAACATGGATGGTTTCATAATAATAGACTTGCTTTTTAGTATGTTGCGAGCAATGGAGTGTTTTTATAAGTTATCCTGCCTTTCTGGGCGCTGGTATTGGTATGGTTTTGTAATAATCAACTTCATAAACAGTTATATGCATTGGTCGATGCAGAGGCTGGAATATTGAATATATTCCCTTTTAAAAAAAAACATACAGAGCCTTCAATCGAGCCTCACGATCGATCTTCTAATGGTTGGTTCGCAAAAAGAAAGATCTTCTGATGGTTTCCCTGTGTCGGCTTCAGTGCATGGATCGGTACTCTGAGTCCGTCGCATTGTTGAATCTCGAGCTCACTAGCTGTCGCGGTGTAACGGCGGTGCTCCTGCACGCAGGCTCTAACCACCGATCAATCTGGAGCAGAGCCTCCGGGGGAAAGCCATGTGTCACGTGCGCCAAAAAGCACCGCCCGTGTGGCGGTGCGTGACGCTGACGCGCACGTCGCCGCCTCCTTTTACAGGGTGCCAACCTGCGAGAGTTCCAAAGTGACGGGAGCTTAGTTTGCCATTTTTGACATTCTGTACATCCACTTTTAACCAAGATGTCGATGGTCGGCGAGCCTCGGTGGAACATGCAGGAACTGAAGCACAGCTTCGACGTGGCCAAGGAGGCCTCGCCGAGCTCCGAGCTCTGGACCGGCGGCCTCATCTGCGCCTTCGAGTTCGTTCGCGGCCTGTCACGGAACAGCTCCGTGCAGTCCAAGGACCTCCTCCCGGCCATGGATGGCAGCAGGAAACCACCACCAGTCGCCAAGAATCTCTCAGACGGTACACACATAGCAGAGGCTAAAGCTACTTCTCTTGTAGTATTTTTCATCTTGTTGGTTGTCCCAATACAGGACTCATGCATGAGTAATACCATTCTTTGGTGCGGCAACTGGTGGTGATTGTTAATCAGGATCCGACGACGGCGACGACCCGAGGCCGCCGGCGTGCAGGCATGCGAAGGGCCCACCGGAGGGTTACTGGGCGCCCATCGGTTGGGCGAGGATCGCCGAGCTGGTGGCGATGGTCGACGGGGACACGGCGTGGGACGGGCAGCAGGGCATGATGAGCCTCGCGGACGGCGACAGCCAGTACTGCTGCGACGACGACGACGCCATCACCGTCGCCGACGTCGCCGCGCCGTACTGGCAGCGGCCGGCGGGGCCGACCTGGTGGTGCCACGTCACGGCCGGGCACCCGGCCGTGGACGCGTGGCTGGCCGCCGCGCGGTGGCTGCACCCGGCCGTATCGGTGGCGCTCAGGGACGAGAGCATGCTCATCAGTGAGAAGATGAAGCATCTGCTCTACGAGGTGAGTGGGTGGGTCCAGTGAATTCTTCTTCGTGTCATATCGTCGATAGTGAATTTTACCCTACCAAAAAGCTAGCTGTCACTGTACTAAACGTAGATGAATGAACTTTACCATAGTAGACAAAGAATTCTAACATGGTAGCTATGTGATACTCTGTTTTCCATCCGACAATTCTACCCTGTTTTGCATCCGACAATCCTGTCACTTCATGTATTGGCACACAATATATTGCTTGATTTTCTTTCCTTGGCGCTAATTTGTTCTCTTTCAGGTCCCAGTTAGAGTTTCGGGAGGCCTGCTATTCGAGCTATTGGGCCAGTCGGTTGGCGATCCGGCTCGTGATGAAGACGACATACCTATTGTGCTACGTGCTTGGCAAGCTCAAAATTTTCTGATCACTGCGCTCCATGTGAAAGGCGCAGCATCAAATGTTAACGTCATAGGAGTCACTGAGGTTCAGGTAATGGCCGTCGGAGAATAGTTTCGCTGAAGGACTGTCTTTTCCGGAGCCTCATTGTTTCAGTCCTTCACAAATTTCTTCTTTGTTCAGGAGCTCCTTTCTGCATGTGGTAGTGTAGCTCCTAAAGGTATTCATGAAGTTATAGCACATTTGGCTTGCCGGCTTGCTCGATGGGACGATAGGTGAATTTGATGAATGGCTCATGTTCTAGTTTGCTGACACTTGAACTTTTCTAACGTGCCCTTTACATATCACAGACTCTGGCGTAAGTACGTTTTTGGTGCTGCTGATGAAATTGAACTTAAATTTGTGAACAGGTAGCTATCTCATACAACTCTATGTTCAAATTTCTGGAATTCCTTTTCCTTTTCCTTTTTAACTATAGTTTACGGGCATTTGCAGGCGAAACCAGGAAGACCTCAACCTGCTCTGTATAATCTTCAACCAAGACATAAGAAGATTAGCTACTCAGGTATGTGGCATCAATAAATAAGTGAATCGGAGAACCGGTAATATTCATATCAAGTTTCAGTTCGACACTGAAATGTTATGTACTAATTTCTAGGTTATCAGAGTGAAATGGTCACTGCACGCTAGAGACGAGATAATTTTTGAACTCCTGAAGTATCTTGGCGGAAACACTACGAAATCGTTGCTTCAAGGTATCAAGAAAGACACGAGACAAATGATCGAGGAGCAAGAAGCTGTTCGTGGTCGGCTGTTCACCATCCAGGATGTCATGCAGAGCACGGTCCGTGCTTGGTTGCAGGTAAATATTGACGACGGTGTCAAGCTAGCAAGAACAGTTTCTAAATCGTTCCCAAACAATATAACAGTTTCCAAAACCATAAACGTTTGTTATGAACTTGTGCTTACATCCCACAGAATAACTGAAGTTAAGACATGTAAATATTTTGTGATCAGTGAAACTATCAGGTATGTAAACTGAACTCTGCTGCTGTGGTATTCAGGACAAAAGCCTTCGCATTACACATAACCTGACAATATTTGGTGGGTGTGGCCTGATTCTTTCCATCATCACCGGATTGTTTGGAATCAACGTTGATGGGATACCGGGAGCTAAGAAGACCCCATATGCTTTTGCGTTATTCTCAGGGCTTCTGTTCTTAGTCGGTTTTCTGTTGATCATTGTTGGAATCATCTATTTTGGACTGCAGAAGCCCATCAGTGATGAGCAGGTCCAGATAAGAAAGTTGGAGCTTCAGCAGCTTGTCTCAATGTTCCAGCACGAGGCAGAGACACACGGCAAGGTGAGAGAAGGGGTCTTAAGGAGTGACTTGCCTCCAAGAGCCGCTGATCTCATCTATGACAAAGGTGTTGTTTTATTCTTTCTATTTCCTGATTCCATAATGGAAATAGTAGTTAACATCTCGATAATTTACATAAGTGTCCTAATTAGGAAGAAATACAAAACTATACATGGCACTGCTAGCTTAGCATCTTAAAGTTCATTTTGCATAGTATTTCGATTTAATCAGGAAATAATCTATTTTGAAGATCCAAAGCAAAACGTATAACGAAGAACATTTCAAAAAAAAATGTGTATAACCAAGAAGTGACCTTTTTCCTTTTATCCAGATGATAAATTTCATTTTTAAGAATGTGTGAATAAAACCGAGCAAATTTTAAGTTTTCACCTCTGGTCTGTCAGTGAGGAAATTGGGAAGTTACTTCTCATGCGAAGCTAAAAAAGAGCCAACTTTCCAAGGTTACCACTTGGTCTCACTTTTCACCCTGTAGTATCAAAATGTGATGAGGTTAGCAAACCTATCAAAACTCACCAATTCTTGCCGTACAAGTGACATTGCTGATCTTCCGTCATCCATGCAGCCGAAGAGAGAAGTGAATGTGGCAGCGTCGTCACGTCGTGCCCAGCTCTGAAGAAACTCTGCGGCGTCCTACAGATCAGGGCCCTCTTCAGAGGCCTGTAAAAACTTGATATTGTGTCCGAAAAATAAAACTTGATATTTTCTACTATCCATCACCGCAACGTGTTGGTCAGACTTCCGGTGTGTCGTATCGCCAGCAGCATTGGATCTGCTACTTCGTAAGCTATCGTTCTCATGACCAGGTGTCGTTCACATGGACGTAGAGGTCGATGTAATTGTTACTTTCCCTTGTCATTCCATGGCTACTGAGGTCGATGTAACTGTCAGGACTCAGGACTCGCCAGGTGCCACAAGTTGATCAAACAAGACAGTACTAGCTTCTCCAGTGGCTATATTTGACTTGAGGAAATGGATGTATTATGTTGTGCGTTTCTGAATATTCAGATGAAATTCGTTCCAGCAGCTATAAAAATTTAGTTTCAATACTTATCCAATGAAACCAGGTGTCAGATATTTCCTCTGAGCTTCAGTTTTGGTGTTCTGAGGGTGGCCATTTCACCACTAAGAATTTTTTTTTATAGATAATGGGAAAAACATCCCATTATGTTTTTGAGTTCCTAAACCTTCATCCAATTTATACTTGAACAAATACGTACGAAGCTTAACCAGATGTATGGGTAGTACACAACTCAGCGATCAGCAACGATTACAAAAAGTTTGAGACTTACATTGGAATACTTTTGTTGGACACAAATTTCTGTATCAGTTTGTCGGAGTTAGGGCCTGTTTGTTTGGGCTCCGGCTGTGCCGGCTCCGGCTGTGGTTGTGGCTTCTCTGAAAAACAATTGTGCTGGCTGTGTCTGCGGCTGTGTCTGAAAACGTTTGGTAGAACAGCTTCTCTTGCAGCTTCACCTGCAGCTTCTTCTGTAGCTTCACATGCAGCTTCATGGATGAAAAAAAAATTGTCCAAATTGCCCTTAGACATATGGCTTAATTTTATTTTATTTCATATATAAATCATTTTTTAATAATTAATGTTATATAATAGAGCCAAATTCTTTTCATCACCAAAGTCCTCTCGTTTGCCAACAGCATTAAAAAAATTAGCTGCTGTTTTTTGCTGACAATGCAAGTCAAGTGAAAAAAGAAAAAAAAAACAGAGAGAAAAAATCACCTAGAAATTTCCTCACACCAGTAGGTGTGTGTGCCAGTCTGAGCAGATTTTTAATAATTTGGCTGCTGTTTTCTGCTGACGTTGTGGAAGAGAGGAGGCGCTGGACAGATTTTTCTGGTACCCTTTCGTCGCGTAGCGCTACGTGGAGAGTGGGGTTGTCGGTGTTAAGAAACCGGCCGACAAGTAAATTTGTAACTACGGCGCCTGACGATCTTCTATGATGGCGAGGGTTTTGCGAGGGAGGCAAGGTTTATACTGGTTCAGGCAATCGATGCCCTACGTCCAGTTCGTGGGTGGTTCGTGTTCCGACTTGCAGAGGGGAGCTACAAGTGTTGACGAGGGAGGAGAAAAACTCCAAGCCTCTTCGTGTGTATCTCTCGATGGATTCGTCCGTTGTCTATCTATCCGGGGATCCGATTGAGACTAGCCGGGCTCAGCCTCATGCACCTAGCTCTCCTTTTATAGTCAAGGAGTGAGCCGGTTTACAAATGGGAACGGGGCTTCCGAGTTGTGGGCTAGCGCGGCTACACGCCGCACTAGTCTGAACCCTAGCTGCCACTGTGGCCCTAGTCAGGCGGCGTCCTGCCAGCCCGGTCGCCGGGCAGGTGGTCGAGATGTCAACCCAGACTGTCGCGGGCGTCTTGTCGCCGGTCCGGTCTTCGTTCCTGTTCAGGGTGATGATGATGTCGTAGCCATCCCGCTGCTGTACTCGAGGTGTCAGGCGGCGCCGCGAGATGGGACGGGTGCCACTGTGCGGGTCACATCGCGTGCCTGCAAATATATGAGTTGCTGGGTAGAGTTAAGGCTCCCCAGCTACTCGTCGTAAATGCTTGTCCTTCTTGTCAGAGGAAAATCTTCTCGACGAAGTCTCCCAACTCGGGGTCGGGCGAAGCGCGGCTTGTGGGCCCGCCCGACTGGGGGTCGGGCGAGGCGGAGTTCGGGGCCCCACCCGACTTGGGGTCGGGCGGGGCGGAGTTCGTGGACCCCACCCGACTCGGGGTCGGGCGGGGCGGAAGTCGTGGGCCCGCCCGACTGGGGGTCGGGCGAGGCGGAACTTGTATGTGCCCTCGGGGTCGGCCGTGGGCCCTTCGAGCGCCCTGTTGTTATGCACCTGTTCCTGTGGGCCCTACACAATTAAGCTGAGACGGTTAGCGGGATTAAGTATCCTAGATCAGGATACCCTGATTTGGGTATCCGTCAGTAGCCCCCGAGCCTGGGCGGCGGCCGGGGGTCGTGGTC
>RWGY01000009.1:7503071-7570482 GCA_007726485.1 Eragrostis curvula | reverse complement strand
GCCGTCGAGGCTTGTCGTTGTCTCTCCGAGGGTACTTTCGGACTACTCCTACCGGTGGGTGCGCGCGAGCGCACCCGCCGGGTGTAGCCCCCGAGCCTCGGTGCAAGGGTTTACTTGTCGAGGGTGACAAAAAAGGTTTTCCTGAGACCACGCAGTAGGTCCTTGTTTGCGATGCGAGCCCCGAGTCCTCGCTCGATGCGCGGACCGTCCGAGGGTCGTTTCGTCTTTTTGTTTCGTCCGTACCCGCGCGTCTTTACGATAAGACGGGGCACCGTGAGCCGGCCACGTCATTCCTCTGTGGTTCGATGCGTGGTGCTCGTTTAAGCTGCAAACGGTGTGTCCGAGTGAAGGCCTCGGCTTGCCCTTCGCGGGGATCCGATTGAGACTAGCTGGAGTCAGCCTCATTAAAATCCGAGTTCCTGCCTTTTTCGATCGCCGACTCCTTTCGCTCGGAGTCAGTGGGCTCGATGCCCTCCCTCGATGGGTGATCAAGGTCGAGGTTTTTTAGACTCGGACTCGGACGCTACCATCAGAGGCCCATTGTACTACGGTGTACGGGTTGCGGTCGCTGGGGACCCCTCTTGGTGGCCCCTCACTTAGTTTTGCCCTGGAGCGGCCGTTCGAACCCTTTCGCGGGGCCGGCCTTCGAACTCCTGGGCCGGAAACTGGGGCCGTCGGGGCGTTTTCAGCCCCTAGCCTTTATTACCTGTGGGCCCGGCCGGGATTCCAAGCCCGCCTGGGCCGTCATCGTGCGTCGTGGAGACGCGACGGTTCGCCTTCCGCGCGGATCGAGGCCACGATCGGTCTTCGTGGCGGTAGTGGAGCGGGCCATGATGGCGATTTTTAAGGCACCTGCACCTGTTAAATACGCGAAACAGGGAAGACGCGAGAAACGAGGCGTCGTGTGAACGCGATAACTATAAAGAAGGGATGAGCCCTACCTCATTTGCCTTACCCAGGTTTTCTCGCAACCTTTCGCATCCGCCGCTCGCCCTCGCGCAAACCGCTTCGTCTTCCCTCGCCCTCGCTCGCTCTCCAACTTCCCTTCGTTTCGCCGTCGCTCCGCGTCCCTCGTCCGCATATCGCCATGGGCGGATTGGAGCCGGTCCACAGCACCAAGGGGAACCTCGATGCCCTGGTTGCGCGCGGCCTCCTAATGCCCTCACCGCGGAGCATGAGTGGCTGGTTCCCGGGGAGGAGAGGACCCATCGCCGCCGGACGCTACATTGGTCTCCTTCCGCTCCTTCCACGAGCGCGGGCTTCGGCATGCCGCCTCTTCCCTTCCTCCGCGGCCTGCCTCACCACTACAATTGTGGAGTTGCAGGCACCTCAACCCCAACTCCATCCAGCACATCTCCGCCTTCGTCGCCTTGTGCGAAGGTTTTTTGAAGATTCCCGCCCCTTCTCTCATCTCCTTCTTATCCTCTGCAACTCTTCCTGTCTCTCTTCTCGCGCTCCAGACCAAGAAGGACGCGGAAGGGAATCCGCGCGCCGTCCCAATCGGCTGTGCTAGCTTCCGGCTCCGGGGCACCCGGGCCGCGAGTACCATCTCCATGGCCGTCACCGACACCAACAAGGGTTGGCACGAGAGGTGGTTTTAACCTCAAGAACGCCGCGCTCGCGCGCTCCCGGAGTTCACCGGGCGCCTGATCGAAGAGGCCGCCCAAGTGGCTGGGGTTGTGGGACGGACGCCGCTGGACAAGAAGAAGTTGGCCGACCTCTTGGGTATGATCGCAAACTCAAGAGGGGCGGCGTTGCGGGCGTCGGGGTTATTGGCGCCTACCACGTCAGGAGGCTTGCGCCGCTCCAAGACCGCGCCTCCCCATGTGGGAGATGGGCCACCGACTTTGCGTGGGAGGGGACCTGCATGGTGGACCCCCACGCGGCCGCTGGATGTTCCGTCCGAGAGCTGAAGGCCCGGCTCTTCGAGGCGATGGGGAAGACGGCGGCGGATTGGGATAGCTTTGACTATCCGATCCCGGGCCACCCGCCGATGCTTCCGGAGCAGGGGGCCCTACAATTCGTAAGTTTCTCGGTTTATTTTCGATCCCCGATTCGGCATTTGTTTCGATTTTCCCGAGTCTTTCGCTTATACACTTTTTTCTTGGGTTTAGACTGGGCGTCGGCCTTCCTCCCTTCTGCCGCCCCCACTTCCCGAAGTCGTCCGACCGCCGTCCGCGCGAGCAACAGTGGACGCGGAGCGGCAGAAGGCCCGCAAAGACCGCGAGACGCCAAGAAGGCGAAGCGGGTGCAGAGGGAGGAGGAGAGAGACGGCGTCGCCGCCGAGGGACGTGGTCTCCGACTCCGAGGACGAGGACCGACGACGATGACGACGGCGGGGGTGGCGACGAGGGCGGCGATGACGACGGCGACGACGACGGAATAGGTCGACTGGGGTCGACTAGAAGATCGCTCCCCGGGGCCTGACGTCGCCGGCGCTTCAGGCAGTGGGGCGCGCCAGGCTCTTTCGCGCCAGCGGCTCTCCCAGCCTCCATGGCTTCTTCACGCTCGCACCTGCGCGGATTGCTCCCTGTGGCGAACGGCCATGGCGGGGTCACAAATGGCATCGGCCGCCGCGACGACGTCGGTCGTGGTGACCGTGCCGTCGCGGCCGACAAGCTCGGCGGTGGCCGCGCGACGACGGTCATCGATGAGCGCTCGACCCGCGGTCCCCTCCTCGACCCCGTCCCCCGCAATCACCGGGCTGCCGCCCGCTGCGATGATGATGCCCGTGGCAAATTTTTGTTCATTTACTGGTTTCTCTTCTCTTTTTTTCTAGTGCTCAGCATTCCCTGTTTCTTGCACATAACTTTGGCATTTGGCAAGCCGCCGTTGCAATCATGCTGCATGAATTGTTCCTCATCCCAGTGTCGCGCATCTGTTCTGTTGATATGTGGTCCGGGTAATAAGTTTGAATTTCTTGTCATGCAGCGCATTCACATTGGAATACAGCTAGGGTACGCTTGTAGTTACAGAATCAAAGCAATCTTTCCATACATAGCCCACGCCCATTGTGACGGGCCATAAGGGCCGATCTGCCCCTATCGATCTCCTATTTGAGCGCAGGATTTGCTTCTTCTGGATTCGAAGCAAAACACAATCTACCTGTTCAATCGTATACGTTGTAGAAGTTTTTTTAATCTTCAATTACCTGATCTTGCCTTCAGCAAGGGGGTGAATGGCGGCGGAGGAAAGCGCTCTCGCCGAGCCCCTCCTCGTCCCGGGCAAAGACGCCGGCGACGATGCCGCGATCATGGAGTCGCGTCTCCTCATCCCGTGCGACACGGGCGCCTCCTTCTCGCGGAGCTGCCTCAACCTCAGCAACGTCATCTCAGGTAATTTGGTAGCAAATTCATACATATGCATGCATCGCTGCCTGGTTTTTCGATCTCAATGTGATTCCTGCATGATTCCAGGCGTGGGGATGCTGTCCGTGCCGTACGCCCTGGCGCAGGGCGGGTGGCTAAGCCTGGCGCTCTTCGCCTTCGTCGGCGCCGTCTGCTACTACACCGGCACGCTCATCTCCCGCTGCATGCGCGGCGGCGGCGGCGACGCCGTGAGGGGGTACCCGGACATCGGCCAGCTCGCGTTCGGCCGCGCCGGGCGGCGGGCCATCGGCGCCGTCATGTACGTGGAGCTCTACCTCGTCGCCACCAGCTTCCTCGTCCTCGAGGGCGGCAGCCTCGACAAGCTCTTCCCCGGCGCCGGCGCCGACCTCTTCGGCTGCCGCGTGCGCGGGAAGCAGCTCTTCACGCTGGCCGCCGCCGCCGTCGTGCTCCCCACCACGTGGCTCAGGGACCTCAGCGTGCTCGCCTACGTGTCCGCCGTCGGGCTCGTCGCGTCGGCCGCCTTGACGGCGTCCCTGCTCTGGGCCGGCGTGGACGAGCACGGCTTTCACCGCAACGGTGGCAACGTCCTCAACCTGGCCGGCCTGCCGACCTCCCTCAGCTTGTACTTCGTCTGCTTTGCCGGGCATGGCATCTTCCCGACGGTGTACTCGTCGATGAAGAAGAAGAGAGACTTCACCAAGGTACAAATACCGATGTTTTTGTGTCCAAATTCAGAATTTTTTGTTGCAGTTTGTCCAATTCTAACTAAATTCAGCAAAGACCATCGTGCTAGATTATTCAATTGATTCACGATTGATTTCCTCTTGATTCTTGTGTGCAGGTTCTGCTTGTCTCGTCCGTGCTCTGCAGCCTGAACTACGCACTGACGGCCGTTCTAGGATACATGATTTACGGGGACGACGTGCAGGCATTGGTGACGCTGAACCTTCCCTCCGGAAAGACGTACACTCGGATCGCGATCCTGACAACCCTCATCACCCCGCTTGCCAAGTACGCCATCGTCATCCAGCCCATCACGATCAGGTTAGAGGAGAAGCTGTCGCTCGCCTCGCACGGTGGCTTCACCAGGGCGGCCATCAGCACCGCCGTCCTCGTCAGCACGACGGTGGTGGCGTGCACCGTGCCGTTCTTCGGCTACCTCATGTCGTTCATCGGGTCTTCCCTGAATGTCACCGTAGCTGTTCTGTTCCCGTGCCTCAGCTACCTCAAGATCTTCATGCCCAGAGGAGGAACTAGCCGTGCCGAGGTCGCGGCCATCGTCGGCATACTGGTGATTGGAGTGTGCATTGCCGTCGTAGGAACGTACACCTCCCTACACCAGATTGTAGGCACACTATGATCGCAGGTGGATATACATTTTGATAGACATGTAGGTGCAGAATGGTTCATTCATTTGTATTGTTGGGTTAACAAAGTGAGAGGCCTGTAACACAATTTGAGGATAAATTTTTAATTTACGAATTTATGGAATGGTGTGAGAATCAATCAGTGTGCATTTTAAGATGCAGAACCAGGAATTTCAAAAGATGCAGCATGTGAAATATGCAAAGCGTCTTGCCTATGTTGGTCCAAAAAAAAACCGGCTTGCCTGTGTTCATGGGCATCTTTACC
The DNA here is from genome assembly GCA_007726485.1 of Eragrostis curvula. Classification (NCBI taxonomy): domain Eukaryota; kingdom Viridiplantae; phylum Streptophyta; class Magnoliopsida; order Poales; family Poaceae; genus Eragrostis; species Eragrostis curvula. The sequence goes on along the minus strand of RWGY01000009.1, from coordinate 7,565,521 downwards.
CGAATGCCTCTTCAGATCTGTATAAACAGTTTGCACAAATAAAGAGGATCCAAAGTTCATGAACTGCATTAGCATCATCAGCAAACTAGACACCACCAGGTTATGCTACAACAATTCTAGCTGATCCTCGATATGTAGTAGTTGGTGTTGGAGGGAATTTATGCATAGCCGACTGGAATCATATTGGTTCCAGCTGATAATGTAGAGCTTCTTTTTGTGTTTTTCCTTAATTTTTTCACTTAAGACTCAAGCACCCAGTGCTGCACTCAAACAAAGTTCACTCTTACCCAGCCAGGCAATCAGATAATTTTAAGAGACTACATACGGTGCCAACCAGTTCTGCCATTTCCCCACACCTCAATCGCATCCAGGAACCTTTTCAGCGCAGCAGCACGCATCGACCATTGCTTCTGACGATGAGATTGGGGGTAGGTGGTGAGACAGAGTCACAGAGTATCCGGATGGGAGGGCCGAGGGGGAGCGGAAGGATACCGGAGACGAGGAGTAGGGATGGCAATTCGGGGACGGGTACCCGGTACCCGCCGGGTACCCGACCCGATGGGGCCGGGCATGGGGCTCGTTTTCTACCCGTGGGTGGTGCCCGTACCCGCCCCGACATGAGTCGGGTACGGGGCGGGGATTTATCCCTACCCATGGGTGACCCGGTGGGTACCCGAAATTTAAATTGAGTTCTAAATTTGACTCATTTTATGTGACATGTAGATTGTTTTATGTTAATGTGTGTTGTTTATAAGGTGTCTAGCAGCACTTTCAGTCAATTTTTTGAATATGTTGTTGTTTGTTGTATGAGAAGCTATAAAATTGTGAAAATTTGTTGAATTTTAAGGTTGGTATGTGTTTATAGTGTTCTACCCGTGGGTACCCGGTACCCGCCCGATACCCGACGGGTACGGGGACGGGTAAGGATTTTCACCCATGGGGATGGGGACGGGTGGGAAATTTTACCCGCTACACCTGTCGGGGCGGGTATGGATTTCCTATACCCGCCCCGAACCCGCCCCATTGCCATCCCTAACGAGGAGCTTAGCGAGTAGTGGTTTTGGAGCGATTTCCCCACGGGGCCCAATGGCGATGGGAATAGAAAGAGCGAAGTAGACTGGGCTGGGCTAGATTAGAGAATGGGCTGGTCGAGTTGTCTGTTACCTATATGGGCCATTTCTTGATAGGGCACTAAAGGATGGGCTACGTAGTATTCACTCCGTGACTTTCAGACAACATATTTGGCTGCTGACACTGTTGACGTTCTGACTCCATGTTTGACCGACAACAATTATTCAACTACTTTTTCCTGAAAACATCACGTTCCCATTTTACTTAGTAGTAAAAGTTATAACAGTATGAATATCAGTATCAATACTGAAAGTATTTTTTTCTTCCAAAAAGTAGTTACAAGTTATCGTTTGTTGCTCTATATTAACCTCTCAACAACTTTGGTTTGTTCGCTTGGCTGCTTTGCAGCAGCTGCGAATCAGCTGCTACAGTGTTCCAGTTATTTCTTCAGTAGCCGCAACAGTGTTCGCAGTTATTTCTTCAGCAGCCGTTACAGTAAAACGGCTGCGATTCAGTCTGTCGAACAGGGCAAACATTTTTGCTCCATATATTTTTAGCTTTCTTTAGGATGCACGAGGTTTGCTTTAGTTCATACAAAGGATATAATAAATGTATCAGTGATTATTGAGAATATATGAGAATATATAATTCAGCAACATAGCTTGCTTGATGTTGTAGAAGAGGATGAATTTTGCATTGATATTTCAAAGACAAGATTTATTAGAGAGTAAAAATGCACTGACACCTTATGAACTTGTTTATTTATTTCATCTAGATCTACGACCATTTCTTTTGCAATTATAAGGCTATTGTCCGGAGTTTCATTTTCAATAGTTGAGGTGCCACATAAGCAAAACTGGTGACACAGAATAAGATTCATGAAGGGAGAGAATAAAGAGTTTTATCTAGATGAAAATAGTGCTACACTATTTGCAACAGTTTTGAGAGCCATTGGGGTGGTTGGGTTTATTTCATCAGCTTCTTGCCTAATCTCACGGAGGAATTATTATTTTTTATTTGTTTATGAAAACAAAAAAATAAAACATACTATTGAAGAGAGTTGTTTTTTTTTAAGATTTCAAAGCACTTTAGATTTGAAAACAATAAAATAAAACATACTACTAGCCTGAGTTCTAAACCTTTCAAAGGGCGCACTGCAGGTCTCTTTTTTTTTTTTTTTTTTGAACAGAACTACAGCAAAGGAGGCCCCTGTTGTGTGATTTTTATTATATATAAAAAAAGAAACAACAAAAAGAAAGAACTGTACAGACAACCCCAAGGGGGACAAAGCAAAAGACAGATATAAAGCCTAAAACTATATTTACAAAGAGGCCTGTAGCCACGAGTTGAAAACTTGGAGATCAGTATCCTTTAGCCGATGTCCTTGCAAATTGCAATCATCTTTGAAACTTCTCTTCCATGCTTGGAGACTTGGGTTGCGTTGTTCAAAAATTTTCCCATTTCTTTGTTTTCAGATATTCCACGTTGCTATAATTAGAATTTCCATGAAGAAGGCTCCTTGAAAGTTCCTCTTTGCGTCCATGAGCATGTTGAAGGAGAGGCCAAAATTCCAGTGTATTCCCACTTCTTCCCAACATTTTTTACTGAAAGGACAGGTAAAGAAAAGGTGAAAGGCTGTTTCCTCAACACAGGCTTGACACAGCACACATCCATATAGTTGTTATCCTCAACTTTTTGTTTCTTTCTTCTCAGGATGTTCCTTATATGTAGTCTGTCCATGATTAATAGCCATAAGAACACCTTTAGCTTATTTGAGCATTTTGATTTCCAGACTGCAGGTCTCTTCCCTCGTAATGTGCAGAACCATCAATTCACAAGTACTCCTTTTTGGCCTTTTCTTTCTGAAATCCACATTCGCAAAGTAATCCGTAGTCAACTCCACGTTAGGCTCGCTGGCGTGCAACAAAAGAAGAGTTTGAAATGGAAAAGTAAAATTATTGAGTCCACCGCCAACCATAATGAATTATTGAGCATCACCTTGTTTATTACAGCATCCATTTAGTGAGAAGCTTTTGCAGAAGCGAGCAATTAAAAGAAGCAAAAACACTTACGAATCCATGACTCGATCAGACGCCGCCAGAAACAGAGGACAAGAGATTTTTTTTTTCCCTCTCCTGCGCGGCGTCTTCTGTACTTGTATTGTATATGTCTGGTGTCCTGTCTCAAAGTCAACAAGGCAGACGATACTCCAGGTGCGAACCGACCAGGACGAGCAAGAAGACTGCAACAGCGGCGGCCGGGATATCTGGATTTGATCGGAGCCGCCGGAGGAAAAAGGTTGAGTTACTTGAGTACCTGGATTAGGTCGGAGCCGCCGGACGACCTCCCTCGGGTACGATGAAATTCTTTCTTCTCCTCCTGAATTACTTCCCTTCTTTCTTCCTTTAATTAATCCAAGTGCTCTGGGTGGGATAGTTTCTTGATATCTTTGTAAAATTTGTGCTGCTACGCATTGGCCTCATTCAATTAGAGGATTGGTTGACCCATTGGCCATTTTGAGTTGAGGTTTAACGTTACAAAGAAAATTCTTGCGTCATGGTACATAGTCGATGCACGTGTGGCCCCAGAAATTCTCCCTTTTGTTGGAACAGTTTGTTATGTTCATTTCATTTTCCTGGCTACAAGCTACAGGCAGGTTCTGCCTCATCCCAGTACCAAGTACCCCTCAAAGATCTGCACTGTTAAATTGGCATGGATTATAATGTTACTCCTCCTTTAGTATACTTATGTTCCTTAAGCTGTTGAATTTAGTACAGGACCCTGCATTTGTGTTTAGGAATTGCCAAATAATTAGTATAGCGGTCACGGTCTTATTTTCCTGATGAGGAAATAGTGACATCTCAAGCTGTTGATTCTTTTTCTGTTATATTGTTGTTTCAGCCATATTATTTGAATTGCAACTTTGCTTTTGCAGTTCTGCTCGAGGTTTACAATTCACTCAGTTTTGACACTGGAGCCGCTGGATGTGATTTAGATGGGCTGTCTACCAACAAAGCATGCCAATCGTTCGCAACATTCAGCGGATGCACGTGAAGCTATAGCTCTCGCAGCTGAAACATCTTGTGAGAAATTTGGATCTACCAGATTTTGTTAATATTGCTACTGGAATACCGTGTGAGAATTTAACCACTTCTTTCATAAGAAAGAGGAGCCAATAGATTTTATAGATGGCAGTGATGCAGGACAAATCTTGTTTTCCATTTTCTCAGTTCTTTGAGTGAAATATGCCTACAAAACCCTGCCAAGCAGTATTACTACTAGTAGTTTTTTTTTTTGAGGGGGGGGGGGGGGGGGGGTGGATTTACAGTAGGGAAAGCCCCTACTATGTAGATTAAATTAATAGGAAGGCAGAAAGATAAAGCACAAACAAGCAAGTTTGATAAGTTCTTTAACTAAATTTGATGTGCATTTGTGAATTTACAAAAAGTTTACTAACCTGCTTCTATTGTTGCAGTTACTGTGAGTGAAGTTGAGGCGCTATATGACCTCTTCCAGAAATTAAGTAATTCAATTATCAAAGATGGTCTAATTCATAAGGTAGTCCTAGATGCATAATTCCGTCAGCCAACATTCTTGGAATGAACTAATTCAGCATGTGGCTCTCTTTTTCTTCTATTTCCACTAATTCAGCATGCGGCTGCCTTTTTCTTCTATTCCAGGAAGAATTCCACCTTGCTCTCTTTAGGAATAAGAAGCAAAATCTCTTTGTCGATAGGGTAAGAGTTTAGTTACTTCAAGTTGTAATTTGCTAACCGCTTCATTTAAGATTGATAAACCTGGAAAACCAGCATATCTTAGTTATTTTAATAAACAGTTCCTGATAATTGTTTGCTGTTTGCATTCTTATTATCACTATCTGCTTTACTATTCAGCTTCAGCACTCTTCGGTCAGACCCTCTAAAAACAATTCTAGAGAGAATAGGAATGCTATATGAGTTTTAAGCATATTGGTGATTGTGATGTTCTGTGTTTCAGTTTAATAAATTAGTTCAAATGTGTCATTGCAGCTTGATAGCCTTACATCATTTGTGTGTCTATAACATTTGTTATGACAGAGATCCAACATAATCGCAGGTATTTGACTTGTTTGATCAAAAAAGAAATGGTGTAATTGAATTTGGTGAATTTGTTCGTTCTCTTAGTGTGTTTCATCCAGATGCACCAGAAGAACAAAAAATTGCTTGTAAGAAGAATTACTCTATCAGAACCATGTTTTAGCTTAAGAATTTTTAGAACTTTAGACTTGAGCTTTAATAGCTAATTAACTCAGCAATTTATCATTGCAGTTGCATTTAGATTATATGACTTAAGGCAGACTGGCTTTATTGAACGGCATGAGGTAAATATTATTTTTCTTTTGTATCAGTTGCATTATGTGCTTCATCCCCGTTATTTATATTAGCCTTATTTATATCATCCTATATCTGGGGTTCACTTGATGTAAGGAGAAAGTTTATGCATATACAGGAGTTAAGATCAATTACATCAATTGCGGCAAGGCTAACAGATATGAGGGATTCCTTAACCAGATATAGGATAAAACTTTGAAGTCCCAGTGCTGCTTTCACATGCATTTGTCCTGCAATGTGATGTCTTGTTTCACTCACGTGTAAGGATTATAAGTTTTGACTAACGGGCTATGCTAGACTAGTCAGTAAATGACACTGATCAGCAGATCAACCCATAAGTAGAGTTACACTTGGGTTAGGCTATGAGCCACTCTAGCTACTTTAAAGTCCTACAGGCTGAAGAGGGGTGTTTTTTGCCATGTTATCTCTGACAAAAACAGAGATAAATTTGAAGTGAAAGGGAAAAGGAAATTTAGGAAGTGGAGAGGTGGCAGGGAGGACGGCTTATGTTTACCACATGATTTATGAAAGTGTGAATTATTGATACCGTTTCGTTATGTGGTATTGCATTGGTACCAGGTGCGTGCAAGAGGGAGCAGTGAGTGAAGAAACAGAGATTGTGCACATAGTATTTGGAATTTTTTCTTCATTTGATAAATTTGATACTATGCAAAGATAGTTCCATCTGACTGTAGCTTGGTGCAAGGGTCAGAGATGATTCACGAGGGATGCAATGAGTGAAAGCTGCTCAGTTATATATCTGAGAGATGTGTAGCCTAAAGTGAATTTCTTTTTTTCTTGAAAATATGATGTGCTGGAAAGTCATTTGCCATGGATGATTTAACACAGATAAGCTGGAAGATATTTTCCTTTTTGAATGTCGATACATGACCTGGTTGTTTTAGCTGGTTTCTAGGATGATTTGTCTTTTGATCATTAATCCGTTATCCCTTCATAATGTCCATTGCGATCACATGACGTGTTAACTCAGTTTTGTGTAAACACGTGACCATAGAGATTAAGTAATTAGGGACATTTCTTACTATGTTGTGCTTTGTCGATTATGTTGCAGTTAAAGGAGATGGTGTTGGCTCTGCTGGATGAATCAGATTTGAACATTACAAGTGATGCTGTTGAATTGATTGTTGATAGGGTATGGCAACATTGCATCCATACATCTGTGGTGTCCTTACTCCAAGTATACAAGAAAATGTGTCATATTAGCGTTGTACTGATTATTGTAACGTTGGATGGCAGACATTTGATCAAGCTGACTTAAAAGGTGATGGGAGAATAGATCAAGAGGAATGGACCGAATTTGCTAAAAATAATCCAGATGTACTCAGGAATATGTCCCTCCCATACCTCAAGTAAGTTCATTTAAGTTATCATGTGTCATTGTTGAAAGCTGAACATAACATGTGGCCACATGACGTTTTACTCAGAAATAAATCTTGTGTTTAATAGGTTATTATTTTTCTCTCCCGTCTAATATTAATCTACTTTGTTTCCTCATAAAAAACATTAATCTAATTTACAAATTTTATGGAGGAAGTGAAAGTGAATACATAAAAATTGGGACTTCAATAGCTAGTGGACATCCATTTCTCTTTTTCATGGGGCAATGGTGGTTGGCTTACTAAGTGGTCTTGACTGGCCATCTGACTGACTGTTGGTGGTTATTTCTCAGGGACATCACCATGGTATTCCCAAGTTTTGTGATGCACTCAGAAATGAATGAAGCAGACATGGTTGTCTAACCTGAAGAGTGATATTTTTGTAATTGCAAATTTGCAGTGCTTCTCTGGTTGAGACTGATGGCACTTCCGTAGATCAGTTTTTGGTGTAGCAGTGAATTGTGAACCGGTTCGAATGGCAAAAGTAGAAACCAAGTACCAACAAGCAACAGAACTATCCAGCTCCTGACAAAAATGCCCCAAGCCTGTACAACAACTCTAATTTCTTCATTGTTGACACTTGGCAGGTCTTTCTCCCCATTTTTCATTGGGAAAAGCTGTAGGCAAGGAACTTTGCATCCTTGTCCCTTAAGTTTACAGTTTAAGGTCATCCAAAAAAAAGAGGGTGTCCAGTTTAACTGATCTCTGAAAATAAGATAAAGATGATTCCTCAAGATGAGAGTAACATTGCTCTGCTCCACAGCTTGGATATGTTGCATGCTTCATTTGTATCCCGTCATCCCAGAGTGTGAACGTTTGCCTAACATGTGTTGGCTTTGTGTTCAGCAACAAAATCTCGCGAGTACCTTTTTACTGATTTGATTTGCACAAGCAAGAAATATATTGTACTGTTCATTTTGTGCACATAGGGGCACCGGATTGGCAAACAAGTTTCTAGGTCGTTGGACTATCCGATTTGGTTCGGGGAATTTCTGGTTGCACCTTCTCTTCTGAGTATTTCATTATGAACTTAAAGATTGGTTGCCTTTTTTTCATGAGGTAAGGGCCAATAAATTCTCACGAAGAACGATCTTGCGTCGTGAACGATCATGGCCTCGTCCCTCTCCTCAATTTCACAGCCGACGCGAAGCAGAGGATGGGCAACACCCGCCGAGGATATGCGCCGACACTTCCAGGTCGTCGCGGAGGAGGTCCGCAGCGAGCCGAGAACGCCTGGGCATACAAATGATGAATAGTTTGAGACTTGTGACTTTCAAATTTTCCATATGCACTGAGCCATCTCCTGGTTAAATGCAGCCGAATGTGAATCTAATGGCAATCTGGCCAAAGCTTTTGAACCTTTTCTTCGCCTACCGTCTACCGATTTGTGCATTATGATCACAAGGAATTCAGCCAAGTAGCGACGAAAATAACGTCACACCTGCTGTTGCTTCACATATGCTGTTGCGTGGCTTGACGTGGCAAAGATCCGCAACCTCTGCATAGACAAGAAAAATTTCAAGGAATAAAATTGTGATATAACAATGATCACGCCTTCGTAATATTGTCTTCATGGCGCTAAAAGTTATTAAATCATCAACAATTCAACATGCAAAAATTCGCTTGAATAAACAGCTCATTGCATTCAGTCACACGCTTCCGTGCAATCAGACGGACAGACTCTACATCCTGAAGAAATCAAGGGCATCATCGTAACTAAATGCACAGTAAGCTTCTTATTTTAACAGATCCACATTTGACTTTCACCGACCATAGGAAAGCTACCCTCTACTGCTATAATGGTGTAATAATATAACTAAGCGAATGTCTTGAAATATCAGTGTACGTAGGTGCAAAAGCAGTCAGGAAACATTTATGATGAAAGAGGGAGATATTAAGGTTTAGGATATGAGCCACCCTTCACAACCAAATGTTTTTATTTATTCACTCGTTACATCCATGTACCTGTTTTGCATATGGAACTTGAACTAAACAGGATGTCTTTGCAAAGGCAGGGGAATAGAATTTCAACGTTCAAAACATAAGATATCTAACTGAACGACAAACGGACAAAGTCACCATTACATTGGCTACTATGTTGAGTTAGATTCATCATTCTATTCATTAGTAGCATACCACATTCATCATTCTGACAACTACTCCTACCAGCTTCCGGAAAATGGCAAGAGAGTAAACTGAAAATGAAATCTATAACTAGACCATCATAGTTCAGATTTTCCCAACCATCAATGGCGTTTTGTATATCACCAGTTGATTAGCAACACTGAAATTTTAAAGAAAGTAACTCGATAAAATAAGATCAAAGTTCTGTTATCAAATAAGAGGCACATGGATACTGTCAGGACTATTTGAAGCAGTGTGGACTATCTGTTATCTGGGACAATTGCATACACGTTCTGATATTCTCTATCTTCCAATTGTCGCCAGACCTCAGCACTGTCAGTGAAGGATAATTTTTTACTGATTTGATTCAAGTACTCAAAAGAAGACAGTGAGTAACTACGGGCTTGATTGGTTACTTTCTCTGCTGGCTGCATGGAGCCAGGCCCGCGCTGGCCAGGAACGAGGGAGCCAGGCCCGGGAGGAACGAGATTGTGAGTAACTACGGGCTTGATTGGTTACTTTCTCTGCTGGCTGCATGGAGCCAGGCCCGCGCTGGCCAGGAACGAGGGAGCCAGGCCCGGGAGAAACGAGATTTGAATCTCGTTCCCGGCGAGCCTGGCTGAGCGGTGCTTTTTGCACCCAGCAAGCCATTCTGGACTTCCGTACAGAGCAACCAATCAACACAACCTTGCATCCCATCAGCCTACGAATCTAGATACAAGCAACCAATCAATCCATCGTTGCATCCCACCAACCTGGGCAGTCCATATTCAACCTACCAATCACGCCCTACGGTGCTAGCGGAAGCCTGGAAGGCCACGAACATAGCAACTCCCTCTACACAGACACATGATGCCTGGGTCAAACCTTTATTAAATCAAACATTTTCATATTAAACATACCCACCTCACACCCTTTTCTATCAAATTAATACAGACTCCCTCCGGTCGCCAATTGTTGACGTTTCAGACAAAAGTTTGAACTAGAAATAACCTAGCTGCTGCTGTCTGAACGTCAACAAATAAAAACCGGAGGGATTAGCAGTTTGCTCTCTCTTTAAAGCTACTCACAGATGTTAATCAGGCAACACTGCTAAACAAATATGTCCCATGCAATCCAACAATCTCTAGTTTCCTTCTTGTTATGAACCATCATTAAGATTAGCTGTGATACAAAGAAATAGACTAAATCAAGTTATAATCGTTACACCTTCTGATTGCCATTCGTTGCTACAAAGTCTCCAGAAGTCCAAAAAAGACCAACAAGATTAGCAAATAGAGTATCCAAGTATTTAAGAAATCAATAATTTATACAAATAAATCACTGAATTATTTACGCCACAGCCTGTTCCAAAATATCAACAAGGCAAAAATGGCCGCAGCCAAAGTTAGTGTGAAGAAACAAACCTATACCACAAATGCAAGAAGCAATAGGATCAGCTGTCTACCAAGCCCTTGCCTGGGCTATCAAGTAATAGAGCATTCGGTGAGCGTCAAATCAACCATAGAAATAATAATTACATGATATACAAAATAAAAGTTAGTTAGCATAGCATCCTACAGCATAGGCACTAGGATAGTAGGATGTTCAAAACTCATTTACAGAGTTGAAAATGATGTCAACAGTAAAGAAAGCATTTTCAGCGGTTATTCAAGCTCTTAATCAAATGATGTGGTAAATTTGCATATGCATGGTTCCTAAACTACATTTTCAAAATTTTAACCCCAAGAGAAGTTAATAGCTTATTGAGTGCAACCCACATGATGTTTATGGTTGGAGCTTCACTTGTGTTCGAAACTTATAATAAATCAACCTATCAACAAGTTATTCTCTACACATCAAGAAATGGTCAAAATTGCTAAGTTTTATGCAAAGGAAAATGTGAAATTGTCAGCCAGAAATCTGAAACTACAACCAGGTAGAATTCAAAACACAAAGAAAACCACAGAATCATAAATCAAGGAAGAAGGGAAAAATCTAATACAAAGTTAAGCTGATCAACTATTTGGTTTTGTACAGTCAATCTAATATACTAAATTTCTCCTGTTTGAAGCATTTTACAATTCAATTTGTGCAATCAGGTACCCTCAAGTGTCAACTTGATCTTCACGGTTATATCTATCTCATAATAGGCCACACGAATTATGAAGGATATTGTAAAAAGGTTTGGATGCGGAGATCTTATCTTCATTTGCACCAAAAAAAACAAAGATCTTATCATCAACCTGACTGGTGCAAATATGTCGGAGCAGAAATTTGAGGTAATATTTGTACATTTCTCACACAGAACAGTACAGTTTCATACATGAACTAAGGTTCACGACAGAATGTTTCAGTTGATTCTTCATACAGTATAGAAAACCAGTAATGCGTTTGAGGAGCTAGCTAACAGAACATCTCAGTAGCAAATAGCAGTTTCAATAAATTATGATGATAGAAGACATGGATAGCAGTATCAACCAGATTACTAACATGAAAGTACTTAACGGGCTACAGTAGCTCAAATCAACTTGCAGAAAAGGTATTTGCAGCATTTAGAATCCTAACTTGTCTCACAAATAACCGTACTCCAGAAACCGACAAATTAAACTGTCTTACAGATCTTCATGCGCATGTATGCTGAATTCCGTACAAACTCCTAAAGTACTTAACAAAACAACATTACACACGGATAGAAATTCACCAGCATCAGCGATTCAGCATCAGAAGCACAAACCCAGCACGCCACCTCATGCCTCAGCCCTCACCACACAGAAGGGGTCGTCCAATGCCAAATCTATGGCATTTTGGAATCTCCAGCGACTGGCGATAACACCAGAACGGGGATTGCTTTCTCCAACGCCTACTGCTGCGTTGCTCTCACCAGGGAAAGTGGAGCTCAAGTGATCTTCCAGCTCAGCACTCCAAGGAACCATCACGGTTTCAAGCACCTTTCCCTCCCTGGCAATGTAGTTTTTAAATCGGAACTCATGGTTCTGCGTCAGGGGGCCATGGAACACGACCGTCTTCAGATGTGATTCAAGGCACTTGCAAGAACCCAGGGATTCCCAGAACTCCACGTCATGGACAGGGTCATGGTACTTAGATGGAACGGGCTGAAATGAGAAAGAGATGTTAGCAACAAGTTAATCCAAAAATTGCAGCAAATCAATTACTGCTTACACTAGAATGGAGCTGACCTCTATATCATCAATCCCGAATTTGAAGCAACAAAGAACTAGAACAAACTGCTAGTGGCGTAAAACTCCATTCAACCATTTTACCTTGATGTGCAGCGTCTCCAGGCAAGGGAAGCATTCGAGTAGGGTGGGTAGCATCTTGGCCTCCTCGCTGCGTGCAAAACGAACATTGACAGCCAGCATCTTCAAGCTTGGAACCATGGCCTTTGCTCTCATTTTCATCCCGGCCTGACAATGAGGTAACGCACATGAGACAATCTGATGACATGATCATGTAGTGAATATCAAGCGCAATGCACGGGATTCACAATTGAATGAACACAATTAGTTACCCTGATTGCAATGCCACCAATCTCAAGCGTGTGTAGGCTGAGGTCGAGGAAGCCGAGTAACTCCAGCCTGGGTGCGCGAACAATCTTGACGGGCCTCCTTTCGCCTATGGTCTTAAACATCAGCCGCTCGAGGCAGGGGGCGTCTTCAATGACGACCTCATCGAGGTCAGACATCCACTCCACAACGACCTTGAGGCTGCGGGACACGATACGAAGGCGCGACGGGGACTTGTAACCCATGACAAGGGAGAGAACCTCCAGCTTGGGGCAGTGCGCGAGCAGGGCTTCAAGATCTTCGTTTTCGACAATGCAGTGGAAGAGGCCGAGTTCGCGGAGCTTGTCGAATGCGGGCGGGCGCGCGGCGGTGATCTTCGGGAAGTGCCAGACGCCGATGTAGAGGCGCTCGAGGGAGGCGCAGCGGAGTGTGTCCTCGGGGAGCGGCATGTCCAGCGGCCACGGCCGGTTGAAGAGGACGAGATCCTGGACGCCCTTGACGGCGAGGTCCGCGACCAGGCGCCGGAGCGCGTACTCGTGGTGGAAGAAGGAGACGCGGGTGAGGCGGACGCCGCGGACGGGGCCCGGGTGCGCGGCCACGCAGCGCGACGCGGCGCGCACGATGGGGATGTCGCGGATGCCTTCGTCGCCGACGAGGTAGGCGTCGTCGACCACGAGAGGGGTCGCGGCCCACACGCCGCGCCAGCGCGTGGAGAGGGCGACGGTGCGCGCGGCCTCCTTGGTGGTGAGGCGGGAGACGATGTCGGTGAGGAGCGAGTCCGGGAGGCGGCTGATGTGGTCCTCGCCGTCGCTCGGCGCCGCGGGGGGGACCGCGGCGGGATCCGCGCCGGCGTCGGAGTCGGACGAGGAGGAGGAGGTGAGGGAGAAGCGCTCGTCGTCGGAGTCGGAGTCGCCGTCAGCCTCCGGCCCGGGGACGAGGGGCGGGGGGAGGAGGGAGACGATGAACGGGAAGATGAAGTCGATTCGCTCCTGCGCGGACGGGCCATCCAACCCCAGGTTGTTGAAGTATTGCTCGATTTGGCCGTACGTCGTCATGCCGCCACCGTCGTCATCGGCATCCATGGCGGCGGCGGGCGGCGATCCGAGTAGGGTTTGAGAGGGGTTTTGGAGATGGGGGCGAGAGCTCCCTTGCTCTGGAAGCCTGAGGAATGGCGTGGTGGGGAACTGGGGATCCGAGGAGGAGAGGAGTGCGCGCTTTACCTGTTCACATAGTGTAACGTGGCACGGTCCGATTTGCAGAGAAGGACGAAGGCCTGTGTAGGGGAAAGGTGTGGTACTACATGGCACATCAGTCCATCTAGTACTTCTGGATGAAGATCAGATGGGTCCTTTAATAAGTTTGAAATAAAAAGTTTAGGATATGAAGACTCAAGATGCATATGGCTTTCGAACTATACTAAGAGCAAGCCCAACCCTTGGTCTTGTAGCTGATATGTGTTATAAATTTCCGACGTGGAGGTAAGAGAACGGAGGAGAGAGACGGTACTTGTCGCAACTGCAAGCGCCACCGGACACGCTCAAAGCTTGTGGGCCCATTGTGGCATCTTTCGATGGCTGTGAATGGTTGTGGAGAAAAGATTTGATCCACATAAGATAAAACAATAATATATCTTGGGACAAGGCGTTGGAAGTTTTGGGCTTCAGACTTGACGCGAGGAGGAGTTGGCTCGGCGCATTGCCGAGCGCATTGGCCTTGCTCTAAGGCAATCACAAATAGTAATTGTATCTTCTAAATATAAAAACAACAAGTAAAAAGGAGGCATGTGCCATTTCAGTAAGTCATGGTACCATGCTTTCTTATAAAATCTAGTAGCTACTTTCGGGTCCAGATCTTCTGAATTGCTTCAGTTAATTCAGAGAAGCATTTCTCTGCATTAGGCGAGATCTGGACCGTTCGAGTTTAGATCAAGGGCCACAAGGTCTGGGCCAACAAGATAGCACCTCCCTCTCTCTCTCTCACACACACCCTACCATCCCCCGGCCTCTTCGAGGAACATGGGACGACGGCGATGCGCTCGTCGCTGTAATGCTGCGTCTCCTCGGGCGATGTCCCAGACTCGCGGCCGTCCAAACCGCGGCTACTAGGATCGAGGCGACTTTCGGACCTCAGATGCCCGCTCGCCGGAGGCCGCGACCGCCGGCCGCATGCACGTCCAGGAGGGTCATGCCCCATGGTTGTTGCTTTCCATCGTGAACAGGCTCGCGCCATCTCGCACACGGTCATCTTCGTAGCCTGCCTTGCATGTTTCTCTCCGGCAACCCACACGCCTCCTCGCGCGCTTGCCGGACGCCACACCCATGCCAGCTCGCGCGGAGGCCGCCTGCGCGCCCACCATGCGCTCTTGCCGAAGGGAGGCGCAGCCATGCCGGCCCACGAATTAGAACTGTTGGTCGCGTGCGGCGTGACGCTGCTCCCTCCTTGTGCTGGCCAGCGGTCGATGCTTCCGGCAATGGGCGGTCGGCCATCGTGCGCGGCAGCGAGCCAGCGAGAGCCTCGCCGTCTTAGGAGATGCCGGGGGATCGGATGAGGAACTTGCGGGAGAGAGAGGGGCGGTGTCCTATATGCAGCAGATATTTTGGCCGTTGAACTTGAATCCAACGCCCCAGAATGCACCTAATGCAAAGAAGGAATCCTCTGAATTAACTGAAGCAATTCAGAGGATCCGAACCCGCTACTTTCAATCCACACCATACACTGGCGGAGCCAGGAGCCCCCCACCCACCCCCCCCCCCCCTCCCCCTTGATCGGTGCAATTTCTTTATTACTTTTTTTTTTAGAACGTGCGGAGCACGTATTTCATTAACAAGAAGAAGAAAATTGTTACAAGCGTGGTCAGGGCTAGCTCCCCTAGGGGACCTAGCAAAAGCCAACCACGATGTAGGGATAGTTTACATAAGCGACCAAAAACAAAAAACGTAGCACGAACGAAAACAACCTATAGCAAAACAACAACGGCATGCAGCCCACCCTTACTACCTAAAAGGGAGAACAACCCACACAAAGAAGAAAAAACGGGGGTCTAAGCCCTCCCGAGACGTGTGGAGAACAGCTTCCGAAGTTTGGTGTAGCCCGTCATCGTCCAAAGCCTCCATGTGACCAATACTACCAAAGTATCAAACCAAGCTGATACATGAGTGAGAACCAGGGTGAAGAACCTTGGGCAGCTTTCTACACGACCGAAGCCTCCTGCTCAAAACATTCATTGCCTCTAAAAAGATATTCAACAGGTGAAAACCCGAACCACGTTCTTTGTAAGTCACGGCTTCGGGTGGGAAGAATCTTCAATGAAGACCCCTTGATCACCCCCCACCGCTCGTTACTCAGAACAGAATAGAGGAGTCCACTATCTGCATCACGAGAAATTCCACCATAGCTACACAACCCACGAGAAAGCCTATTAAGAACATTCTCAAGGCTTGTATGATGAGAGCGACCAATTGAAAAGCTAGAAAGTGAAGCCTTACAAATCCTCCACCGACCAAAAAAAAAGAAGAAGAGTTAGTGAAACGACAGAGATGCCTAGGAGCGTTGCGATCACGACCAAAGAAATGAGCGAAACCCTCCCTCGCTTGGATCAAGTGGTCTTCGCGTGGATCCGGCTGACAATCAGGCCAAACACGCCGATATGATCGGCAAAGAGGTGCTGGAAGCATCACGACCGAGAAGGGAGAGCGGAAGCGAGGAAAGGCCAAGGCGATTCCGACGGAGGCGACCACGACCAAGTTACGGTGACCACGACCAAGGGACCAAGCGACAACAACCACGGCCAAACGACAAAACGACCACGACCAAAACGACCAAGCGACCACAACCAAGCATCCACGACCTTACGTCCAAGCGACCACGATCACGCGATCACGACCAGTCGATCAAGCCAAACACACCGATATGATCGGCAAAGGTGTTTGGAGCATCACAACCAAAAGGAGAGAGGAGAGAGAGCGAAAGCAAGAAGAAGCCAGCACAATTCAGACGACAGCGACCAAACGAAGGCGATCATACGACCAAGCGACCACAACATGTGTCCCCCCCCCCCCCCCCCCCCCCCGACCAGATATGATAGGAGGGGTCATCGATGATTTTCTGAGCTAGAGCGACCGGTTAAAGGACATGAAAATCAAAGACCCCCTTGTTGCGATCCTTCTAAAGCCCTCATGCGACCAAAGTTGACAAAAGAGTGGGAACCAGGGTGAAGAACATTGGGCAGCCGTCTGCGCGACCAAAGCCTCATGCTCAAAAGATTCATTGCCTCCAAAAGGATATTCTACAAGTGAAGACCCGGACCATGTTCTTTGTAAGTCACGGCTTCAGGTGGAAAGAATCCTCAACGGAGACCCCTTGATCACCCTCACCGCTCGTTACTCAGAACAGAACAGAGGAGTCCACCGTCTGCATCACGAGAAATTGAGCACCCAGGCAATACATAATTGAGCACCCAGGCAACAAAACATGCAGGAAATTTCGTCTTTCGCTACGCATGCATGCTATTGCAGCAGAAACAAATATTCTCAGCTCCCAATTGCTGCATGCCCGCATGTGTTGATCGTGCTGTCAACCTTGCGGAGAAGCGCTGTCAACCTTGCGGAGAAGCATAGCGTATTGTGACGACAGAGTAGCATAGCGTATTGTGACTGCAGAGTGCTCGGTAGTTGACACCCCCCCCCCCCCCCCCCCCCCCCCCCGCGCCCCGCTTCATTTTGACGCTGGCTCCGCCACTGACACCATATGAAAACTGGAGAAAGCACGCAAGCAAAAGCTTGTACATAAAAGAATATCGTTGAACCAGTTAAAGATAAAATTTTAGTGTAGCATACATCAATTTTTCGTTAAAGCAACATGTTGATCTTGCTTAACTTAAACTTATCAGTCTCCTTGGCCTTGTTCGCTATCCAAACAATTCAAATCGTCGTGTTTTTGACCTACATTGTCAGTCTCACACTCTCCCTTGTTGCAGCTCCATGCTAATTGAACAATTTTTGGCCAAGGTGCTTGTTGGGCCATTTTGGGCCAATGTTCCAGGCTTCGCTTTAGCTATCTGCAAAAATCGTTTTGCTGCAAAAACGAGTTCATTGGGCTGCAGCTGCCGGGGGAGTAGATCCAGTTTCATTTCAAAGCCCAACCAGATATCCCTTTGGGCCGTGGTGGACGCTGCTGGAAATGTGTGAAGGGGACACAGACAGTGTGCATCGAACACTCCTCAAATGTCGTTCTTCCTTCTTCATCTTTTTTATCGAATCCGTTCTTCATTTTCAGAGTGCCAGGTTTGAAAGATGCAACATACTAAAACTCACCCACTGGTATATACACTAGCACTAAGTACTAATAAAATTTGCTCAGAAAATACAAGGTCCGGTGAAGCTTTCATTTGCGGCAGGAAGGATGCTGCAGGGCCATGGCATTCTTGCGGCAGCGGGTGAGCTCCTAGCCGAAGCACAAGTCACACGCTGACGGAACGGTGCGGCGCTTTGGCGCCGGTGCGCTGGCACGACGTGTCCGCACCGCAGGTAGGGTCGCAGCCAAAGCAAACGCAGCCCCACCTGCCATCCGCTCCGGTGCCGAAACATTTATTCCGTTCCGCCTCGAAGCACGCAACGCGCGCGGCACCGCACCGCTGCCCACCACCGAAAACATCCCCCCGGAGATGCTGCACATTGAGTAATTAATTACTCGATTAATCTAAGGACCCGACTAATTTTCAGCTGCCTGAAATCAGGGGTTGTTTCAGTCGACAACCACAGCCTTCTGATCCCAATCGGACGGTCCATGTTTATGTCAAATTTGTTCCATGTATTAAATCTACAGTCAGAACTAAAACAAAAATGTTTTTGATTGTGATAACATAAACAAAATCCCTGACATGAAACAAATATCCGACGACAGAGACGTTGCCTGAATGAAACAGAGAATTCAGTCACCCGAACACAAGTAAATATGTTAATCTAATCAAATCTCTTGTGTTTTAATGATGACTCTGCCCCCACTGCTGCCTTTGTCCCTTCTTATACACCACCCACCTCACGCCCTGTGGCCAGTACACTCCGCTTCCACTCCACTCGCTCGCCATGGCGCCGCCCCTCGCCGCGCTGCTGCTCCTGCTGCTGGCCGCCGCATCCAACGCCGCCGAGCGCGTAGAGTACCACAGCTTCGTCGCCACCCCTCTCTCGCCTGACGCGTACACCGCCCCGGCGGCCGGCGCGGAGGACGATGCTGACGTCTTCGGCGGCAGCCTCGCCGCGGCGGAGGACGAGTCGTCGACCACGGCGCAGTTCCGGGTGGTCCACCGCGACGCGTTCGCGGTGGACGCCACCCCGGCCGAGCTGCTCAAGCACCGGCTGAAGCGCGACCGGAAGCGGGCCGCGCGGATCTCCAAGGCGGCGGCGGCGGCCAAGGGCGCCGCGGCCAACGGCACTTACGGAGGAGGCGGCGGCGTGGCGGCGCCGGTGGTGTCCGGCCTCGCGCAGGGGAGCGGCGAGTACTTCACCAAGATCGGGGTGGGCACCCCCGCCACGCCGGCGCTGATGGTGCTGGACACCGGCAGCGACGTGGTGTGGATGCAGTGCGCGCCGTGCCGCCGCTGCTACGACCAGTCGGGCCCGGTGTTCGACCCGCGCCGCTCGTCCTCGTACGGCGCCGTGGACTGCTCCTCCCCGCTGTGCCGGCGTCTCGACTCCGGCGGCTGCGACCTGCGCCGCCGGGCCTGCATGTACCAGGTGGCCTACGGCGACGGGTCCGTGACGTCGGGCGACTTCGCGACGGAGACGCTCACCTTCCAGGGCGGCGCCCGCGTGGACCGCGTGGCGCTCGGGTGCGGCCACGACAACGAGGGCCTGTTCGTGGCGGCGGCGGGGCTCCTGGGCCTGGGCCGCGGCAGCCTGTCGTTCCCGACCCAGATCTCCCACCGCTACGGCCGGAGCTTCTCCTACTGCCTCGTCGACCGCACCTCCTCGGCCTCCGCCGCCACCGCCCGCACCTCCACCGTCACCTTCGGCTCCGGCGCCGCCGTAGGCGGAGCCGCCGCCGCGTCCTTCACACCGATGGTGAGGAACCCGCTCATGGAGACCTTCTACTACGTGCAGCTCGTCGGCGTCAGCGTGGGCGGCGCGCGCGTCCCGGGCGTCCTCGAGTCCGACCTCCGCCTCGACCCCACCACCGGCCGCGGCGGCGTCATCGTGGACTCCGGCACCTCCGTCACCCGCCTCGCGCGCCCCGCCTACGCCGCGCTCCGCGACGCCTTCCGCGGCGCCGCCGCGGGGCTCCGCCTCACCCCCGGTGGGTTCTCCCTGTTCGACACGTGCTACGACCTCGCCGGGCAGAAGGTGGTGAAGGTGCCCACGGTGTCCATGCACTTCGCCGGCGGCGGCCAGGCCGCCCTCCCGCCCGAGAACTACCTCATCCCCGTCGACACCAAGGGCACCTTCTGCTTCGCCTTCGCGGGAACCGACGGCGGCGTCTCCATCATCGGCAACATCCAGCAGCAGGGCTTCCGCGTGGTGTTCGACGGCGACAGCCAGCGCGTCGGGTTCGCGCCCAAGGGGTGCTGAAAGAGTTTTATTACCATGATTAATTAATGATTAGTAGTAGCGAGTGTCATCGCAGTAAAAGAAGCGCGCCTGCGCCTCCATTGTTAAGTGAAGCGAGCTGTGTGTTGTTTGGCTTTGGATGCTGTAAAGCGCCGGGCCGTGCGCAGACAGAGTTTGTTTGTCTCGCTGACAGTAGTTTGTTTGCTTTGAGGTGAGGCGACAGAGGATAAGGCGGTTGGTCGATGAAGGCTGTAAAAGGCACTGTAAAAGTGTTTGGGTTAAGAAAATGCAGTGTGCTTATGACTGACTGATTGGATTGGCTCTTTTGCTTCGTTGTGAGGCGCCTTTTAGTTTTACCTCTCTCATGGCTGTAAAACGTTCCCTTCGGGCTGGCTATGTGGGGTTGGAACTTGCTGTAAGTACAGTACGTAAAACCAAACAAGACGAGAGCACGCACGAGACCAGTGCAGTGCTTCTGCACAGCCCGTCATTTGGAAGTTTTCTAACGGTCCTATGTGAACGGAGATATTTTTTTGCCTGTGGGGCGCTGCCCCGAGTGTGGCCCCCGCCCGTTCAGCCCTTGTATCTCTCGTGGTCACCCCCGGCTGTTAAACGAGACGAATTTCTTTCTTTCCTTTTTCTTTTCGATCGAGAGCTTGAGACGAGACGAAAAGCGTGCGAGGGTAGGGGCGGGGAGTTTTTCTGGCTCGAAACCCGGACGGCTTTTTGCTCCACTCCACTGATCGAGCACTGGAGTGTGAACGCTAGACCCTAGACCTGGGTGGACGGACAAGAGGAGAACGTTGGTGCGCCGCTTTGCTTTGCTTTGCTTTACCGTACGGCACGGACGCCTCGGAAGCCGAGCCGATTAGGCTTTGCTTGTCGCTGTCCGGCAGGCACCCCGGTCACCTACCCCGATTTTTTCTTTTCTTTCACGCGCTCGTTCGTACCGCAGTTGTACCGCGACGACGACACCCGTCGTGACGAGTCCCCATGCGGGGGGCCAAGGCTCTCCATGTTCCCTGCACGGCAAGAGGAAATTGCCGCTTCTCTGATCTGTCGACTGTTGCGGCACATGCGTCGCACAACTTGCATGTGGAATTCACACACACAAAACTGGTGCCTGTGAGTACTAGATCATCTGACCTTTCCAAATCTTTTTTCCGTTTCACAAATGAGGAAAAACGAGCGGCAGAGGACTCCACTGGCTTTGCCTCTCGCTCGCTAAGCCGTTACGAGTTGGGGGCGTCGTCAGGTGCCGGAAGTGGTGGCGTGCTCCCCGATTCCGGCAACGAACCGCGCCCGCTTTCGCTCGCCCTCGTCCGGCGCCTTGAATCGCATCGCCTGCGGCGTGATCCGGCATTCGTACTACGTCACGGCGCCTGGGCACGCAGCGCAACCACCTACCTGCGCCGTCCGCGGCGGGTACGACGGCATCACGGTCACACTGCTGATGCTCGTGCGAGCCATTCATTGATTGGCTCAGACTCTGTGACGGTGATGAAGTTAAGGAGGCCCGCGCCAGAGACGTGATGGCACCTCACATGCACACGAAGGCAACGCGTACCCGTTCAGTATTACTCTAAGCAGATCGAGTAAAAATGGATTACCACTGGACTGGATTTGCGCGTGGCTGGTGGTACTCGATCTCGAGTGCTCACCTCCAAAGCGCAGAGCGCGCGGTACGTAGGTCGGCGTCAAATGATTCCCTGTTCGTGTCGCGCTACCGCTGGGGGGAGGGGATGGGGTCAACTAGTCGTCAAGAAATGGACGGATTATGCTAGTAAGAAATCATTAGCGCTGGGATCACCGCCCTTTGCGCGGCTGGCGACGCGTCTGAACACCGCCGAAGAAATGAAGAAGACATCATGGGCAGGTGGGCTGGGGCACTGTTATCAACCTCGCGTGCCTGCCAGGCGAGCAGAGAATAAGGCGCGGGCGCGGCGCAGTATTATCCCCTGGCGACTCGTCGAGTGTACTAGTATGTCTGTATTGCAAATCCGTGTATGTCTGTATTGCAAATCCGTTGCATCTTGTGAACAAAACACGCTGCAAACATGAGAATGTTTGACGTTTAGACCTGCTTTTCTTGTCGGCATCTTACGACACGCCGGGGCAGGGCTAACTGAAAGTCGTAGGGCGGCGCTTTCACATCATTGCGTGCATGTGCGTCCTACGGATTACACGGATATGTCACCGTGTCCTGCGTGGAGCGGCACTTGGATCCATCACACAGGTACCTGACCTGTACCAGTGGCCGGGACCAACTCGCTCGCTGCAGCCGGGGGGCGTGAGTCGAGTCCGCAAGAATCCGCAGCCCTGGAAGCGACCAAGCCGAGCCCGCTGCTCGTGCTCGCAGCGGCAATCCCGCCGCGTCGAATTCATTCGACGGCGACGGTGATGAAAGAAGCCCGCCCCGGCGCAACAGTATCTCACGTGTTGCGCCACATGATGAGACGACGGTGACACGCGCGTGGACAATGATCTTTACATTAGCCTAAGCCACGCACCAGCAGGGTTCATCATTGGATTTCTTTGTCATATTTGCGTGCGTAGGAAACACTCGATCGAGCGGTGTCGTCCGCCGAAGACGCGCGCTTGCTTGCAGCGCCGTACGCGGGGCGCATTTCAGGTGCTCGTTATGGCCTGGGCGAGTCAAGTGTCAACGAATTAGGGTCTGTTTGTCTTTGTAGGGAGTCACCCCCATACAGCAACTGATCGGCCGATGCCTCCTCGCGTGTCCGCGAAGCGTGAACGCCGGGAACGGCGCCTGTCCTGTCCGGCACACCGGGACGGATTGTTTATTTCGCGTTCCAGGCGAAGTTATCAGCAGGATGCTCACCCCTAGGCGGCGAGCAGCTCTTTTTCTTTTCAAAATTGTGATTACAGGACAAACCCGAAATCCTGTGAGGGGTTGTTTGACGATTGGACCTGCCCTTGTCGCTTTTATAGTCTTTCTCGTCAGCGACATGACAGGATTAGTCATCGCGTCCGTAATCCGTACTAGGGCCTCAGCTTGTATGTACGGTATCGGTATCGTGGTTAAGATCAAAATTACCATTTTTGGGGTGTTAAGATCAAAATTACTGCGCCGTGCGTGCGACGGACGAGATGGGATCGCCCGCCCATCCAAAGATTCACCGTACGCGCGTACCGTCGCTGAACAATAACGCGGCGTATCTGCGATCGGATCTGGCCTTTAACCGGACCTTAAGCTCAGCTATAGCCTCCAAGTGCGTATGGATCGGCCGCCCACGTCCGTGACTCAAGGTGCACATGACATGGCTCGTGGGGGCGAGCCAGGTCAAGGCCTCATTTGGATGCGAAAAGTCTAACGCGCGATAGTGCGAGTACGCGTCCGCCCTGTCCCGGTCCGACAGCTTTCGAAAAAGGCGGAAGAGAAGCGCGACGTGAGGAGGATGGCGGAGCGCGGCGGCGGGGCAGGCGGTGCGACGCGGCGGCGAGGGCGCCGCCGCGTCGCCGGTGGTGGATTAGTGCGGGCGGGATTAGGGTTCCGAGTTGCTGGGGTGGCGGTGGCAGAGTGCAGGTGTGTGCGGGCGGTGCGACGCGGCGCCGGAGGTGGTTATCGTCGGCGGTTAGGGTGTTCGGGTTGCTGGGGTGGCGGCGGGCTCCGGCGACTCCATTTGTGCTGCGGACCACAGAAGGAGAGGCTCCGGGGGGCGGCGGCCGCGACCCGGCAGTGGGTGGCGGCGCGGGAGGCAGGCGGGCAGTAGGCGGGGTAGGCGGCGGGGGCGTCGCACCCCGACAAGTTAGCGGCGGCGTGTGCGGGCGGCGTGGCGCCGCCGGCCGCTGGGGGTGGTGGCGGGCGGGGGAGGTGCTGGTGCGGCGGGCGGCGATGTCGCCGGGGACAGCGACGGAGGCCGCGGGGGCGGGGCGCGTCGGGGCGGGGCGGCGGCCGGCGATGAAGACGAAGGGGACATGCAGTCGAACACGTGGCGGGCTCTGGCGTTGTACGCACGCTCTCCTAACGCGCGTTAACGCGACCCATTTGGATGGTAGGAATTTTGGAGGACTTTAATCCTTAGCAATTATTTCTATAAAAGTTTTTTGAAACAAACGAATGAACATGCTAAAATTCTTATGAAATGGAGTGTTCCATAGGAATTTTGGCGGATTCTTAACATAAGGTCCAACATGTATTTTTTTTATCTATCTCTCTCATCTGTTTTTCAAATGGTCATTCATGTGATTTTCTTGTGTTTTTCTTATCCTTGTGTTTTGATAATCATGTATTTCAAAGGATGCCAACGTCATCTTATTTGTCTCATTTTTTCCCTACAATAATAAATGAGAACGACAATACATCTGACTGAAATGTCCGACCCATGTACAAATCGTGCCTAACGGACCGGCCGGGCATAATTAGCACACGTTGGGCCGTATCATAGGCCTCCCCCCCCCCCCCCCCCCCCCCCCTTCCATGGGCTGGCACAGCATGGCCCACCTAACAAACAGGTCGTGCTGGGCCGATGGCATATGGGTCATGCCTAGATGGGCTTAGGCCCGGCCGGGCCGCCATTTGGTCATCTATATCTCTACACTAGCATATTTGGTTTTACAGTTGTAGAAAATTAGTGAAGGGGGCAAGGGCCCCTTGCTATTCATGCTCCATCTCCATCCAACAATTGAAGGCATCGACTAGAAAGCGAATATGTACATCAAAATATTGTTCAAGACCACATCTCACCCTTTTCCGGGTTGAATATATTTGCGATGTGTCTCACATCCTCCTCAATCTCAGAGTTCAGTTGAACCCTGCGAATAAGAAGTTAAGTGTCAAATAAAGAAATTGATGGTGTCACGTTTATATTCATGGTACCCACCCCTCTATATATGTCTTCTTTGAGGTTGATTCTCCTCGAGGCTTTAGCAATGACACGTCACGCGTGATGTGGAACAATCAACTCAAAAAGATCGGGGCACCCATAATGAAACGTACTCTGTCATGTCATGATACAAAACAAAACAAGAATTATTTAATTCATGCATGCTTTGTCTTCACCACATCTCTCCAGGTTTAGTAACTAAACTGTTTTTTTTTTGTTCATGGACTGTACAATATCAAGTTTCAGTTTAACAGAAGTTCCCATTTAAGAACTTGAGTCGATCAGTCTCTGTAGAAAAAAAAAGAACTGCAAAATGATTCAATTTTTCGTAATCGCAGAATATAATCCCAAAGTACCCCCAAAGACTCAAATATAGTCAATCAAGAAGGTGGTAAGAACCTTTCAGAGTTACCAAAAATTGCAACAAAATAAACTTGAGTAAACAGATGCTATTACAAATTATTGGGATAAGAGCTTGACATTTCCCATGACAATAATTTGGCAAAAAATGGTAATCTGGGCTCAAGCAGAATTGTAGAAAATTAGGCAAGGGGGCATGGGCCCCCTTGGCTCTCCTGAAAGCTCCGTCTCCACCCAAGTGTAATGGCATATGTAGTCAGCGAATAAAAGTGAACATCTACAAGGCCACAAGGGTATCGTGTGGAAGGGTGTACCAACTGCTAGGTCTAAAGTTATGGAGGTGGTGCCAAAGTTGGAAGGGTTTACCAATTGATCGACATGCATCGAAGCAATTTCTTGTCGGGCTATCCCATCCCATGAATAATATATGGCAAAAATAGAATCCAATCATACAATATCGCCTAATTTGGATATTTCAGCTCGAGGTTGTTTCCTTTCAGTGGCTGGACTTTGGGATTTTGGTAGAGAGAGGCTTATTAGGTCACCAGATGTGTATTAGTGCTGCTACCCCATGAACCAAACAACATAATGTTTTTATAAGGGAAAACAACATAATGTTGGATGATGGATAAGAGAACAATACTGGTTTTTTATGCGGACATTGTCCCTCGAGTAGACGGTGCAAGTGCAAGGACAAGGAGGTGGCTCGATGACCTTCATTCATACATGTATGTGTAGAAAACTTGGTTAATTAAGCTCGCTAAAGCTTATCCTAAGAATTTTTCGAGCATTCATACTTGGTTACGTCTGGAATACCCGATTATCAAACCTTGGCACAGCCATTGTGCATCATGACTCGATGTCTCGATCAACAACTAAGCTCTGATCACCGAGCTTTTGGGGAAAGTCAGCGGTACACGCTAGCAAATCTCCCTCTTTGCGAGACATCATTTTTCCCTTCATTCGCGCGATTGGCGTTGTTCTCCTGCTCCTCTGTTCTTTTTTTTTAGGGCCCTCTGTTCTTTTCTTCTTTCAGCCCGAGCTCTTTGCTTTCTGTTCCTTTAACCTTTCAGACAGCTTCTTTCGGCCCGGAGGCGTAGATTCGTGTAGTAGACACTGGTAAAAAAAAAACAAAGCGAAAAGAAGGCCGAGAATCAACAACCATTATGCGCTAACTCAGCCCAATGTTTGCACCCCGGCCCAAATAGATAACCTGAATCGAGCCACACGCTTCCACGGGCCTACATGTCGAACGAAGCCAAATCAGCCCACAGCGAAAGCCTCTCTCGTGCTCGAGTCCACCAGCAGCAGCGGCGGGTTGCGTCCCGCGCTCAGCGCGCTGGGTTCGCATTTTCGCAAGCACCTCGCCATGTCCTACGCCGAACTTACCGCTCCGTCACTTGCTCCATCCTCCTCCTCTCTCACCATTCGCCCAGCCTCTGCCTTTCTCTCGCGTCCCACCCCTGCGCGTGCTCGTCGTCGCTGCCACTCCATCAGCGTCCGATCAACCAAGCCATTATTGCGTTTGCACACTGGGAGTTCGCGATCGAGGAACCTGCAAGAGCAAGCGATCACCGGCTGGGTCTGGGGCTGCGGCGGCGGGAGGACGCCTCCGCGACGCGATTGGATTCGCACGAGTGCACGGCAAGTAGGCAGGCAGGCGGTGCATGCATGAGCAGGAAGAGGAGAGAAGGAGGCGGCGGCGGAAGAGGCGCTGGGCCGGCGGGGGACCATCAAGGCGGCAAGGGCGCCGGCGCCGGCGCGACCGCCACCGATGCGCTGTCCATGGACGGCGGCCTCCGGGAGGTGTCGGTGTCCGTCGTCTTCTCCGTCTGGTGCCTCCTCTTCCTCCTCCGATCCCAGTTCCTCAACAGCCAGACAGACCCGTCAGGTCCTTTGCTTGTGTCTCATCGTTCATCATCTATCGATTATGTCTCCTCATTTTCGTGTCGAGATTTGCAACTCGATCGCAGTTTCGCATTTCTGACGAATCCATGATCACCGCACGCAGATTTCTACGAGGACCACGGCAAGCGCGACAGCTACTGCAAGGTGATGCCGCTGGAGGCCTACGTGCTGCCGCACCATAACGTGTCATCCCCGACGTGCCCGCCCACCTCCTACCACCAGCCGCCGCAAGAGGCGCCCGCGCCATCGCCTTCCGACGGCAACGCGTCGTCGTCGTCGGCCGCCGGCGGAGGCGGCGCGGCCTTCGAGGGCCTGGACGCGTTCCGGAGCCGGATCATGCAGGGCAAGGCGGCGGAGAACGACACCGGCCGTCCCTCCGCCTCCGCCTCCGCCTCCGTCTCCGCCGCCGCCGCCGCCGGCGCCGGCGCAAGCGGTGCGCACCGGCTGGAGCCGAGCGGCGCGGAGTACAACTACGCGGCGGCGTCCAAGGGCGCCAAGGTGCTGGCCCACAACCGGGAGGCGAAGGGCGCGGCCAACATCCTGGGCGGCGACAAGGACAAGTACCTGCGCAACCCGTGCTCCGCGGAGGACAAGTTCGTGGTGGTGGAGCTGGCCGAGGAGACGCTGGTGGACACCGTGGCGCTGGCCAACCTGGAGCACTACTCCTCCAACTTCCGCGACGTCGAGCTGCACGGCAGCATGACCTACCCGACGGACGCGTGGGGGGAGCCGCTGGCGCGCTTCACCGCCGAGAACGTCAAGCACGCGCAGCGGTTCGTGCTGCCGGAGCCCCGGTGGGCGCGGTACCTCCGCCTCCGCCTCGTCACCCACTACGGTTCGGGATTCTACTGCATCCTCAGCTACCTCGAGGTCTACGGCGTCGACGCCGTCGAGCGGATGCTGCAGGACTTCATCGCCGGCGGCGCCGGACCGGAAGTTGCCATTACCGACGCCTCCTCGTCCATGGACCGCGCCGCCACCTCTATCATCGACCCTGCCGTCGTCCGGGACGCCAACGGCACCGCCCACCACCAGGTCCACGCCAGGATGGATGGCGCCGGGCGGAACGACACCAGCGGCGCCGGCGACGCCAGGAACAACGGCTCCAGGGGCGCCGCCGGCGACGTGAAGCCGGCGGCGGCCAAGGAGGCAAAGCCGGCGCAGGTGGCCGCGGCCACGGGACGGACGACGCACGGCGACGGCGTGCTCAAGATCCTCATGCAAAAGATACGCTCCCTAGAGCTGGGCCTGTCGACGCTGGAGGAGTACACCAGGGTGCACGGAGCAAAGCTGCCGGACCTGCAGAACGGCCTCGCGCAGACGGGCACAACGCTGGAGAAGATGAAGGCCGACGTGAACGACCTCGTCGAGTGGAAGGACCAAGCGGTACGCACCGTGCAACGCGCGTCCACGTTGTTCGATCTAAAAGCTTTTCTACCATGTCATTCTTAGTGTTCACCAGCTCATTGTTTGATCAGGCCAAGGACCTGGATGAGCTCAAGGACTGGAAATCATCCGTCTCCGGCAAGCTTGACGACCTACTTCGGGAGAACGCTGCGATCAGGCAAATGCTCAATCTGCAACTCTGATGTCGCCGTGTTCGTTCTTACCATTAATTACAGCGTGTCACTGAAGCTTAAGCGCTGCGGTTGCAGGTCGGGCATGGCGGAGATGCGGGGCGTGCAGGAGACACTCCAGAACAAGGAGCTGGCTGTGCTGTCCATGAGCCTCTTCTTCGCGTGCCTGGCGCTCTTCAAGCTGGCTTGCGACCGTGTCATCTTCCTCTTCGCCGGCAAGGAGGAGACGGAGGAGAGGACGTGCAGGACCGGCAAGGCGTGGATGCTCGTGCTCGCCAGCAGCAGCTTCACCACGCTCATCGTTCTGCTCTATAACTGAACCTTTGCTATTAGGACAAATTTGCTAGCCGGCACGGCGCTACGTTCTTCAGGCCATCAGCCCATTTATAGAATCTACGTTTAACCATATAGCACATTGAGTGTCGCCGTCTTGAACAGTGAACGTGTAACATCCTGATATTGCTTCCCAGTCCTAGAAGGTCATTAACTCTGCTAGTTCTATCAGTTTAGATTGTTTACTGGGTAGTGTATTTTTTGGAAATAAAGCATCTCGGAACATAGGTTCCAGAAGATCTGTTCATTGTAAAGGAACTAATAATAGCATAAGTACATGTTATAGAAGCATTACTATATTACAAGTTTACACCTTTAGAAGGACAGTGATATCATGCCAAAATAGTATTACTTCACACATTCTCAACAGCAATCCCAGTAATTGACAGAAAAGGTCATAGCTCCAGCTGCATCGCATATGCCAACAGCTTCTTGGCATGCACTCATGCCAAGAAGAGCATCAGGAAGACAAACGAACCAGTAGGTGAGAACCTACTCATGCCCTCATGCCAAGAAGAGCATCAGGAAGGTCAAAGCTCCAGTTCCATGTCAAAATAGATGCACTCCCAGCAGGAAATATGCCAAAACTAGTGCTGGGACACCAGATAGTAGATCATATTATTACTCTTCCATAAAATTGATTCATTTGGAGGGCAGAAAAGACACAAATAAGTCAGCTTGCAGGGCACTGCAGCAGATGCAATTGAGAACAAAAGAAAATTACAGAGCACCAAACTGGGCAAACGAGCGAGCAAATTATTGAGGCAATGTTGCAATGATATGCCCGTCTTGCTGACATTCAGCGCTAGGAAGAACTTTAAGAAACAAAATTGCGATCAGCGGCAGGTATCATCGTAATTTCGACAAGCATCAGCTAAGAGTATATATTATAAAGCAGGCCTCAGCCAGGGAAACCATCTAGACCTTATAGCCGGTTAAGGTGAATCCTCTGCCAACAATCTCTCCTACGCAGAACCATGCATAAAGCTCAACTCCAAATAAAGTCGCGATCCCGAGGTCCTCAACCTTGAGCTCCTTCCTGTTCTTCCATACCTGCTTGACACCATCAAGCTCCTTCCAGAATGCCTCGTAGCGGCCTGGTAGACTGAACAAGCACAGCAATAGTTACAAACCATGAAAAGCAAATTCCTAAGTGGTAGAGGTTATAACAAATACTACATATTTGCATCTAACAGGAGCAAGATATAAATAATGATTGGTAGCATGATGTTCCTTCTGCTCTTCACAAGCTATTTGTATATATTATGATCAATCTCGAAATTCAACATGGATTCGTCAGTGCCAAAGAAAGGTAAGTGTTAACAAATGAAGTATCTACTTGTAATTATATACCATGATTTGAAAAAATACAGGACTCTACATGACAAATTTCAAAGGAACAAAATGTCGAGGCAAGTGCCCATCCTGTCATCCATCACACATATGTCAAACTTGAATTGAAGTCAAGCTCTAGTAAATTGACACAGATACCATAACCGTGATAGAACTCTAAACCATAACCATGATACAGATTTGCTTGATATCAGAAAGTATAAACACATGAGCAATCAGGATACAAATACAGCAGCATACAGCATTCAGTAAAATTTAAACACTGGCCTAAAGAGCTTTGTCACCCATAACACCAAAAATAATACGCATAAACTCTACAGATCATAGTGTGTCGGTACACAGGGTTTTCTCTGTTAGTCATAATCCACATCCACAATAGTGTTCGAACATTTCCAAATAGCAAATAAAATTAGTGTTTATCTTTGCTGCAAGATTCTTAGATAATGTTGAATACAAAACCTTTTCAACAAGCAAACTATGTGGCACAGCAAATATGTAAAGGGTCTGTTTCTGGGTCGAGCATGACTACTTGCACATTGTAATTTGAAACATCGATTCAAGAGACTCCAAACCAGGACGATACATGATCAAACCATCATGGTTTCAAGTAACAGTCATGCATATGTCTCTATGAAAAATGGTTCCAAGCAAAATGAAGAAAAATAACAGGAAACACATTATCACAAACATAGATATGCTAACATAAACGGCATAGCTTTTTTTCTATACAGCTGCCAAACTTAAAAATTGCACATAATCCACTATACGACTGAATTGAAGCCACTGTCAGTGCTCAGTATCATTTTGAAGAAAATGCCGTATCACAGTTATGCACTATAAGCTACAAAAGATATTGCACAGTATATAAGAGTTGTATCACATTCCCTATATGTTACAAGCTGCATGATGAATCGCATTAAGTGCAGTGTAACAGTAAACCAGTGAATAATCATTTGAGTCAAGCCAGGAAGCTAACAATTGCATATATCAAGTCTGGAATGCAAGCACTAGCCCTCCAAAGTCCAAAGTGAAGATATGGCATGCTAACTATAAAAGCTCAGTTATAGCACCGAATATAACTGCATTATCCCGGTAATAGTCCAAATCCGTTCACAGAATCCGACAGTAAGCTAGGACACCCCCCATTGCTGAAGCTGGGCGAAATCAGCTCCTGCCATACTAGGTTCAGGTTCAACTAAATTGATGGGAATGTACCCAATTACATGAAATAGGTTAATCGCAATTCATTAAACCCATAAGGACAACCGCGTAAACAAATCCTAGTTCTATTTATCACGCGCGCGCAAACAGATCGCGGGAAACTACGTGCAACAGCACCTGATTAGACAATCGGAACGAGACAGAAAACGGGAAAGGCTTATTCACCTGGCGAGGCGGGTGTAGAAGAGCTGCTTGGAGAGCTCCTGGCACTTCTCGACGGTGGGGGGCTGCACGACGTACTGCTTGTTCTTCTCCATGGCCTCCTTGTAGTAGACCTCCCCGTGCTTCGCGGCGAACTCCGCGGCTTGCGCCGCCTTCGAGCGCAGCTGCGCCAGCCTCGCCGCCATCGACATCGCCGCCGGACCTAAACCCTACATACAGATGAAAGGAGGAAGCAGAGTCAAAATCGAATCGTATCAGATCTGGCCGCGCAGGCCAGAAAGCGACGCGGGTCCAGAAGGAAGGGAGGCCTAGGGTTTTTCGGAAAGGGGATGGGGAAGCTCACCTTGGTAGAGCGCCGGTGAGAGGTGCGGAGACGAGATGGGCGGGGATCGAGAGGGAGGAGTCGGAGGAGGACGACGGCGGCCGAGATGGGGAGAGGAAAACCTCGGTGGCAGTGGGTGGATGTGCCGAGGTCTCGAGGGTAGTATCGTCCTTCCACGACTGTTCTGGGTTTAGAGATTAGGGATTCGTTTCTCGGGTATTGCAGATGTAGAGGCACCTCCTACGAAGCTAACTTTGCATAGCGATGATGCCCTCTTTTTCGTGAAATTTGTAACTTCATGTCCTATTCCATTTGTACTTCATCTAGATGCTTCGAATCTTTGAGAATCATATACAAAGCGTGTATGCCAAACTTTAAATGGCAAAGGTGTGCATAACTTGAGCACATTCATTTTGCTGGACGAATTTGACTTCGTTAATATTATAGTAAAAATAAAAGGTTTGCAAGTACCATTTTGTGTAGCTTCCTGATGGTATATTTTCTCACATCATTTTTACATGTGTAGCAAATAGCGACATGCACATATTTTGTGAGCACACAATTACGTTCTCATCGAGATAATTGAACCTTGATAGTAGTTATATACGGGACATGTAAGGTTGGGCATTTTCGTATCTGTGTCTTTTGTGTTGTCATATTGGCTCTAACGTTCAAAGCACCTCTCGTAAAGTTTTGATTTTTGGTTAATTAAAACACTTTTTTGTGATTTATATTAATTAAACACTTGGTAGCGTGTAGGTTCTTCGCCCACCTAGTCGCAACACATGTTTTATGAACTTGTGTTACGGTGTGTTGTATCAAATGATTCCATCTATTACATTTTGAGATTAAAATAATGCATCATAGTGGCATGAAAAACTTCACTTTAACTAGAGAAAAAAGGGGTAAAATACACTTATAAGGTATTAACCATTGTCATTATGATAACATCAGCCTAAACACCACTATCTCTGTTACACAGTGTATGGTATCAAATGATTCTATCTATTACATTTAGAGATCAAAATAATGCATCATCCCGGCATGAAAAACTTCACTTTAGCTAGAGAAAAAATGGTAAAATACACTTATAAGGTAGTATTCACCATTGTCATTATGATAACATCAGCCTAAATACCACTATCTCTGTTACTTCATAAGTTTGATATGAGTCGTTAACCATAGAATTTCGGCCCTTTGTCATCCGTGAAAGTGCATGTGCACCCCTAGTGGGTTTTGGTGTATTGTATGACAACATGA
The DNA here is from genome assembly GCA_007726485.1 of Eragrostis curvula. Classification (NCBI taxonomy): domain Eukaryota; kingdom Viridiplantae; phylum Streptophyta; class Magnoliopsida; order Poales; family Poaceae; genus Eragrostis; species Eragrostis curvula. The sequence goes on along the minus strand of RWGY01000009.1, from coordinate 7,532,169 downwards.
TTAAAGGTCTAATATTCTTTGTGAGTATATGGACAGGTTACAAGCAATATATGTACAATGTCTCTTATGAATACACTCCTTGATGTACAATTGTTTGAAGCAAATAAAGACCATGTGGACAATATATGATGAAAAGAAATGAATTATTTCAAATACAAGATTCTATATCTAGGGGCTTTCTCATGGTCAAGATGAAGAATGATCAAGTGCTATATGTCATTTATGGTAATATGTTTGGAGCAACTTGATCAATCAATAAATCAATCATCAACACAAAATTGGATGCTTAAGGATGATGCAAAGCAATGTATGGCTTAAATAGCAAGAAGGTGAAGAGTTGACATGACTTGGCCGCGATGAACCATAGTTAGGAGAAGGGCAAGCAGGAGTCTTGGCGTCGAGGCACCTAATGTATGGTGAAGGGCAAGTGGAGTCGATTTCAATGGATCGTTCAAGCTATATGGAGTATATGTTGCTAAGTATCAATTATTGTTGAATCACAAGCTCAAGATAGTGATGCTCAAGAGAAGCTCATGTGGCTGCCCTCATAAAGCAAAGTTGAAGAGAAGTGGCAATATCAAGTTTCTTATATGCTCAAGTTGTAAAAGTTGTTTTTATATTTGATCTTGAGTATAGGTATGCCGCTCTATCAAGAGTGATGCTACATGGATAGCTAGCAAGTCTCAGTGCTCAAGGAAAACCTAAGTGAGAAGAGTGAAACACTATAGCCAACACTTACACCCTGCTTATGAGCCTGGCAAAACCGGAAGTTCCGGTTTGCCAAACCGGAAGTTCCGGTTTTGACAGATTTGAATCCTAACGGCTAGTTCTGGGAAACCGGAAGTTCCGGTTTGTACTGGCTAGTTTCCAACGGCTAGTTTCGGGGAATGAGTATAAATACCTCACCACACCCTCTCTTTGAGGGTGCTGACCACATCCACGAATATATCCAGAGCCAAGGTGTCCTAGAGCTCTCCCTAACCTCTCTTTGTGAGATTTGTGAGATTATAGCTAAATCCTTTGGATTGGGTTGAGAGAATTTGATTTAGAGAGCACAAGAGAGCATCCTCATACTTGAGCATTTGAGCACTTCGCCTTGAATCCATGAAGCATTTGTTACTCTTGGAGGTGAAGCCTCCTAGACGGCTAGGTGTCGTCCCTAGAGCTCCCAAGCTTGTGGTGAGCCTTGGGAAAGTTTGTGCAAGGCCCGTTTCGACTCCGCAAGGAAAGAAACAAATAGTGGAAAGGAGGAAAGTGGTTGAAAGAGACCCGGCTCTTGAGTAGAGCTTCCTCAACGGAGACGTAGGCAGCTTGGAGAGCAAGCTGCTGAACTTCGGGAAACAATTCCTTGCGTGCTTCACTCGGTTTGCATTTGCTTTACACGTTCTTATCATTTATATGCAAATCTTGATCTACTAGGTTGCTTGTGTAGTTGAGCTCTTATTCTCTGTGTATACTGTTGCTAGAGCTCTTTTACATATTCTAGTTGTTTACTTTCAACCTAGAGGGAACCGGGGATCGAAAGATCTGAACTTCTGTTTTTCTGTCCTGAGAAAACCGGAAGTTCCGGTTTGCCAAACCGGAAGTTCCGGTTTTGGCAGTTTCAGTTTCCGCTGTAGTTTTAATTGCTTAATTTTGTATATCGCCTATTCACCCCCCCTCTAGGCGACATTAAGGGACTTTCAATCCGCAAGTAGAATTCATGTCAAATTGAATAGTTTTTTACTTGAATTCAAATGTTCGAGTTCTTCTTCGTTATTCACAAACCATTTTGTGGTCCAATGGTAAGTCTGTTGGCTTGATGGTTGCTGACCTTGGTTCGAAGCCCCCTCTCTCTATAATGTTGTTTTTCATATTATTTTTTTCCCTGGCTAGATCTAAAGCAAAGTGTAAATTTCGCAAAACCCCATGTTTCATGGTTCTTATCTCACAAAACCACATGTATTTTGACATGTGTCACTTAATCCCATGTTTTATGGTTATATTTGAAAGTGCATCTAGGCCCCTAATCATTCAGTTTGGTTGATTGACGTCAAAACAATCAAAAGGACTAATGTTTGCATTGAGACTATATTCACCTAGGTCCTACAATGAAGAATATAAAAGATTTCAATATTGCAATCTCTCATTATGTTAAAAAGAATGGCATCAAGTGCTCAATGGACGAAATTATCACTCTTTTATTTTTCATTGAGTCTAGGAATGTCGTACTAGCAAGAGGAATGTTAATCATGTGTCTACTGATGTCACAAGAGTTTTTGGGTGAACCAAAAACAACCATAAATGAGTCTGAGTGGATGGCAAAACTTTCAGTTATAGTTAACCCCCACCAGAGTGTCCGGCTATGTGCTGGAGTGTCCGGTAGTGTTAAAACCGAGTTACAGTTAACCCCCACCCGAGTGTCCGATTATGTGCCGGAGTGTCCGATGGAAGCCAGTGTTGCCAAGCCTAAGTCCTGAGCTAGAGTATCCGACAAGACCTAAGCTAGCAGGGCAACGGTTTGATTTGAGTAGCTCATTATATACCCATCCACCTCCAACGGTTCATTCTCTCGTCTCCATTCACAAGAACATGACTCAAACTTTCCCCTTTACATCTTTACTCACTCCAAAGCCAAAGATTTGTGAGAATCACTCAAGGGAGTGTGAGAGATCAAGAGATTCGTGTTGAGAGCAAGCACCCCATTCTTTAGCTTCTTGTGGCATCATTCTCACTTAGTTTCATTTGTTACCCTTGGAGCTTTGTGCTCTTAGACGGTTAGATGTTGCCCGGGAGCTTCTAATTTGTGTGGTGAAACTCCGTGAAGTTTGTATTACCCATTTCTGTAAGGGATTTGCTAGTGAGCAGCTCAAATCGGTCTTGGTGACCATTTGAGTAAGGAAAATGGTTGAGAAGAACTCAGTCCTTTGTGGACTCCTCAATGGAGACGTAGGGCAATGTGTGGGCCTGAATTTCGGGAACAAATCGTGTGTCAATCGTCTCTATTTTGTTTGTTCTTGTTGTTCATACTTGTTCTTGTTCATATTGATCATATATCACTATATTGCCTCGATCTACTTATCTACTTGTTTCCTTCCGCAATCGTTGTGTAGATTTACTTGCTCGCATCTATACAAGTCTTTTGATTCAAGTAGAATTGCTAGAAACTTCGTAGATTTCAAATTCCGCAAGATTAATCCCATGTTCTGAACTGTCCGACACAGTACCGGATACTCCGATACTTCCAGGTCCAGAGTATCCGACATTGTGTCGGAGTATCCAATAGAACTGACATTTTGATTAAGTTTTAATTTGCACAAGTTTTTAGTATTGCCTATCCCCACCCCCTTTAGGCAACTTTCAATGTTGTTTTACAAAACCCCGCCTCTTTCAGAAATGGCCATAAATATAGTATATGAACTATAACCTTCCACTTCATGATATATGTGATATAGTCAATCTAATTAACAAAATCTTTTAGTTGGATGCACGACTATGTAAATTTTCAAAATTAAAGTTGTGTCCATAGGTAAGATTCATATTGTTTTGATAGGCGGTGGTGTTTTGTGAAATAAGGACTACAAAACCTAGAGTTTTATGGAATTTACACTAAAATAAATCGAAATGTTTTTTTAAAAAAACTATATTGTAGGTTACCTATACAAATTCACACATCAGTGAAATGATCGGAAGTGTTAAGCATCAAAAGGAATTACAAAGCAGCACTGCTGCGAAAGTGAAAACAAAAATAAAGACATTGTAACAATGTACATGGATATTTTTCTCCAAACACAGGCAATAGCTCTGAAGAACGAATGAATAAATTTGCACTATAGTGACCAATGAATCTGACCTTGTTGCTCCCTAAACAAATGCACCCGGTAATAATCACTGAATAAAGCTCAATGAGTGGCAGATGGCTGATGCAGAACAACAGAAGCATGTTGGGTGAAAAGAGAGGAAATGCTTGAATTGCAACGACGAGTCTTTTTTTTTTCTTGGACATGTTACATGGACTCACACAGGCAAATCGTTTGATGGCCGAGATTAACATAACGGGTAAAATTGTAATAGGCCTAATTTTCAGTTGACGTGGACCAGTGAGAGAAGACTATTAGAGAAAATAATTAATTGCGAAGATCTAGGATGTCTTATTCATGTTCGTGCCTCCTCTATTCATGATGAATCGTTCAAGGAATACAGGGAGGACTGATTTTCATTTTTGGGGCTCTGAGGTTGTTCAGTTCGTGCCTTATTCATGATGATTCTTCTGCACTGGTTGTTATCTCCAACTGGCGAGGAAATTAATTGGCACCTTGAACATTGCGATCCATCATATAAAAGTGATGTTTCAAAAGGATTTTTTTTTTTCAATAGGCTAAAAGAACGAACCAAGATGTCGACATGGCGCTTCTCAAGAATCTTTCGAAGGGGAAAGGATAACACAAACTGAATCTTTCGAATCATGTACCATATGGAGTCGATCTGAAGCTTATCGATGAGTGATTAAGGTTAATCTTACATGAACTTGTTAGGAACCGCAAGCTGGATCCAGTGAGACGCGAAAGGGGCTTCTCAAAGCACACTTACTGTTACGAGTAAATAAAATTGAATAGACGTCATGCAGTGGCGGACCCCGATAACTTTTTTCTGAGTGTGCATGAGTGTGTAAGTGTGCAGCACCAAGCATAGATTGATCCCTAACCAAATCTAATTATCTTTGTAATTTCCAAAGTTAGAGTGTGCCAAAGACCACCTATAACACTCCGGGTCCGCCACTTACGTCATGTCAATGTGTTTCTTGCCCATACTGCCATACACGTTGCTTTCTCGGCTTCCGTCAGGACTGAGGTAATGTTTAGCCTGTTCATTTCGCTGCAACTGTGGCTGCGGCTGCAGAAAAATAACTGCGAACACTGTAGCTGCTGCTGAAAACACTTGTAGCTGTTGCTGAAGAAATAACTGCGAACACTGTAGCTGCTGCAAAGCAGCGAGACGAACACGCTGGTTTGCCTTTGACGACAGTTATGAATTGTGATGTATTAACAGTAAAATCATGGTTAATAATTAATTAAGTATGGCAGCCATTAGTTTATCGGAAAGGCCATGACAAAATGCTCCTCCCCGCCAGGAAACAATGGGACCCAACGTCATGACACGAATGCGTCCCCGTACCCCGAGCATAGACCACGTAGAAAAATATTGCGACGATATCAACTATTAACATGTATCAACTTGGTACGTGTTAACATGGTGCTGCCACGCTTTGGTGATGTGCAGTGTATATATCAGAAAAGGATGGGTAAAATTATCACGCGAAAAAGGTACTGGGAGGGACAACGGAAAACGATTAGAAATTCGACTGTCATGAAACGGGAAGAAGATTTAACTAAGCAGCTGTCATGAAGTGGGAAATAGGATTTGACTAGGCAGCAGCCATGAAGTGGGAAGAAGATTCATCATTGTTCTAAGCCAGTGGTAAAAATCCTCGCAACGGACAACGAACATGATTAGAAATAGGTTATCCATCTCTCTTTGCGGCGCCAGTAAGATCAAACAACTCGTCGGAAAGGACAACGAACACGATTAGAAAATCACAAGGCCTAGGAAAGTTAAACAAGGAAACAGAAAACAAATCCATTTGCTATAGTTAAGGCTGCACACGTCGCTATACAATGCTTTGCTAATGTATGCTGCTACTCTTTGGTAATGCGTGGCATCGCGGGAAAAGATGGGGAACGCTACTTGGAAACGCCCCGCGACAGAACAACGGAGCGCAAGCAAGATCAAACCACACTCACCGCATCGGACAAGGGATCGCGATTAGAAAGAAAATCGCAAAGAGTAAGTTTTAGCAAGGAAAGTAGAAGGTGGAGGAGAAAACAAATCTTTTTGGTGTCAAATTCTTCCGTGTTCGTTGTCGTATCAGCAGAGAGCGGTAGAAAACAAAAGATCCTTTTGCTATAGTGAAGCCTGCACACGTCGTCGCTATGCTGCAATGCCTGCCAATAGATGGCTGCTACTCTATGGTAATGCGGCCGATGCCCCGACATGGATCGATCTCTCTGCTTCCAGAAGGTTTGAAAACGATTTCCTTGTTCTAAATTGGTAAATCCCGCAACAGAACAACGGAACGGAATATCAAACGAGTCCTGGCATCAGACAGGAAGAGGATCCGGATTAGAAAATCACAAAGAGTGGTAGGAAAGTAAAAGGAGGAGGAGAAAACAAATCTTTTTGGTGTCAATTTTTCCGTGTTCGTTGTCGTATCAGCAGAGCGGCTGGGGCAATGCACTCTTTGGCAATGCGTGGTATCTCAGAAAAAAAAGATTGGTTTTCAACAAGCAAACAGGTTCCCGGAGCGCTACTTGGAAACGCCCCGCGACATAACAACGGAGCGCAAGCAAGATCAAACCACACACTCCCGGCATCAGGGAGGAAACGGATCCGGATTAGAAAATCGAAAGAGTGGTAACAAAAGTAAAAGGAGGAGAAAACAAATCTTTTTGGTGTCAAATTTTCCGTGTTCGTTGTCGTATCAGCAAGTTCAGCAGAGCGGCCTTGGCCTCCCTCACCCTCCTCCCCATCTCGGGCCGTCCCCTACTTAGTTCATTGGCCATTTCGCCCCATGAACCCCCAAACCCTCGCCGGCATCGCCGTGGTCGCAGCAGCCGCGTAGCATACGCCCTGCCCCTCCCCGGCTCGGCTCCCCCACCAGCTCCCCCGATCCCACCGCCGCCCGACCGCGCCCCGATCCCGCCGGAGCTCCGCATCGCATCGCCAAGGGGGAGCCTGCACGATGAACAACGGCGCCGCGACACCGGAGCGCTCGCCCTTGGCCTCACCTCCGCCCCCGGCCCAGGCGCCGTCGCCCACCCCGCCGACGACGACGCAGCCGCTCGACTGGAGGTTCTCCCAGGTGTTCGGCGAGCGCGGCGCCGGCGAGGAGGTCCAGGATGGTACGATCGATCCCTTTGCATCCTCTCATATTGCCTGCTTTGAGTCGTTGATTGCTTGTAGCTGCTGGATCTTAGTGGTGCTATGCTCCGTAGCTCGGTGGGAGGCCAGGGGCCCTGGATGGGTGCTCACAGCGTGTGGGTACCAGGGTCCTGCTTAGATCGATCCAGGAAGTCGCGGGTGATAGGGGTGGGATTTAGATGGGATGCGCCAAAGCTCGATGCTTTGCTATTTGAGTATGTAGAGTTTGCGGATTCATCTCCTCCGGATCAGTGATGTGTCCATCATGGTGTCGTTCATAGCACGGAGATAGTGTTGACTGGTAGGTTCATGGCAACTGTGCCGATTGGGGGTGCAGTTGAGATCTTCCCACATGCGCGCCCCAGTAGGAGTTTACATCCTGTTGATGTAATTGTTAGGTATGCTGTTAGCGATTACAAAGTAGGACGGCCAGCCGGACAATTTATGGTTCATTAAGTAAGCATGGAATGTTTAGGATCTGTATTTCTTCTATTTCTGACGTGGCCGTGTAGAGCAACTGTACATGCTAGCGCTCGTGCGTGACGTAGGTTTTGTCGTGGAATGCTGCATGGTATGTGTCCGTAGCCGGCAAACTTTTGCAATATGAAGTCACTAATTTATTTTGCTCAAAGAGGTAATATATTGATGCACATGCATGCGTCTGCCAACAATACCATGTGAGGATCTCGTGTCGTTACTTCAGTAATGATGTGTGCATCATGCATCGCCACACTGGGTGTGGTTTTTTTCTTAGTTTATGGAATATTCATATAACAATTGATATGCATTGGAGAAGAAAATCTTGTTCTTACATAGCAGTAATTGATTATTGCACGGTTACCCTATTGAAATGGGCCTTTTGCATCTGTATCACAAGTTGTGCATTTGATGCGCCAAATTGCCGGAAATCTTTTAGGATCTGGTTTTATTTGGTTGGGTACGATGTTATGGGAACATTTATTGGCTGTGGCCACACATCTAATGGATACTCTGTATTCTTGCACGTGTCATTTCACGTGAGTTGGTCCGTAACTGTAGCAGCTATTAGTGCATCCTGTGCATGATCATCTGCATACATGTTTAGTCACCTTTAGACATTGTTAATTAATAATATAAAAATTATTTAACAAAACATGATTGGTGCCAAGCTTACTGAAATTCCTGTCTTAGAATGCCTTTTGATTGAAACCTGAAAAGTAGTGCTTCCATTCTATTGAAGATCCAACCATTATATTCGGTACCTGTCTATTGAAGATCCAACCATTATATTCGGTACCTTGTTCTCTATGGCCTGTACATTAGGTTTTGTTATCTTGTTTTCAAGAAAAACAGCTCATCAAAGAATCTGTTAGTTCTAAGTTACTCGATGCTTGAACCTACAAAATATGTAATTAAACAATTCTAGTTGTGCAGCTGATTTTTAACATGCAGATTATGGTCTTTTAGTGCTGGTTATTTTACATTCTTATTTATAAAGTATGATGCATGGATATTTTCCAACTTTCATCATGTTTTCCCTATCGCTTCTTGTATGCTCAGTCGCAAACTTGTTTCATATATTATAGCTGCATAGTAACCTGACCTTTCCTCACTTTCTTGTTTTCTGCAGTTGACATCATCTCAGCAATAGAGTTCAATAAATCAGGACATCATCTTGCAACTGGGGACAGAGGTGGACGAGTTGTTTTGTTTGAAAGGACAGATGTTAAAGATGTATGCATTTGGAACTCTATGAAAGGATGCAAACTTATGGGATGCTTATATGTATTCTGATGGCTAAACATATTTTATTTTGTTTTTTCTTTAGCATGGTTCTAGAAAAGAGGCTGAGAAAGCTGATTATTCTATCAGCGGGCATCCTGAGTTTCGCTACAAAACGGAGTTTCAAAGCCATGAACCAGAGGTACATTCTTGTGAATTGATAACCCGTGTTACTTATCTAGTGAATTACTTGTAATTTGACCAAGTGATGTTGCTATGGGTTTAGTTTGATTACCTTAAGAGCTTGGAAATTGAAGAGAAGATCAATAAAATAAAGTGGTGCCAAGAAGCAAATGGTGCGGTGTTTCTTCTATCCACAAATGACAAAACAGTAAAACTTTGGAAGGTATGCATCCTAACTCAACAATTATGGAAATTTATTGTAATTTATATCGTTAAATCAAGCCTTGGATATCTTGAATTGTATTCATTATGCTGAACCAATGTGATCATCTTTGAAATTTTTGGTTGGTCTGCGCGGTGTACATTGTTGACTGCACATGCATGTGCAATTCATTGGTGTCTCTTGAAATAGCTGATGTTCAAATTTATATATTGCTTCCTTTGGAATATTGATTTATTACTTTGTCTGCACTTTTTAGTTCCTCGTGCACACAAGATGCACTTGATAGTTGGATATTGTTCTAATCAAATTAATCTTTGTTAATATATAGGTGCAAGAAAAGAAGGTCAAAAAGGTGTCTCAGATGAATTTGGACCGTTCAACTGCACCCATAAATGGTCGTCCTGGTGGTGTGGGCAGTCCTAATGGCACAATCTCTAATGGTGGTGTTGGCACACTTGCTTCGCTTCGCCTGCCTGTGGTAGTTTTATTGACTCAATTTCATTCTCACATCTTGCAAAAAAGGCGGTCTTTTAATTTCTTGGGAAAAAGTATTCATATTTTTTTTAGAACTATCATGCTGGAATTCATGTGGAGCTTAAAATGTAGTTCTGTAGCTTAACATATTTTAGTTGATTCTATTGTCTTTTCTGTCTTTGTATCTGTCAAACATCTCTTTTCAAGATATGTTAACGATTACCCAAATCTGTACTGTACAACAGGTTACATGCCAGGAAACAAGCCTTTGCGCAAGCACCCGAAGAGTGTATACTCATGCGCATGACTATCATATAAACTCCATATCAAATAACAGGTCATACTCATCGGCCACGTCTTTGCAGTTGAATTTACTATAGCTTTTATTTGAGCTTTTCAAATGGTGAATTCGAGCATGGACATTGTAGTTTTAAAATCATTGCACCGTGAAGATAAAGCAGATGGGCTTTCGCTGTACACCTGACAATGGCACATCTAGTAGCTTGCTAGCTTTTTACCAATCGACTTAGTTGCCAGCACATATAATGTTAAATGTCCATCTCACAGCCTGTGTAGATTGTTTGTCTTCCAAGTACGAAAATAAACTTTTGTGTGTCCTTTAGGCATTCTTTGGTTGACCATTGCAGCACTGTGGTGGTGCCTTGGTTCAAGGGCCAAAGCCTTAACTACTACCACTACCCAACAGTGAAAATTGGGTTGTAAAAATGTGTATAGACTGCTTAGTGTGGTAACATAATAAACATATTGTATTTGTTTGGTAGAACCCACTTGTGAACCATACTAATCATAACTTATACAAAACACCGGATCATGATTCATTCTAGGGCAAGTAAAGCTCACTGACTTATAGTTTAATAAGTTGTACTGTATTTTTGTCTGGTCTGAAAATTTTTATATATTGAATTCTTTTCTGGCTGAGCAGCATTGAAGCGGCTATCTCATTATATCACTACAGATAATCTAACACAAAATATCCCACCTTTATATATGCTTTTGTTCATTTATTTTCTTATTTGCACCTCATATACATGCAGCTTATCTGTATTCTGTCCATTCTTAATTATTGACTAGTGACATAGATTGTTTCCTGTTCTGGTTTCTGCAGTGATGGCGAGACGTTTATATCAGCAGACGATTTGCGTATAAATCTTTGGAATCTGGAAATTAGCAATCAAAGTTTCAATATTGTTGATGTTAAGCCTACAAATATGGAGGATCTCACTGGTATAACTTCTGACCTTCAAACTTTGTTCTTAATTGTGCTGATCATATGATAAGCTTTATAGGTATGATAGTTACATGCTTCAACTTATAGTAGGACAATATTACATCTTGGCATCAAGGGAAGAAGTTGCCTTATTCATTTAAATCATATGAGCAATGTGACCTATGGGTGACCGGTAGTTGCTACACATTTTACATGTGCTTGTTCTTATGTAGTTCTTTATACAATGATACCATTATTTCTTGTGTCCTAATCTGTTTCTAGTGGGTGGTTTGTGGGGTTTGCAACCTGCGGGCTCTACTCACTAAACCCCAGGAGAACCCCCCCCCCCCTCTTCCCCTCATGCAAATAACACTGTTAGCCTAGATTGGTGTTTTCTTTTTTTTTTTGTGTGTTATGAATGGAGTTATAAGTTTGAAATGTTTGCAGATGATTGTATCATATCCTTATTATATTGTATTGTAGTGGTGACGTCGTTCTGCTTAGCTGCTGTTAGTTAAGCTTTTTTTCTGTGATATGCAGAGGTGATAACATCTGCTGAATTCCACCCTACTCATTGTAATACATTGGCATATAGTAGCTCAAAGGGCTCAATTCGACTTGTTGATATGCGACAGTCAGCCCTTTGTGATACTCACTCCCAAATGTGAGTTCTTATATGACACTTCCATTTTCCTATATTCAGTTCTGTACACAGAGCACGTGGACGCTGTACTATATTTATAGTTGTCCATGTCTTCTTGCAGATTTGAGCAGCATGAGGCCCCAGGTTCAAGATCATTTTTTACTGAGATTATAGCCTCGATTTCAGACATAAAGTTTTCCAAGGATGGGAGACATATTCTCAGTCGTGACTACATGACTTTGAAGGTATGTGCATAACACTTATCATATTTGGTTGCTTTAAACATCATAATATGCAGTTGACTTCTTGGTCCCCTTATCGTTTTTCCATATTATTTCTTTGTTTGATTGTGTATCACTTGACATAGACAATGTATAATAACCATTTAAACATGGCTAATGTGAAAATCGTTTCACACCCTGTGCATGTTGGAAGATCTTAGCTTCTGGGTTTGCTTTAGATGAACAAAAACATATTTGAATTAGACTGCCTCTCGTTAATGCATAGTTACATCAGAGCCATAGTCCCAGCCACCAGAATGACTGTTTCTTCCAATGACTATATCATTCAGCTGCTTAAGTTCTTGCTTGTACTTGATAGTTTTCATCATCCGCTCATACTATTTTTATCTTTCTCCAAAATCATAAGCAAACCATCGTGGCAAAAATCTGTTACATTGATCTGTCTATTGTTACAGCTCTGGGATGTTAAGATGAATTCTGGTCCAGTTTTGACACTCCAGGTTCATGAATATCTAAGGCCTAAGGTAATATATTCCATGCTAAGATAAATAGTGAATAGCTCTTTGAGGACAACAAACAAGAAGCACGTTTTGGCATATCCCTGATTCATGTGTTGCTTTCTCTAAACTGCAGTTATGTGATTTATATGAAAATGATTCTATCTTCGACAAATTTGAGTGTTGTCAAAGCGGAGATGGGTCACGTGTTGCAACTGGTTCTTACAGGTAGTTTCTTATGCTTATCTCAATTAGCATACAGCTTGGCTTAGTTAACGGAACTAACTGTTTTCTAATTTGATCTGTCAGCAATATTTTCCGTGTGTTTGGCTCTGGTAGTGGTAGCAATGAGGCAACAACACTTGAAGCAACTCGAAACCCTACAAGGTAAAGCTTGTTTTCAAAGAAAAATCATTGAACCAAAACTTATTTATGCTGTAGTAAGATTACACAAGCGTCATTTCTTTTTTTATGCATGTAAACTGAAATTTTGGTCTCTACTAAAATGTTTTTAATATTGTACATGAAATCTGTAGCTCAGCATAAGAGCGTGGAACTAATCATTTGCTGGATCCTACTACCATTTTCTTGTATGCAGGCGGCAGCTCCAGAATCCAGGGAGGACTGCCAGATCTCTTAATACTCTGAGGGCTGTTAGACGAGGTTGGCTTCATGCGTTAGCAGCATATTTGGTTGTAGAATCTTTTCATTGCAACTGCTAATGCTTTACGCCTTGCGCAGGTGCAGAAAGCACTGGAATAGATGCCAATGGGAATACCTATGACCTGAGCACAAAGTTGCTCCATTTGGCTTGGCACCCAACCGAAAATTTAATTGCCTGTGCTGCTGCCAACAGCTTGTACATGTACTACGCATAAACAAGCATGATGAAGAGAGCGACACTTTTTTTTTGGCGGTTGCTCCTTGTAGAAGAAGCGTTTTGCCCCTGGTGCATTGAAGCATGGAGTTGCCGGAGGTGGTGTATTTTGTGTCAGTCATATGCAGTTCTTTGAGTGCCATATAGAGCTGTCCAGAGTCCAGGAGGAAGTGACTCGATCATTCCCGGGAAGCAGCTTGATTCTGATTATTTTTTTTAGTGGGGAAAGGCTTGTCTTTCCCCCATAGGTTCATTTAGATTTAAAGATAAGATTCTAGTTTGACAACATTTCAGCTTCTGTAGTAGATATTGTTAAGTGGGTACCTTTCCTTGTACTCATGTTGGAATTGTGGGCATGTTACTCTGGGCAGGGGTTGATGCATTTATAGTTTTATTATCTTACAAAGCGACATTTCTTTTCTTTGTATGTGGCAAAGCTTTATTTCGTCTTGAATGATACTTGATGGGAAAGTGCAGAATAGATCATATAGTATCTTTTGTGTCCATTTTACTGTACTTGTTTCCTCACAAATGATAACGGGATCCTGTACTGCATTCTGCATCTCTTTTTTCGATTTGTTGTATGATCATTTAGATTGGTGGAATTACCCGTAACCCGTTTGATGATTGTGCGTGTAATAAATACAACATGTTTCAAGCCTTTGTTTGCATCTTTGTGACTATTATGTATCTTTTGGCAGGAATTGATACCGGAGTTCAGTTAGCTTATTGTCTTTGTCTACCTGACCCAGTATTATCAAATATGACTCTAGTTCTTGGCCTGTGCAGGCCGAATTGATCCCTGCCTGATATTGCAGCGCAGCTCTAAATTGATGGTGTAGTCTCATGCTGTGGGATTCAGTAGTTGATATTACATTCTGTAGGTTTTGTAGCGATCTGAATAAACCGCTGATCTATGTGATTGCTGACTTGCAGCTTGCTCACTGAATAGTAAATCGTTGAGAGAAATACCACTGTAATGTCACCACCTACTCATCTAGGTTATGGAAACATAGTACATATAGTAAAGTTCTGATCGGTAAAGGACTGCCGCTCCTCTTAGCGTTTTGGACGACGTGTATGTTTACCATGAGGCCACGTCATTTTTTTACTGCACCGCTTCCTCAGTGGCCCGTCTCTTGTTGTGTTTTTTACGCGGCCTAACCAGTGGCCTGTGAATTTTCTTGCACGGCCTGCATGTGTTATTTCGCAGGCTATTGATTCGATTCAATTCCGAGCGGGTCATTCGTTCCCGTTGGCCGACGCACGGCCTCCCCTGTTGCAACATCCAATTCGGCTTCACAGGTTAGCATGTTGTTGTGCTTGCTTTTGGAACATTTTGTTTCTTAGGCACTGTTCCTGCCATCTACATTCGTCCTCAACGGCTAGAATTCCAAATCACCCGTTTTCGTCCAGGCGCAGCGGAACGCGCCAATCATGCCTAGTATTCCGAACACAGAGTGAAACTCGGTACGGCCATTGGCTGTTTGAACATGTATCGACGATTCAGCTTTGCGAGGCTAAGTGCAAACGTTTGTTTCATGGAGATGTCGACGTTGAGAAATCTGGCCGACGAGTGAATTTAGACTACGCGCTACGGTTGGTTGAGGGGAAAAGGGATGACTCAAGTGGTTATACTGGTTCGGGCGATCGAAGCCCTACGTCCAGTGAGTTGGTTCGGTTCGTGTTGCTCGTAGTAGGGGTTACAAGCTCTTGCGAGAGGGGGAGAAGCTCCCAAGTCTCTAAGTGTTCGTGGGGTTCGTCCTTGCGTGCGAGTGTGTGCGAAAATGAAAGATCAGAACGCGGTCCCCCAGCCGCGAGTCAAGCTTCCCCTTTTATCTGTCAAGGGAAAGTCGACTGTACAAGGATGGAGGAAAGAAGAAAAAGAAAGAAAGAGAATTGGTAAAACTAGCTTGACGTAGGTGGGGGGCCTTGCAGGGAAGGGCGCGTCCGTCCTCGACGCCGTCTCCTCCGGGCGTGGGCGGCGACGACTGCTACAGCTTAATTGCGGCGGGGATGTCCGGGTCCTGTTTGAGCACTGTGCGTCCCTGTTTCTTTACGGCCCGTACTGTTACCGTGCGGCGAGGCGGTTTGACCGCTGTCAACCGTCCATGCGAGACGTGCGGGGCTTACGGTTCATGTCTTCGGACAATGCCGAAGGACGTCCACTTGCGGCCATTTAATGTGCTCCACCGGTCAACCTCCGACCTCGATAGTCCGATCCCTGGGGTCGGAAGGTTGTGGTCAGGCGCCCGGGGTCGGCCGAGGCGGAGATTTTCTCCGACCCCCGGGGGTCGGGAGGCGGGTCAAGGAGTCGGGCCTTCTTTTGCCCGCGCGGCCTCTTGGCTCCGGTCCGTGTCGCGCATCGTGGGCTGGGCTTTGACCATGGCTGTCTTTGGGGACAACTATGGCCTCCGACCCAGTCCTTAGTCATTTGGGTGTGATTGCGAGATTATGTGGGTAATCACGGGTACCTGGTTTTAGGTACCCGATAGGAGGAATCATGGATAAGATAAAACAGTGCAAGTTTCAGTACCAGGCCATATTTGCCTTTCCTTAGGAAAGCTCTTACTAGCCCTTTTTTTTGGTCTTTGCCAAGGGTCGCGTTAACGCGCGTTCGTACGCACGTTAGGAGACCGCGCGTACGACGTCATAGCCCGCCACGTGTCCGACCGCCTGTCGTCTCCGTCGCCGGCCGCCGCCCTCGCCCCGACGCGCCCTCCCCCGCGGCCTCCGTCGTCGTCCCCGGCGACGTCGCCGCCCGCCGCACGAGCACCTCCTCCGCCCTCCGCCACCACCAGCGGCCGGCGGCGCCGCGCCGACCGCACACGCCGCCGCCACCCGCCAACCGCCGCCGCGCTAAATTTTCCGATGAGTCGCCCCCGCCGCCTACCCCGCCCACCGCCCTCCTGCCGCCCGCGGCTCCGGCGGCGCCACCGCCGCCTCGCCACACCGCCAGGTCGCGGCCGCCGCCCCCGAACTCTCCTCCTATGGCCGGCGACGGATAAATGGCTCCCGCCCCCCTCGACAACCTTGGAACCCTAACCCCCTCCGCCCTCCCCCACCGCCGGCGGCCGGCGGCACCCTCGCCGCCTTGCCGCGCCGTCCGCCCAGCCACCGCGCTCCGCCACCTCGTCCGTGGGCCGGGCCGCAGCAGGACGCGCGATAAGGACGGCGCGCGTAGGAACGCGTCGTAGACTTTCCGCTTTGCCAAAGTCAACACAGTTACAGCCCAATTCAATGATAAATTTAGCCCAGTTTATAAGTGGGCCCAAAACCCAGCCGAAGTCGACATCAAAAAAAAAAAACCCAGCCGAAGCCCAATCCAACCCAAGCATGCAAGTCCTGCAGCTCATTTTCAGTCACTGACAACTGGGGTCTGGTGATCAGTGTCACCCCGCCCGCCGCTCCCGCCTTCAAAAACCACCCACGGCCGCAAGTGCCAATTCCCCGACCACACCATTTTGAACGGAACCCAAACCCCCACTCCCAACCAAACCCCTCGACCTCCCCGAAACCTCCCCACTCCGCTCCGCCCCGCCCCCGACCTCGAACCTAGGGTTAGGGTTTCGGCCCCCAATTCGAACGAATCCGCCCCCGGCCCCTCGCGCCATGGCCGCCGGCTCCGTCGTGGTGGACTTCCCCTCCATGGGCACGGCCTACTGCTTCTCCAGCTTCGAGTCCCTCCTCCGCGACTCCGCCTCCGGCTTCCTCGCAGCCGTCTCCGCTGCCCCGGCCCCGGGCGCCGCCGACCTCACCAACTTCCACCGCGTCTTCTCCCGCGTCCTCAGCTCCTACCCGGACCCGCCGCTGGAGGCCGTCTGGTTCTTCTCGGCGCTCTCCTTCCACGACCACCCCGGCGACCTCCGCTCCCTGCTCCAGCTCCTCTCCGCCTTCACCGCCTCCTCCGCCACCGCCGCCAAGCCGATTGCGCTCCTTGCTCCCGTCGTCTCCGAGCTCTTCCACTCCGACAAGCCGCGCAGGGAGACGGAGACCCTCGTCGAGGCCATGCTCAGCTACATCAGCATCTGCAGCAGCCGCACCCCCGCCGGGGGCGACGGCGCGGACTCCGGGAGGCTGCTGCCGGCGTTCGAGGAGCTCGTCAAGGTGTGGAGCGTGCGGCACTCGAGGGACAGGTGCCCGTTCCAGGTGTTGTTCCCTCTCGCCGGGGAGGAGGCGAGGCGGGAGCTCATGAAGGGAGGCTGCAGCATCGAGTACCTCGCTGGGGTGGTGGTGGCTGAGGCGTTCCTGCTCAGGCTCTGCCTCAAGGTCCAAAATGCAACCGGGGTGCCCCGTGCTGAGCTGCAGAAGGAGCTCAGGATCTGGGCGGTCAGCTCCATCCCTGTCTTCCGGAACCAGCATTTCTTCGGTAAGTGGATGACGGCCAGGTTCTTGCTGTTCCTTTTAGAATCGTTGTAGTAAGTAAAGGTTGTGATGCCATCTTTGCCTTTGGATTTAGCAGGGATCCTGCTGAACATGCTCTTGAACCGTCCCCTGCCTGTTTATTCACTATTGGTATGTGTTTTTTTGACACTTGGACCAATTTTAGGATAACGTATTGCCTTTGCAAAGCTAGAACTATGCATTAAATACTCATGAACAAACTTATTATGCTTCTGGAAGAAACATTAATGTTCACTATGTATCTGTGGTAGTTGTATCAACCAGTAGAAACATTGTCTTGATATAACCTCATGTCTTCAGTTATGAAATGTGAGTCATCATGCTGTATAAACTAGTTAATTAGCTTGTATTACCTTCGTCTGATAAGAACTGTGCAACTTGTTGCTCTGTACTACGTACTTCAATTGTGCTTGGACTCAGGGTTCTTAAGTTGTGGAAACTAAAGAGGAGAAGATTAGTTACTATTATGTTTTGCAAAGCTGGTGTTACTGTTCCATTTGATGTCAATATCCGCCAGGAGCATGACTTGGGTCAGAGTTGTATCTCATCTTTGTCCTATGGAAACAGGTTTAAGTCTGATCTGTGCATCATCTTCTTATGTCCATTTGTTTCTGAGCATAGTCGCTAGGTACTATCTTGTGTAGTGTTGAACTGCAAAACAGGGTATCTATGGCCAGTTATCCTTGGTTGTTGTGTTTATGATGCAGGCCGCACAGTTTTGTACTTTCTATGTGATTCACTGGGAGTCTTTTTCTAGAGTAATTCTCAGACTACTTGAATTTTATGTATGGTAGTGTCTTTTTTCACTGAACCGGTTGACTAG
The DNA here is from genome assembly GCA_007726485.1 of Eragrostis curvula. Classification (NCBI taxonomy): domain Eukaryota; kingdom Viridiplantae; phylum Streptophyta; class Magnoliopsida; order Poales; family Poaceae; genus Eragrostis; species Eragrostis curvula. Next base: position 7,513,917 of record RWGY01000009.1, on the reverse strand, counting down.
TTGTTCAGTATGTAATGTGTACTCTGGTGATACCATTCACAACAATGGGCTGAAATTGTTTGTGTGTGAAATTTGAGTTGCAAATTTTAGTTGCGTTGGTGGCATTATTATGTTCTGTTACTCATCTTACCTTTGTTGCTTTTGGTTTGTGGTGCCTAACTCAGAGTGCTGATGATGAAATCTTGGTGAGTGATGTTCTTTATGATGCTCTGATCTTGGTGGATTATTCTTTCATTAACAATGAAGCTGGAGTTGATCAAGCTGATAGTTCCCTTGTGCCTATATTTGTGTCAAGATTGATTATTACTCATGATGCCATCAATGAAGCCAGGTAACAATAATTACTGGAACTAAAACTTAGCTGGTCTTGGAAATTTCTTTCTCATTTTTTTTTGTCTTCTTATAGGAGCAAAGGTGATCAAGGGAGGGCAATATCATTTACCAATGCATTCTCGACTTCAAATGTTCCCATTTATCTCATCAAGTGGGCTACTAGTCAAGCTGGCTTTGGCCAACTCAGCAAACCAGTTGCCAACACACCTCAAGCTCTTCTGAGTATGTGCAGATATGAAATGACCTCATTGATTTTCAGTTATGCCCTGTGGAGTGGTTTCTCAAATCTGTACATGTTTCCTTTTTGCAGAGTGGCTTGTCGACCTTGAAGATAAGGGGCTCAAAGTATTTGGTGAGAATGGTTCTTGGATTAAGGGAAGGCTTATTTATGATGAGGTCAAGAATGGCTATGGGAACAGGATGGTTCATTCAGATGCGGAACTTTTCTTCATTGATAAGCAGAGTGGTGGTGAGGTTATGGATGCCAAAGCCAATGAGGATGAAGAAGCTGTGGAGATGGAGACCGCAGATAATGCTTTTATGGCTGCTGCTCAGTCCATGAAGGTAGCAACTAATGGCATACGGAAAAGGAAGGGCTGCGAAAACGAAGATGCAACAGCGGTGAAGTTTGTGAAGTACAAGGTTGAAGACAGCTCAGCGAAGGAATACTTCATGTCTGCAGCTAATGGCATGAGCAGCGGTAGTGAGGTAGAGAACCCGCAGTCTGACGACGAGATGGAAGAAACAGACTGATGCATCGAAGCAAAGTCACTCGCTAATGCTTACTTGGGAGAGTTTCTTGGACAACTGCCTCTTTGGAGCCTGGACCAGTCTTGTTTTGTTTCAGATGCCGCATCTTAGTGATGTCGTGCAGTACCTTAGTTTAGTTTCTGCTCGGTGATGATGGATGGAGCGACAGGATAATAATCAGCAAACAGAAGGTCTTGACTCCATTAGGCTTTCGGATATAGTCGTAACTGTTAGCTAACTTGACAAATCGCATGATGAGCTATTATGCTGTATTGTGTTCTTTGTTATATGCCATAGAGACTCCAAAACGTAGATTTGCATCGAGAACTTATGTAATCGAAGAGTACTTTGCTGTTATCCCACGGAACCAGTCGGAACTAATGAAATTTTAACATTTCCTGTGTACCGTCGTTGTTCATTGACTTGTCTGAGTTATACACCCGCCCTTGTGTATGATACAGTTATGGATTTGGTCGTCCGCTGAATCGTAAAGGCTCGTCGTGATGTGTGTGTTTAATTTTCACTTAGTTGCGTAGCTGGATCCCAGAAGTGATTGCGTACGTCGTGTTCAGCTGCCAGCCGGAATCGAGACTCTTGCTGTTTATTAGGCCGAAGCTTTTCAAAAAACTGTCTTTCGCAGTTGATAAAGCTTTGGCTTAATGTTACATACAACAACACCTCACAAGGGCTAGCAAAAACTCCTCTTCTTCAGTCTTCTCATACAAATACAGCTTTTAGCACTCCAAAAGCCATAATTAAAAGCTGACTATCTATTTCACATTTTGATTTTTATTTCAAAGGCAAAGTTTCTAAAACTGAAATAAACAGGGTCTAAGTTGGACGAATGTCAAGCTTTCTTTTAGAGGAATGGATGTTTTTTAGTCGCGCCGTCTATTTTATTTGGATTTTAATATTTTATACGTGGTTACTACTCCCTCCGTTTCAGATTAAGTGTTATTCTAGCATCATCTAGTTTTTTTCAGAATAAGTGTTATTCTCACTTTCCGATACATGTTTTTCTCTATCTCTCTTCTCATTCACTGATCATTGTTTTCAACTCTCTCTCTATTTTTTTATGCCTTATTAATTCCCGTGAATGACATTTATTTTGAAACAGAGAGTATTATGTTGCGTCTGTTATTGAATGAGCGTTGGTTAGTATTGTGGGAGAAAAGAGTGGAGTCAGTAGACCAATTTAAAAATTGATTTCATAACTACAGCGATAAAATATAAAGTTATCAAACGATAGTTAAAAATTGCTTTAAATTAAAAACTTTCAAAAAAAATTGTTATTTTTTTAATGTGTTGGAATAGAATGTTGGCGCACAAGTCGCAACAGATAAGTTTTCAAAATTTAAATGAGTGCACATGTAAGAGTTGGCCTGTAATGAACCTCCTCACAAAAACAAACCAACATGCGGTAGTGCACTGTCAAATGGTATTAGCCTTAGTATAACATGTTTCCCCTTCTGACCTTTTTCATGTAAAAAAAAAAAATCAGATATTCAAAATACACTGGACTATGAGGCCATTTACTCATCGTAAGTATGAGAATGCTTGGTTGGAAGCCACACATCGCCATGCCGCCGCCACAGCCATGACGCTGAAAAATGACGCCACACTCGCCACACCTACATGGAGAAAGAACATTGGAGTTGCAGGCTAAATTGTTATGGCGGCCACACATCAAAACACGAACCAAGTACTTCCCTAACACCTAAACTTTGCTGTGACGAATTGTGGCTGGGAAGCAAGCATGCCTTATATCTTTTGGTTTTGAATAGGATAACCGGAGTTGCCGGGTACTATTTTGCGTAAGTTACAGACTTTGATCATCATTTGAATTAGATCATGCAATATTTATTATACCAAATGATCTAGATATCATAAAACAACCTAATTTTTTTTAAAATATTAATAAAAGGTTTAAATAATATAAAACTTTTCTAGCCATCTGGTGGGAAGGCGTACGCCAGAAAGTACGTTTTCCACGAACTCTTGGCACGGAAAGCCTTAAACATCTTGACGCTTCTTCCCTCCGACCCACGCTCCCGCCGGCCGGTACGGCGGCAACTCCTAGCTCCCTTACGGCGGGCTGGCACCTTTCCAGTCCTTTCCACTCTCCTCGAGGTGCAATCCTCTCATTCCCACTCCGGTGAGGGCCTCCGCGCTTACACCTACGCCGACAAGCTCCAGTCCAATTGCGCAGCGCTGCAGGACTGCTTTGCCCGCGTCGCAGTCCGCTGCGGCCAGGGGCTCCTCACGCGCCTTCTACGCTCCGGTTTGAGCCGAACACCATCCGTACCTTCCCAGGTTCCCTGCCGCATGCTCAACAAATCCTTGTCCCGTAAGCGCTGCTTCTCGGTTGATGCCTGGAATGTGTTCGACAGGATGCCGCACAAGGATGTGGCCGCCCGGACGGCCATGATGTTAAGCACAAGCCTGTTTGCCCAGACGAGAGGACTTTGCACGTCAGGCACATGGTGTGGTCGCAACAGGAATTACACTGAGTGCTTGAAGCCAGTGTTCATTTCTCCCTCGTTGAGGCTTACATGAGCTGTGGGTTGTGGAGAGACAACTGTCACCGAGAGAGCATTGCTCATCTTGTTGCTTCAAAGTGATGTCTCGAGTCTCATGGATGGCCAGTGCTCATGAAATGCAGCGACGGGCAATGCTCTGGACAGTGGCTGTAGTGAGGTTTTGCTTATATTTGAGAAGTACGAGGAATCCAATGGCAAAACAAGCAACTGTACTTTACTGACTGTTCTGAAGTGCTGCACGGAACTTGGTCCTGCAAAATCTGGTTAGGCTGTTCATGCTCTATTGATCAAGGGGGAACTGGAATCTGACACTGTTCTGAACAGCTGCCTTATTGAAATGTGTGTGAACTATTTCCAGGATATGGTTTGGGTTGCAGTTGGTGTTTCCGGGTATATGAAAGACAATGGAGCTCAACCAAATTAATATTCAGTAGTAAACAATTAAGCATTGCCGTAATTGCATCGAAAACAAGTGATGTGAACCTTTGTCGCAGCATTCGCACATGCATTCTGAGAGGTGGATTTGCTTCGGTGCTATCAATCTGAATATGTATGTGAAAATTGGTGTTGTTCCTCTTGATCTTATGAACAACGGAACAAGCTTGATACATTTTCCTGGAACACATTTCTCTCTGGATTTTATAGTGGAAGGAATTGTGAGTGATATTTGAGGTTTTCGAAGCAGATAATTTGTTAAGGAATTTAGCCCAAAATATTACTCCCTCCTTTTTTCTTTTGATGACGTTCAGACAAAAATTGTAGTGTAAAATTGCACTAAAACCTTTGTCTGAACATCATCAATAAAAGATCGGAGGGAGTATGTCGTAACTTTAAGATATTGTGCCAGCTCGATGAAGTCGAGGTAGGTTTTCAGGTTCATTAATTTGCTCTATAGGGGGGGAAGAGATAATAATGTTTCAAGAAAACTTGTTGACAACTATGATAAGAACACAATGATTATTGCCATGTATCCATTAATGTGGGTGCTTCACAAATGCACATCTGGTATTTGATCTACTGAAAGAAACACATATATTCTCTTGGACAGTGATCAACTGATCATGTACGTATGCTCTTGTGAAACAGATATATTCTCTTGGACATATTTTTTATTACTATTAACTTTTTTTATTTAATATTTCGAAAATAAACCGTATTATTTCGGGACCTACCACTTGGTCATGCCAATCTGATGGTGTGAAAAATACTTCAGTGACCGATTGCCATGTAGGAATATTAAAGAGGATATCAGATTTCATGTAGACTCGGTTGGCTAGGTAGTCACACCAAACTAATTAGCGCGACATAAATTGTGTGACCATCTAATGTACTCTGGTAGATACGGGTCTTGTCCAGTCCATTGGTCTGCTTCTACGCCTGCTAGCTTGGCCAATCATGTCTCATTGAAATCCTATATGGACTCGTTTTCTATGTGACACTCGGTCACGTCAGTCTAAATATGCGTGATCGAGGCATTCAAAGTAAAAAATTATAGAGATATAATTGAGACATAATGTAATGTAATGATTAATTCTTTATTTGTTGATAACCAGAGTACATACACTACTGGAATTTCTCAATTCCTTTAGGGTCTTTAACGTTTTTCTAGTAAAATTTAGACCTTTCTAGGGATATTTTTGAATTCCTACAACAAGCCTCAGAGTCCTAGAGAAATCGTTACATTCCATACGACTTCATCAGTATCCTAAGGAAATCGACAATTTTCCTATAGCTTCCTCCAATCTTCTAGGAAAAATGTGCTGCTATAGACCCCACACAACAATCATAAATCCATCCTAAGACTGTCCTTAGGAAATAAGTGAGGAGTTGTAGGGAAATTGCATCAGCGTGTAAATAAAAAAAATGGTGCGCTCTGAAAATCGAGTGTGGGCCAACACATGTCCGGCTTTCACAGTATTTGAAGGAAAAATATATGGAAAACTCCTTCTCTACCGAGCTGCTGGCCGCTCACCCTGAACCCCGCTTCCCGTCACCATTTCCTCCGCGGCGCCGCCACTCAAACCGTCGTCATCCTGGCAGCCTTTACTGATGTAACACCAGCCTTCGCCGTCTACATCTGCCCGCGGGCACCCATCACGTCTCCTCCAATTTCGTCGACTTTCTCAGGCATGTAGCATCCCTCCAGCCTGAGCCCCTCCAAATCCGCGCCTCCCTCGAGGCTGCGGCTTTTAATTCTATCGCCTCCTCCCCAATTTCAACAAACGCGGACTAGAGTTTGTTTTAAACACGGCCTTTAAGCGTAGCAGATTATGGCCCGCAACTAAACATGCCCTTAGTCAAGGTTGTAGGCCTTGATCATCTTTTGAGTCGTAACATGAGTATTCGTCACATCTATCTGGACTTGACGAATTGATTAGATTCTAAAAAAAATTCACATGATTTATTTTAAAATAGTAATAAAAAAAGTTAGAATAATAGAGAAGTTCATAGCCATCCAGTGGCAAGGCGTATACTGAAAAGTACGTTTTCCACGAACTCTTGTGCGGGGAAAGCCTTCACACCTTGACGCTTCTTCCCTCCGACCCACGCTCCCGCCGGTCGGCACAGTGGCACCTCCTAGCTCCCTTCCCACCGGCTGGCACCTCTCCAGTCCTTTCCACTCGCCTCGAAGTGCAATCCTCCCATCCTCACTCCGGTGAGGGCTTCCGCGCTGACACCTACGCCGACAAGCTCCAGTTCCATTGTGCAGGTGTCGGCGCTGACACCTACGCTGACACCACTGCGGCCAGGTGCTCCTCACACGTCTTCTACGCTCCGGTTCGAGCCGAACACCATACGTACATCCCCAGGATCCCTGCTGCCTGCTCAACAAGTCCATATGTCCCTGCGGCTTTGCCGATGCCTGGAATGTGTTCGACAGGATGCCGCACAAGGACGTGGCCGCCCGAACGGCCACGATGTTAAGAACAAGCCGCGGAAAACGAAGACAACGAGGCTGTGAGCCTGTTTGCACAGATGAGAGGAGTTTGCACTTCAGGCGCATGGTGTGGTCGCAGCAGGATTTGCACGAGTGCATGACGCCAGCGTTGATTCCTCCCTTGTTGAGGCTTGCATGAGCTGTGGGTTGTGGAGAGGCAAACGTCACCGAGAGAGCAATACTTATCTTTTTGCTTCAAAGTGATGTCTCAAGCCTCATGGACGGTCAGTGCTCACGGAATGCATTTCGACGTGCAATGCTCTGGACAGGACTGTAGTGAGGTTTTGCTCATATTTGAGAAGCATGAGGAATCCAGTGGCAAAACAAGCAAGTGTACTTTACTGACTGCTTGGTCCTGCAAAATCTGGTTAGTCTGTTCATGCTCTATTGATCAAGGGAGGACTGAAAACTGACACTGTTCTGAACAGCTGCCTTATTGAAATGTGTGTGAAATGCCTATCTGCTGCCGAGGCGTACGGATTCATTTCCAGGATATGGTTTGGGTTGCAGTTGGTGTTTCCGTGTATATGGAAGACAGTGGAGCTCAACCAAATTAATATTCAGTATAGTTAACAACTAAGCATTGCCGTTATTGCATCAAAAACAAGTGATGTGAACCTTTGTCGCAGCATTTGCCCTTGCATTCTGAACGGTAGATTTGCTTCGGTGCTATCAATCTGAATACTTATATGAAAATTGGTGCTGTTCCTCTTGATCTTATGAAAACAGAACAAGCCTGATACATTTTCCTGGAACACATTTCTCTCTGGATTTTATAGTGGAAGAAATTGTGAGTGATATTTGAGGATTTCGAAGCAGATAATTTGTTAAGGATTTTTTTTTTTTTTGGAGGGCTGCTCTGAAGTGGGTTGGGAAGAGATAATAATGTTTCAAGGAAACTTGCTGACAACTATGATAAGAACACAATGATTGTTGCCAACTTGCCATGTATGCACAATGTGGGTGCTTCACAAGTGCACATCTGGTATTTGATCTACTGAAAGAAACAGATATATTCTCTTGGACACTGATCAACTGATCATGTACGTATGCTGAAACTGATCAAGGTAATGCCATGATTGCAAACTCCTCTGAATGTTTGTTTTTTATTTGGCAATCCTTATTTGTGGACTTCAGCTATGTTCGTGGGCAATCAAATCAGGCTGGTTTAGCTATGTTCGTGGGCAATCAGATCAGGTTGGTTCATTTCAGTTGTTCGAATGCTCTAGTTGGCATGTATGTGAAGCACTGGAACATAACAGATGCTGTGATGCTGTTCTGCGAATCCAATACACGCGACACGTGATCAAGTTGCATGGGATATTCTCACCTTGGTTATGTGCACAAGGAATTGGAGGCATTTGAAGTATGAGTACAATCAACCCGATAATTTCACATTGGAATGTGTTCTCTCCAAGTTTTTTGATGTAATTTAAACTGTTGAGTGGTGCCTAAGGAATTCCAGCTACAGCAGAGCACTATGCGTGTATGCTTTACACTCTGGCCAAAGCTGGAAGACACTCTGAAGCAGAATCCCTTATCAACGAAATTCCACTAATCCCTTGATTCACGGACTTCTTTTTTTTCTCGAACACGCAGGAGAGCTGCGTATCTTTGTATTATAGGGAAAGTGATTCACGGACATGGACCACAATTCTGGGAGCTTGTAGGATACATGTAAATACATTGTCTTCCACATAATCCAGAATTCATGCAGATTTGAGAAGATGAAGAGAAGAGACGTTACCAGACTTTAGGAACCAGATACTAGATTACAGAGTAAGGAATGAACCGATGTTTGTCTGGGTTATGGTCAGATACATATATAAATAAAACACCAGAGGTATCTTAATCTTTTAAAGACAAGAAGCTAGTTCCAGATTCATGGGTTATTCTGCTAACTGATGAAGCAAAGAATAGGTAAAACTCGAATTATTACCACTGAAATATTACCAGTCTGTAGCGTATTTAGACCACTATGTTACTCTGTTGACTTTTTATATGGTTTAATCAGTTTAACATACCGAATATTGGTATTGAAAACTTGAATTTTCGTGAAGAATTAGAGATATACTACCAACAACTAAGTCTTGATTCATATTCTTTGATCTCATACTATAATTTATTGAGTGACATAGCACACAGATAATCTGCTGAATCGCAACATTCCAAATTACATCACATATTAGGATGAATGCAGAATGAGACTTTAATCAGTCCAGACGTACTGAAATAATCAGGCAATCGTGCTTGTATCTGCGATGTAAGAATTGACTATTGATCAATGTGGCACAGGGAGAGCCTGGCTGTGACCTACTTCAGTCGATACCGGATTGCTCATCTCGCATTTGTAGTCCAACTGGGGCGCCTGCGCAGGTGGGCTAATCAACTTGTTCACCAGCTTAAGTAGAGTTGTTTCCAGTTCCTTGCTGCTATTCCATGGATGAACCTCAGCCTTGAGAAGCTGTTTATTGCTGCAGATGAGGTTCCACAGGGGGTAATTCTCCTTTGGCATGACGTAGTCCCCTTCTCCCAGCTTTAGGGAGGGGCAGTAATCTCCCTTCCCGTCACCGATGTAGATGAAATGCTGCTTCTTGGCACTGGCCGTGGCCTGAATCCTCTCGATTATCTTGCCCTGCACATGTAAGCAATTTTTTAGTTTATTGTGTGCCATCGTGGATTCTTACTGTTTTCACGTTTTCTATCAACAAGGTGCAGATAGAAAACAGAGAGTTTAGCAGAAATTAAAGACACCTCATAAATAGTTGAACGATACAATACCATTATGCATTACATTCGAAATTTCAGATTGTAGAACATAATTTTCTTGAAGTAATATTGTGCTGTATCTTTTTGGACAGATCATGATGTTCATTTTGGCTCCACTAGCCACGTGCGGCGAGTGAAGCTCTGAAGCAGCAGACACTGAATTTTAAAGCGAACTGATGTGGCGTCCTACTGTCCTCACCTTGCACATGTTCTCCGGGCACAGGCTGCACCCGTGGGGCGCGCTCTCGGAGTCGTGGAACGGCGAGATCCGGAGCCTGCCGTCGGCGTCGACGCGCGCCGGGTTGGTGATGATCTCGGAGAAGCAGCCGAGCACGCCGTGGTGGTCCAGGACGGTCTCGATGAAGAAGGTGTTGGCGTCGCTCACCACCTTGAGATCGCACCCGAGCGCCGACGCCGCGGTGATTGCGGAGACGACGTGCGCGTCCAGCGGCGCGCTCCGGAGGCACTCGCGGATGTCCTCCGCCGTCTTCCCCCGCGCGTGCAGCTCCGCCATCATCCTGTCCTGGAGAAAGAGAAACCATCGCCGGCAGAGTAGTGAGACAGAGGCTGCGAGCGTCGTTCATTCGCCTGGATGCGATGCGTTCGCGGAGACGAGACGACGTGGAAGGCGCGCGCACCATGAGCGGGTTCCAGCGCATGGTGGGGCGCAGGCGCTGGAAGGCGTCGGCGGCGCCGAGCTTGGTGATGACCCAGCGGTCGCTGTCCCACTCGATGATGGTCTGGTCGAAGTCGAACACCACCACCACGTCGGCGGAGGCCATCGGCGGCTGGCAACGGTGATCTCTCCTGGTTCTCCGGTGATGAGACGCGTTTCTTTTTTTCTTTTTTTTTACCTATCTGGCTCCTTGGGCGTGGGGTTGGGTGGGTGGCTCTGCCGCCCAAAGCCCGTCTTCCTCTGCTTTTATAGAGCGGAGCAGAGCCCACTTGGCGGGTCGCTGACTTGTGATGGTTTCCGCGTCGCCACATCTGACGCGTCCCTCCGTCTCCGTGCTCGCGTTGCCATCTGCGTTGAGCGCCGTTGCCGTGCGTAGTACTCGTTGATGTTGGTTCCTTCTCGTTTCATTCCTCTTGTGGTTTGCTTGTTTCTTACACGTGTTGTGGTATATGCAGAGGGTAAAGTGTAACTTGCTCCTCAACTCGTGATGTGGAGATCACCTTTGGTACGTCCTCTACTCTCTGATCTGTCTCTGCTGCTTGCATATCCAATTCTTCGACTGCCAGTACGTCTTCACCACGCAAGCGACCAATGCTACCATTCGTGACGGCGCCGCCGCTTTTATTTTATGTTTTTTGCTTTATTTTATTTGTTATTACATGCAGTGCCGTTCCAAATCCATGGGGAGCCTTGCAACTTGCAAGTTAGCTGAAATGCCTGTAGTATTGCGTTACAAGTGTCCCGAACTCTCCTATAGCACGATTGCCATGTCACAACATGAAGCAGAGAGCCACGGCTCTATTTTTTGCATCCTAACGTGTTTATGCATGCTCGTCTATA
>RWGY01000009.1:7389812-7502071 GCA_007726485.1 Eragrostis curvula | reverse complement strand
AAGAACCAGACGGCCTCCAGCGGCGGGTCCGGGTAGGAGCTGAGGACGCGGGAGAAGACGCGGTGGAAGTTGGTTGAGGTCGGCGGCGCGCCCGGGGCCGGGGCAGCGGAGACGGCTGCGAGGAAGCCGGAGGCGGAGTCGCGGAGGAGGGACTCGAAGCTGGAGAAGCAGTAGGCCGTGCCCATGGAGGGGAAGTCCACCACGACGGAGCCGGCGGCCATGGCGCGAGGGGCCGGGGCGGGATTCGTTCGAATTGGGGCCGAAACCCTAACCCTAGGTTCGAGGTCGGGGGCGGGCGGAGCGGAGTGGGAGGTTTCGGGGAGGTCGAGGGGTTTGGTTGGGAGTGGGGGTTTGGGTTCCGTTCAAAATGGTGTGGTCGGGGAATTGGCACTTGCGGCCGTGGGTGGTTTTTGAAGGGAGATTTTTGCTATTTTGCCCATGTAAATTATGGGCTTCGACGGAATGCCCACGTCAGAATGGGCTTCGCTATTATGCCCACGAAACCAATGTCATCTACGGTGAATGCCCAAACCAACTATATTAGCTCTTTTTCTTCTTTTTTGATTTAAAAGCATTGGAAAAGACAGAACTGCCCCTGCCCTTTGTGAACGGGTGCTCCCTCTGTCCAGCACAGCACCATTGTACAACCATTCTTGTAACATGCGACTCGGTCGGTTCAGGCAAAAAAAAAAAGCACTCGATAATCAGCATGCACCTGCAACATGCGACATGTTTCAATTCAAAAAATAAATCAGCTACCAGCATGCTCCAGCAGCATGCGCACATCATTGAAGCTCAGATAAAGAAAACAAAAACAACATGCTGCAGCCATACAAATTACTCCTGGTTCCAAGAGCAATACAAAAACAACATGCTTCAACTAATTCGATGATTTGAATCCAAAATCAAAAGAAAAGTTCCAATGCAATGTAAAATTGGAACAACAAGCACATCTGAAGCTCTCCTTGCAGCTTGTTTGTCGAATCAGGCTGGGTCGGCCAGAGATCGAGCTGGGTCTGGGAGGAGCTCGCTACGGGATTGGGGCCGCCGGGCTGTACCGAAAGCGCGCCGGGATGAAGGAGGGGGGCGGGGGGGGGGGGGGGGGGGTGGCCTGGGGCGGCTCCTCGGTGACGGTCGCGCCGCCATCGTCTGCCATGGGAGCGCAGGTCTGTTCGTCGAGGAGAGAAGGAAGAACGGGTGCTTCGATTGATTCTGGTTCAGTTCGGTAAAGTAAAACAAGTCAGGGGTAGTTTCGTCCAAAGATGTAAGAAAAAACTAGAAAATGATTAAAAGAAAAGGAAAAATAAACCATGGGCATTCTACCGTAGAGGACATTGGTTTCGTGGGCATAATAACGAAGCCTATTCTGGCATGGGTATTCCGCCGAAGCCCACAATTTACATGGGCAAAATAGCAAAAATCTCTTTTGAAGGCGGGAGCGGCGGGCGGGGGTGACACTGATCACCAGACCCCGGTTGTCAGTGACTGAAAATGAGCTGCAGGACTTGCATGCTTGGGTTGGATTGGGCTTCGGCTGGGTTTTTTTTTTTTGAGGTCGACTTCGGCTGGGTTTTGGGCCCACTTATAAACTGGGCTAAATTTATCATTGAATTGGGCGGTAACTGTGTTGACTTTGGCAAAGCGGAAAGTCTACGGCGCGTTCCTACGCGCGCCGTCCTTATCGCGCGTCCTGCTGCGGCCCGGCCCACGGACGAGGTGGGGAGCGCGGTGGCTGGGCGGGCGGCGCGGCAAGGAGGCGAGGGCGTCGCCGGCCGCCGACAGTGGGGGAGGGCGGAGGGGGTTAGGGTTCCAAGGTTGTCGAGGGGGGCGGGAGCCATTTATCCGTCGCCGGCCATAGGAGGAGAGTTCGGGGGCGGCGGCCGCGACCTGGCGGCGGGCGGCGGTGGCGCCGCCGGAGCCGCGGGCGGCAAGAGGGCGGTGGGCGGGGTAGGCGGCGGGGGCGACTCATCGGAAAATTTAGCGCGGCGGCGGTTGGCGGGTGGCGGCGGCGTGTGCGGTCGGCGCGACGCCGCCGGCCGCCGGTGGTGGCGGCGGGCGGAGGAGGTGCTCGTGCGGCGGGCGGCGACGTCGCCGGGGACGACGACGGAGGCCGCGGGGGAGGGCGCGTCGGGGCGAGGGCGGCGGCCGGCGACGGAGACGACAGGCGGTCGGACACGTGGCGGGCTATGACGTCGTACGCGTGGTCTCCTAACGTGCGTACGAACGCGCGTTAACGCGACCCTTGGCAAAGACCAAAAAAAAAAAGGCTAGTAAGAGCTTTCCTAAGGAAAGGCAAATAGGGCATGGTACTAACTTGCACTGTTTTATCTTATCCATGATTCCTCCTATCGGGTACCTAAACCCAGGTACCCGCGATTACCCACATAATCTCGCAATCACACCCAAATGATTAAGGACTGGGCCGGAGGCCATAGTTGTCCCCAAAGACAGCCATGGTCAAAGCCCAGCCCACGATGCGCGACACGGACCGGAGCCAAGAGGCCGCGCGGGCAAAAGAAGGCCCGACTCCTTGACCCGCCTCCCGACCCCCGGGGGTCGGAGAAAATCTCCGCCTCGGCTGACCCCGGGCGCCTGACCACAGCCTTCCGACCCTAGGGATCGGACTATCGAGGTCGGAGGTTGACCGGTGGAGCACATTAAATGGCCGCAAGTGGACGTCCTTCGGCATTGTCCGAAGACATGAACCGTAAGCCCCGCACGTCTCGCATGGACGGTTGACAGCGGTCAAACCGCCTCGCCGCACGGTAACAGTACGGGCCGTAAAGAAACAGGGACGCACAGTGCTCAAACAGGACCCGGACATCCCCGCCGCAATTAAGCTGTAGCAGCCGTCGCCGCCCACGCCCGGAGGAGATGGCGTCGAGGACGGACGCGCCCTTCCCTGCAAGGCCCCCCACCTACGTCAAGCTAGTTTTACCAATTCTCTTTCTTTCTTTTTCTTCTTTCCTCCATCCTTGTACAGTCGACTTTCCCTTGACAGATAAAAGGGGAAGCTTGACTCGCGGCTGGGGGACCGCGTTCTGATCTTTCATTTTCGCACACACTCGCTTCGCCCTTGCGCCGCACGCAAGGACGAACCCCACGAACACTTAGAGACTTGGGAGCTTCTCCCCCTCTCGCAAGAGCTTGTAACCCCTACTACGAGCAACACGAACCGAACCAACTCACTGGACGTAGGGTTTCGATCGCCCGAACCAGTATAACCACTTGAGTCATCCCTTTTCCCCTCAACCAACCATAGCGCGTAGTCTAAATTCACTCGTCGGCCAGATTTCTCAACGTCGACATCTCCATGAAACAAACGTTTGCATTTAGCCTCGCAAAGCTGAATCGTCGATACATGTTCAAACAGCCAATGGCCGTACCGAGTTTCACTCTGTGTTCGGAATACTAGGCATGATTGGCGCGTTCCGCTGCGCCTGGACGAAAACGGGTGATTTGGAATTCTAGCCATTGAGGACGAATGTAGATGGCAGGAACAGTGCCTAAGAAACAAAATGTTCCAAAAGCAAGCACAACAACATGCTAACCTGTGAAGCCGAATTGGATGCTGCAACAGGGGAGGCCGTGCGTCGGCCAACGGGAACGAATGACCCGCTCGGAATTGAATCGAATCAATAGCCTGCGAAATAACACATGCAGGTCGTGCAAGAAAATTCACAGGCCTGGCCTGGCCACCGGTTAGGCCGCGCAAAAAACACAACAAGAGACGGGCCACGGTGCAGTAAAAAAATGACGTGACCTCATGGTAAACATACACGTCGTCCAAAACGCTAAGAGGAGCGGCAGTCCTTTACCGATCAGAACTTTACTATATATACTATGTTTCCATAACCTAGATGAGTAGGTGGTGACATTACAGTGGTATTTCTCTCAACGATTTACTATTCAGTGAGCAAGCTGCAAGTCAGCAATCACATAGATCAGCGGTTTATTCAGATGGCTACAAAACCTACAGAATGTAATATCAACTACTGAATCCCACAGCATGAGACTATACCATCAATTTAGAGCTGCGCTGCAATATCAGGCAGGGATCAATTCGGCCTGCACAGGCCAAGAACTAGAGTCATATTTGATAATACTGGGTCAGGTAGACAAAGACAATAAGCTAACTGAACTCCGGTATCAATTCCTGCCAAAAGATACATAATAGTCACAAAGATGCAAACAAAGGCTTGAAACATGTTGTATTTTCTACACGCACAATCATCAAACGGGTTACGGGTAATTCCACCAATCTAAATGATCATACAACAAATCGAAAAAAGAGATGCAGAATGCAGTACAGGATCCCGTTATCATTTGTGAGGAAACAAGTACAGTAAAATGGACACAAAAGATACTATATGATCTATTCTGCACTTTCCCATCAAGTATCATTCAAGACGAAATAAAGCTTTGCCACATACAAAGAAAAGAAATGTCGCTTTGTAAGATAATAAAACTATAAATGCATCAACCCCTGCCCAGAGTAACATGCCCACAATTCCAACATGAGTACAAGGAAAGGTACCCACTTAACAATATCTACTACAGAAGCTGAAATGTTGTCAAACTAGAATCTTATCTTTAAATCTAAATGAACCTATGGGGGAAAGACAAGCCTTTCCCCACTAAAAAAAATAATCAGAATCAAGCTGCTTCCCGGGAATGATCGAGTCACTTCCTCCTGGACTCTGGACAGCTCTATATGGCACTCAAAGAACTGCATATGACTGACACAAAATACACCACCTCCGGCAACTCCATGCTTCAATGCACCAGGGGCAAAACGCTTCTTCTACAAGGAGCAACCGCCAAAAAAAAAGTGTCGCTCTCTTCATCATGCTTGTTTATGCGTAGTACATGTACAAGCTGTTGGCAGCAGCACAGGCAATTAAATTTTCGGTTGGGTGCCAAGCCAAATGGAGCAACTTTGTGCTCAGGTCATAGGTATTCCCATTGGCATCTATTCCAGTGCTTTCTGCACCTGCGCAAGGCGTAAAGCATTAGCAGTTGCAATGAAAAGATTCTACAACCAAATATGCTGCTAACGCATGAAGCCAACCTCGTCTAACAGCCCTCAGAGTATTAAGAGATCTGGCAGTCCTCCCTGGATTCTGGAGCTGCCGCCTGCATACAAGAAAATGGTAGTAGGATCCAGCAAATGATTAGTTCCACGCTCTTATGCTGAGCTACAGATTTCATGTACAATATTAAAAACATTTTAGTAGAGACCAAAATTTCAGTTTACATGCATAAAAAAAGAAATGACGCTTGTGTAATCTTACTACAGCATAAATAAGTTTTGGTTCAATGATTTTTCTTTGAAAACAAGCTTTACCTTGTAGGGTTTCGAGTTGCTTCAAGTGTTGTTGCCTCATTGCTACCACTACCAGAGCCAAACACACGGAAAATATTGCTGACAGATCAAATTAGAAAACAGTTAGTTCCGTTAACTAAGCCAAGCTGTATGCTAATTGAGATAAGCATAAGAAACTACCTGTAAGAACCAGTTGCAACACGTGACCCATCTCCGCTTTGACAACACTCAAATTTGTCGAAGATAGAATCATTTTCATATAAATCACATAACTGCAGTTTAGAGAAAGCAACACATGAATCAGGGATATGCCAAAACGTGCTTCTTGTTTGTTGTCCTCAAAGAGCTATTCACTATTTATCTTAGCATGGAATATATTACCTTAGGCCTTAGATATTCATGAACCTGGAGTGTCAAAACTGGACCAGAATTCATCTTAACATCCCAGAGCTGTAACAATAGACAGATCAATGTAACAGATTTTTGCCACGATGGTTTGCTTATGATTTTGGAGAAAGATAAAAATAGTATGAGCGGATGATGAAAACTATCAAGTACAAGCAAGAACTTAAGCAGCTGAATGATATAGTCATTGGAAGAAACAGTCATTCTGGTGGCTGGGACTATGGCTCTGATGTAACTATGCATTAACGAGAGGCAGTCTAATTCAAATATGTTTTTGTTCATCTAAAGCAAACCCAGAAGCTAAGATCTTCCAACATGCACAGGGTGTGAAACGATTTTCACATTAGCCATGTTTAAATGGTTATTATACATTGTTTATGTCAAGTGATACACAATCAAACAAAGAAATAATATGGAAAAACGATAAGGGGACCAAGAAGTCAACTGCATATTATGATGTTTAAAGCAACCAAATATGATAAGTGTTATGCACATACCTTCAAAGTCATGTAGTCACGACTGAGAATATGTCTCCCATCCTTGGAAAACTTTATGTCTGAAATCGAGGCTATAATCTCAGTAAAAAATGATCTTGAACCTGGGGCCTCATGCTGCTCAAATCTGCAAGAAGACATGGACAGCTATAAATATAGTACAGCGTCCACGTGCTCTGTGTACAGAACTGAATATAGGAAAATGGAAGTGTCATATAAGAACTCACATTTGGGAGTGAGTATCACAAAGGGCTGACTGTCGCATATCAACAAGTCGAATTGAGCCCTTTGAGCTACTATATGCCAATGTATTACAATGAGTAGGGTGGAATTCAGCAGATGTTATCACCTCTGCATATCACAGAAAAAAAGCTTAACTAACAGCAGCTAAGCAGAACGACGTCACCACTACAATACAATATAATAAGGATATGATACAATCATCTGCAAACATTTCAAACTTATAACTCCATTCATAACACACACAAAAAACAAAGAAAACACCAATCTAGGCTAACAGTGTTATTTGCATGAGGGGAAGAGGGGGGGGGGGGGGGGGGGGGGGGGGGGTTCTCCTGGGGTTTAGTGAGTAGAGCCCGCAGGTCGCAAATCCCACAAACCACCCACTAGAAACAGATTAGGACACAAGAAATAATGGTATCATTGTATAAAGAACTACATAAGAACAAGCACATGTAAAATGTGTAGCAACTACCGGTCACCCATAGGTCACATTGCTCATATGATTTAAATGAATAAGGCAACTTCTTCCCTTGATGCCAAGATGTAATATTGTCCTACTATAAGTTGAAGCATGTAACTATCATACCTATAAAGCTTATCATATGATCAGCACAATTAAGAACAAAGTTTGAAGGTCAGAAGTTATACCAGTGAGATCCTCCATATTTGTAGGCTTAACATCAACAATATTGAAACTTTGATTGCTAATTTCCAGATTCCAAAGATTTATACGCAAATCGTCTGCTGATATAAACGTCTCGCCATCACTGCAGAAACCAGAACAGGAAACAATCTATGTCACTAGTCAATAATTAAGAATGGACAGAATACAGATAAGCTGCATGTATATGAGGTGCAAATAAGAAAATAAATGAACAAAAGCATATATAAAGGTGGGATATTTTGTGTTAGATTATCTGTAGTGATATAATGAGATAGCCGCTTCAATGCTGCTCAGCCAGAAAAGAATTCAATATATAAAATTTTCAGACCAGACAAAAATACAGTACAACTTATTAAACCATAAGTCAGTGAGCTTTACTTGCCCTAGAATGAATCATGATCCGGTGTTTTGTATAAGTTATGATTAGTATGGTTCACAAGTGGGTTCTACCAAACAAATACAATATGTTTATTATGTTACCACACTAAGCAGTCTATACACATTTTTACAACCCAATTTTCACTGTTGGGTAGTGGTAGTAGTTAAGGCTTTGGCCCTTGAACCAAGGCACCACCACAGTGCTGCAATGGTCAACCAAAGAATGCCTAAAGGACACACAAAAGTTTATTTTCGTACTTGGAAGACAAACAATCTACACAGGCTGTGAGATGGACATTTAACATTATATGTGATGGCAACTAAGTCGATTGGTAAAAAGCTAGCAAGCTACTAGATGTGCCATTGTCAGGTGTACAGCGAAAGCCCATCTGCTTTATCTTCACGATGCAATGATTTTAAAACTACAATGTCCATGCTCGAATTCACCATTTGAAAAGCTCAAATAAAAGCTATAGTAAATTCAACTGCAAAGACGTGGCCGATGAGTATGACCTGTTATTTGATATGGAGTTTATATGATAGTCATGCGCATGAGTATACACTCTTCGGGTGCTTGCGCAAAGGCTTGTTTCCTGGCATGTAACCTGTTGTACAGTACAGATTTGGGTAATCGTTAACATATCTTGAAAAGAGATGTTTGACAGATACAAAGACAGAAAAGACAATAGAATCAACTAAAATATGTTAAGCTACAGAACTACATTTTAAGCTCCACATGAATTCCAGCATGATAGTTCTAAAAAAAATATGAATACTTTTTCCCAAGAAATTAAAAGACCGCCTTTTTTGCAAGATGTGAGAATGAAATTGAGTCAATAAAACTACCACAGGCAGGCGAAGCGAAGCAAGTGTGCCAACACCACCATTAGAGATTGTGCCATTAGGACTGCCCACACCACCAGGACGACCATTTATGGGTGCAGTTGAACGGTCCAAATTCATCTGAGACACCTTTTTTACCTTCTTTTCTTGCACCTATATATTAACAAAGATTAATTTGATTAGAACAATATCCAACTATCAAGTGCATCTTGTGTGCACGAGGAACTAAAAAGTGCAGACAAAGTAATAAATCAATATTCCAAAGGAAGCAATATATAAATTTGAACATCAGCTATTTCAAGAGACACCAATGAATTGCACATGCATGTGCAGTCAACAATGTACACCGCGCAGACCAACCAAAAATTTCAAAGATGATCACATTGGTTCAGCATAATGAATACAATTCAAGATATCCAAGGCTTGATTTAACGATATAAATTACAATAAATTTCCATAATTGTTGAGTTAGGATGCATACCTTCCAAAGTTTTACTGTTTTGTCATTTGTGGATAGAAGAAACACCGCACCATTTGCTTCTTGGCACCACTTTATTTTATTGATCTTCTCTTCAATTTCCAAGCTCTTAAGGTAATCAAACTAAACCCATAGCAACATCACTTGGTCAAATTACAAGTAATTCACTAGATAAGTAACACGGGTTATCAATTCACAAGAATGTACCTCTGGTTCATGGCTTTGAAACTCCGTTTTGTAGCGAAACTCAGGATGCCCGCTGATAGAATAATCAGCTTTCTCAGCCTCTTTTCTAGAACCATGCTAAAGAAAAAACAAAATAAAATATGTTTAGCCATCAGAATACATATAAGCATCCCATAAGTTTGCATCCTTTCATAGAGTTCCAAATGCATACATCTTTGACATCTGTCCTTTCAAACAAAACAACTCGTCCACCTCTGTCCCCAGTTGCAAGATGATGTCCTGATTTATTGAACTCTATTGCTGAGATGATGTCAACTGCAGAAAACAAGAAAGTGAGGAAAGGTCAGGTTACTATGCAGCTATAATATATGAAACAAGTTTGCGACTGAGCATACAAGAAGCGATAGGGAAAACATGATGAAAGTTGGAAAATATCCATGCATCATACTTTATAAATAAGAATGTAAAATAACCAGCACTAAAAGACCATAATCTGCATGTTAAAAATCAGCTGCACAACTAGAATTGTTTAATTACATATTTTGTAGGTTCAAGCATCGAGTAACTTAGAACTAACAGATTCTTTGATGAGCTGTTTTTCTTGAAAACAAGATAACAAAACCTAATGTACAGGCCATAGAGAACAAGGTACCGAATATAATGGTTGGATCTTCAATAGACAGGTACCGAATATAATGGTTGGATCTTCAATAGAATGGAAGCACTACTTTTCAGGTTTCAATCAAAAAGGCATTCTAAGACAGGAATTTCAGTAAGCTTGGCACCAATCATGTTTTGTTAAATAATTTTTATATTATTAATTAACAATGTCTAAAGGTGACTAAACATGTATGCAGATGATCATGCACAGGATGCACTAATAGCTGCTACAGTTACGGACCAACTCACGTGAAATGACACGTGCAAGAATACAGAGTATCCATTAGATGTGTGGCCACAGCCAATAAATGTTCCCATAACATCGTACCCAACCAAATAAAACCAGATCCTAAAAGATTTCCGGCAATTTGGCGCATCAAATGCACAACTTGTGATACAGATGCAAAAGGCCCATTTCAATAGGGTAACCGTGCAATAATCAATTACTGCTATGTAAGAACAAGATTTTCTTCTCCAATGCATATCAATTGTTATATGAATATTCCATAAACTAAGAAAAAAACCACACCCAGTGTGGCGATGCATGATGCACACATCATTACTGAAGTAACGACACGAGATCCTCACATGGTATTGTTGGCAGACGCATGCATGTGCATCAATATATTACCTCTTTGAGCAAAATAAATTAGTGACTTCATATTGCAAAAGTTTGCCGGCTACGGACACATACCATGCAGCATTCCACGACAAAACCTACGTCACGCACGAGCGCTAGCATGTACAGTTGCTCTACACGGCCACGTCAGAAATAGAAGAAATACAGATCCTAAACATTCCATGCTTACTTAATGAACCATAAATTGTCCGGCTGGCCGTCCTACTTTGTAATCGCTAACAGCATACCTAACAATTACATCAACAGGATGTAAACTCCTACTGGGGCGCGCATGTGGGAAGATCTCAACTGCACCCCCAATCGGCACAGTTGCCATGAACCTACCAGTCAACACTATCTCCGTGCTATGAACGACACCATGATGGACACATCACTGATCCGGAGGAGATGAATCCGCAAACTCTACATACTCAAATAGCAAAGCATCGAGCTTTGGCGCATCCCATCTAAATCCCACCCCTATCACCCGCGACTTCCTGGATCGATCTAAGCAGGACCCTGGTACCCACACGCTCTGAGCACCCATCCAGGGCCCCTGGCCTCCCACCGAGCTACGGAGCATAGCACCACTAAGATCCAGCAGCTACAAGCAATCAACGACTCAAAGCAGGCAATATGAGAGGATGCAAAGGGATCGATCGTACCATCCTGGACCTCCTCGCCGGCGCCGCGCTCGCCGAACACCTGGGAGAACCTCCAGTCGAGCGGCTGCGTCGTCGGCGGCGGGGTGGGCGACGGCGCCTGGGCCGGGGGCGGAGGTGAGGCCAAGGGCGAGCGCTCCGGTGTCGCGGCGCCGTTGTTCATCGTGCAGGCTCCCCCTTGGCGATGCGATGCGGAGCTCCGGCGGGATCGGGGCGCGGTCGGGCGGCGGTGGGATCGGGGGAGCCGGTGGGGGGAGCCGGGGAGGGGCAGGGCGAGTGCTACGCGGCTGCTGCGACCACGGCGATGCCGGCGAGGGTTTGGGGGTTCATGGGGCGAAATGGCCAATGAGCTAAGTAGGGGAGGGACGGACCGAGATGGGGAGGAGGGGGTGGGAGGTGCCGCGGCCGCTGGTGCCTGAACTTGCTGATACGACAACGAACACGGAAAATTTGACACCAAAATATTTGTTTTCTCCTCTTCCTTTTACTTTTGTTACCACTCTTTCGATTTTCTAATCCGGATCCGTTTCCTCCCTGATGCCGGGAGTGTGTGGTTTGATCTTGCTTGCGCTCCGTTGTTATGTCGCAGGGCGTTTCCAAGTAGCGCTCCGGGAACCTGTTTGCTTGTTGAAAACCAATCTTTTTTTTCTGAGATACCACGCATTGCCAAAGAGTGCATTGCCCCAGCCGCTCTGCTGATACGACAACGAACACGGAAAAATTGACACCAAAAAGATTTGTTTTCTCCTCCTCCTTTTACTTTCCTACCACTCTTTGTGATTTTCTAATCCGGATCCTCTTCCTGTCTGATGCCAGGACTCGTTCGATATTCCGTTCCGTTGTTTTTTTTTTTTTTGTAAACGTGCGGGGCACGTATTTCATTAAGAAGAAGAAGAAGTTGAGCCCGACATGGCCAGAACTAAACCCCCTAAGGGGCTTAGCCAAAACCCGACCATGAAGAAGCAAGTTACATTACAGGAAGGTGCACCTTCCTGGAGATACAAAAGAGAACAAGAGCAACAAGCTCTGCTAAACCGAGAGGATCTAAGCTCTCCTAGGCGCCAGCAACTTCCTAAGCTTGATGAATCCCGCCGCGGCCCAAAGGTAGGCTTCATCGATTATCTCCTGCGACAAGGCCACCGGTTGAAGTGCTCGGTACTCGAAAACCCTATTGTTGCGTTCTTTCCAAATCCTCCACGCGACCAGAACTAGAAGCGTGTCATAACCAGGGCGTTGTAGTTTGGACACTCCTTTTCTCGACCTTATCCACCAATCCACGATCGGTAAATCACCGCTTGGCGGGGTTATTTGTTGCATTCCCACTCGCCTTAAGACCCGATGCCAGGTTTCGCGACTGTATACACAGTGAAGGAGCAAGTGATCTATGGTTTCCGGCTCTTGCGCACATAGCGCACAGGTATCGTCGTCTCTCATCCCATGACGAAGCATTCTGTTAGAAGTCCAGTTGCGACCAAGAAGCACCAACCAGAAGAAGAAGCGACATTTGTTTGGAGCTCCTACCTTCCACAGCTGGCGTGCTCCTAAAACTTCTGATTGGCCAATGAAGAAGGCATTATATGCACTAGCTGAAGTGAATTGGCCGTCTGAAGTCCATTTCCACTTGAAATGGTCCGATTCCTCTGACAGTTCTACTCCTGCGACCATTCTCATTACTTTGAACAGCTCTAGGATGACTTGGACAGTTGTTGGTCCCTGATAGTCCTTGATCCATCTCCTATCAGTGAGTGCTTCCGAAACCAGTCGAGTGTTTGAAATTCTGGAAGAGATTCCCGCGACCAAATTTGGTGCAAGGGTCTGCAAAGATTCCCCCTGGCACCAGTTATCCTTCCAGAAAAGGGTTGATTTACCATCACCTACGGAGATAGACATTGAGGCGTCAAACAATGCTTGCGCCATCGGGCTTGTTGCGACCGGCAGACCTGCCCAGGCCTTCTCTGGATCGACCCTTGCTAGCCAATTCCACCTCAATCTGAGTGCTTCCCCACTCAGTCTGAGGTTTCTGATGCCAAGGCCCCCTGTTGCTAAGGATCTACATACCTTCAGCCAAGCGACTGCACATTTACCTGCGGATACCGTATCCGTACCCGTCCATAAAAAGGCCTTCATAATCTTTTCAATTGCGTCAATCGCCCAGCTGGATAAGCACACTGCTATGGAGAGGTATACCGGAATGGCTGATAGAGTATCCTTGATCAGCGCAAGACGACCAGCTCTATTTAGAAGGCGGCCTTTCCAAGTGGGTAGCCTATCAGCTACCTTGTCTACCAGAGGTTGTAGATCGGCTTTAGACAGCTTCCAAATGGAAAGCGGTACTCCCAGATACTTGCAGGGGAATGACCCTTCTTGACACGGTAGGTGTGCAAGAACTAATGCGACCTGCTGTTCTGTGCAGCGAATAGGGTAGAACTGGCTTTTGGCAAAGTTTGTGGCTAAACCCGAAGCTTCATGGAAGATACGTAGTATCTCGGACATTGTCTTGAGATCGCTGACGACCGGTGAGATGAAGAAGATCACATCATCGGCATACATTGAAGCTCGGTATTTGACTCTAGGAATGCCGAGAGGGGTAAAAAGCGACCTCGAATCAGCAAGGGCGACCAGTGCATTTAAGGCCTCCATCACTAGGAGGAAAAGCATGGGAGAGAGGGGATCGCCTTGTCTGAGCCCTCTTGCGTGACAGATTCGACGACCAGGGTTACCATTGAGCAGGATCTTAGTGCTCGCTGTAGACAGGAGGAGGGATACCCAATCTCTCCATTGAGCTGGGAACCCCATGTGCTCCAAGACTTCTAGTAAGAAAGGCCACGAGACTGAGTCAAAAGCTTTCGCTATGTCGACCTTGAGAAGAATTTTAGCTGATCGCTTCCTGTGTAGAGCCTTAGCTAGCCCTTGTACATATCTGAAGTTATCATGTATGTAGCGACCCTTGATGAAAGCACTCTGGTTGAGTTGAACCAGCTGTGATAATTTCGGTGCCAACCTATTTGCCATGCCTTTGGAGAACAGCTTTCCAAAGCTATGGATTAGGCTGATTGGTCTATAATCCGAGACCAACGAGGGTGCGACCTTTTTGGGCAGTAGAATGAGCAATGCATCATTTAGATGATGGAAGCTCCTGCCATCCATATTGGATAGGGCGTTAAAACCCTTGATGATATCTTCCTTTATTATCGACCAAGCGGACTGATAGAAGCGACCTGTGAAACCGTCAGGTCCAGGCGCTTTGTCTGGGGGGAGTTCTCTTATTATTTTCCAAATCTCTTCCTCCGTGAAAGGCGACGCTAACTCGTCTAGTGGGAGGGATGGGATCCCCAAGGCAGCCAAGTTAAGCCGCAGCGACCTTTCTGCGGTGCTACCTAGAATACCATCAAAAAACTCAAAAGCTGCCTGCGCTTTTCCCTCTTCTGTAACGACCTGGTTCCCTTCCACAGTGAATGAACTGATGAAGCTCCGGCGTCTTCTAAAAGAGGCGTGTAGATGGAAGAATTTGGTACTTGCATCACCCTCCGAGAGCCAACTCAGGGACGTACGTTGCCTCGCAATAGTACGTTGCAATGAGGTGAGCCCTAGATATTTGAGTTTGGTCTTTCGTCGCAAACTCAGTTCGGCTGGTGATAGCGACCTTTTTTCCTGTGCTATGTCCAATCTGAGTATGATTTCTTTCGCGACCTCGACCTTTGTTCGTATACTTCCAACCATCTGAGCACTCCAGCTTTGCAGGGAGCGGCTAGTAGCTCTCAATTTCTGATCAATAGTGCGTAGTGGATCCTCTGTTGGACAATTGATGGACCACCCTTTTCGCACCGCTTCTAGGTAACCATCAAATTTCGGCCAAATGGCCTCAAACCGAAAGCGACGTTTGTGTTGCCATATGGAATCAAACTGCAACAACAAAGGCGCGTGATCGGAGCATCTAGACGACAATGCATGCAACATGGAATTGGGGTAAATATCTTCCCAATCCACTGTTACGAAAACGCGATCGATGCGTTCTAGGGTTGCATGTTGTCGCTCATTACTCCAAGTAAAAAGGCGACCATGTAAGAAAATCTCTTTTAGCTCCAGGGTGTTCAGGACCTGGCGAAAGCGACCCATCATTCGTCGATTCAAGTTGGTGTTGCTCTTATCCTCTGCCTTATAAATCAAGTTGAAGTCACCACAGATCATCCATGAGCCTGCAGCCTGAGCTCCTAGATCCTTTATTTCCTGAAGAAAGGCGACCTTATCTGCGACCGATTGGGGACCATAAACATTGGTGAGACGCCAACCAGGAAGGTTAGGGTCGCCAACTTGGCGTATACGGACTGAAAGGGAGAAACTGCCCCGGCTTGGGTTTGAGACAACCCAATCCCCCTTTCTCCAAGCGATAATAATACCACCACAAGTTCCATTAGCAGGCAAGTCATAATAACCAAAATCAGGACCTAACATTTCCAGCATTAAAGAAGGTGATACAACATCGAGCTTAGTCTCCTGAAGACATAGCAGGGAGACTTGCTCGGACACGACCAACTCACGCACAGCGGTACGCCGTGATCTATTATTAAGACCACGGACGTTCCATACAGACATACTAAGGGAAGCCATAAACACAATCTTAAAGAAACGACCTAAGGACCTGGACCTAGTCGTCCGGCTCTTCGACCAAGTAGTCCACGCTGAAGTTGTTGTTGAGTAACACGTCCAGCGCCAAACACTCCTCGTCGGACAGCCCACGCTCAAATAACTTCATGTACTCAATGAAAGAAACCGAATCTGGTGGTTCCTCTCTTGAGATGATGTTAAGGGACTTCATCATCTTGTTTTGTGCCACCATCCTTGCCGTTGATCCCCGCACATTGCTGCGAGATGCAATCCTTTCACTTCTACGCGGGAGACTGGGGGGTGGTTGCGCCTTCCTCAGCCTTGGCGGGTCTCTAACAACTGGTTGCACCAGTGGAATAGCGACCAAAGCGACAAACTCCTGTAGCTTGTCCGGGACATGAGCAGGAATGGGGTCTTCTCCTTGTGCCCGAGCAGCGGAAAGAGGGCTGATTGGGGTCCTCGGCCGATCGCGAGCCTCAGCGCCGATCTCCAATACCGAGCCTAGGGCCGTCCTGATCGAACCGAAGACGACAGAGATGGGGATGGCCATCGAAGCGCCCCCCCAATCCATCCTATCTTCCTGTGTGTGCCCACCCCACACCCCTGGTGAAGAGAAGCCTGGGGGTGGAGAATCTTCAGAAGGCGTAGAATCGTTGCCAATCAGGGTGGGGATAGGCGGGAGGCTAGCCTTCTTGAAACTCCTTTGTTCAAATCCGGGAGGGTGGTCTTCTGTACCCAGATCGCGACCAACATTGTGGAACAGCTGCGACACCGACTCATCCAAGGCAGTGCGAGCCATGTCTGGTACTTCTTTTATTGAACACTTCCCAACTACAGCCGGCCCCACACATACTTGATAGTCAACGACCTCTTCCTGGGACACCAGAGTGGGGTGGAATGGTTTGGCATAAGGAGACAACATTGACGAAGACTGTATTGTCGGCTCCAATGCAACTCCCATTTTGTTGCTTATATTGTTTCGTTCATGGAGCACCGCTGGCGAGTGTATACCCTGCAAGCTCCACGTCGGGTAGGACGGTGGTCGCGGCCGTTGGTCAACTTTACCCCAAGCTAATTCACTGAAGCCTGGCAGTTCACCCCCATTTGCGCACACCAAGGCCACATCTGAGCTGTCTCCATTGCGACCAATAGCCCAGGAGAACCCCGCACCACCATTTCCTACAGTTTGACTGTGATTGCCATCAACAGGTGAGAAGATAATCTGGGCATCCGTTTCCACGATCTGTACTCCTAGCGACCTGCTGTCTTCCTTCTTGTATTTTTTTCCGTTGTTATAGCTACCAGGATGGGCGCCAAAATCCTCCATGACCTGCGACCTTCCTCCATTCATGGAGTAAGGTGCGTAACTGCTTCTTCCTGGATGGCCAGAGGAGGCATAGCGCCTCTGTCCCTGAGACTTACCACCAGGCCTACTACCATTGTACCGACCATGCGACCTATGATCACCATCTCGACGGCCTTGAGTCCTGCCACCACGACCATCGTCACGTCGACCATGTGTATTACTGCCACCATGATTACCACCACGGCCATTACCGCGCTGCCCATGATTGTTATCACCCTCATCTCTGCGACCATCTCGATCGTCCCTTTCGTTGTTGTCTCCCGGTGGGGGTTGCTGATCGTCATCTTCATCCGGAGGTGTGGGGGAGGGGAGGACCTCGACCTGTAAGATCTTGATAGCGACCGGGTAGTACAGTGATAGATGGGGTGCGCCAGGTTCAGGTAACAAGGCGAGCTTCTCTTCCGGGATCATGTTCGGGTGCAGACACGCTGCCACCAGCTTGAACTCTCCTACATTGGCTTTGGTTTCCGTTTCTTGGGCCAACGCAAGAATGTTACAGGACGACCCGAGTACATGGCATGCCGTGGAATGCAGCCAGAGATGAGCAGGGATACCAGTCATGGCGATGTGCACTTTGTATCGCATAGGAAGCGACTCAGCTCGCTGTAAACGACTCCATCGCTTGACCGAGAGATAAAACCTGGCAACTGGAGGGCATAATGTACGTAGAACCTTTAGCAAATCCGCCGGTTCCTGGAACATGAGCAACCAATCTTCCGGCTGGTATGCATGGACCGTCACTGACTTCGGTGAGACTCTGAAAAATTTCCACAGGTGGTCTTTGATCTGATTGACAGAGACATCATGACGATCACCCCCGACGACCGCGAGCAGCGCTCTTGATAGCGCAAGTTCATTAGCATCTACCTCCGGAGTGCGTGGCAAGACACACAATTCTCTCTTGATGCGACCATTGATCTGGCCGATGCCTTCCACCTTCTGATTGCGACAAGGGGGCGGAGGCGGTGGGGAAGGAGATGGCTGCCTCGGCGGTGGGTTTGGAGGCGGTGAGGGAAGCCACGACTCCTGTGCTTGGCGACTCAGATTGTGCGACATGTGGTGTTGTGGCGGCGAGCGAGGTGCTTCATTTATTCTCATGGCACCCATCCACCGTTCACGCGACGGGGAGTATCGGCCACCACCACGAGGCGGGCTCGGCGCACCATTGCGAGCCTGGGCTTCGTGCGACGAAGCATGCGACCTGCCCTCGCGCGACGGAGCGTGCGACCTGCCTTCGCACGACGGGCCTTCTGGCCAGCCCCCTCGCGGCGATGAATCAGCGTCCATGCGACAGTGTTGCGCCGATGACCCCGCCTCCTTGCGGCGGCGCTGGGTCAGGATGATGCGAGCATCCAGCGGCGGCCACGCAGAGTGATCTGCAACTGGAGGCTCAGGAGCGACCTGCGACCTGTGCTGCGGACGGCGCCAGCCTGCGCGCGCCGGCTCGCCGTGCGACCTTTGGGGAGCCCCCTCGCCACGCATCCCATGGCGTGCATCTGCCGGGCGGGCACGGGTGGCCCGGCCAAGCTGCTGCTGCTCTGCTCGTGGGGAGCGGGGACGCTTGCAGCCAGCCGCGAGATGCCCGACCTCCTTACAGGCGAAGCAACGAGGACGCGACTGGCAATCGGCCTTCATATGATCGCCAGCTAGGCAATTGAAGCATTTGCCCACCAAATCGGCAGGAACTGGTCGGCTTTGCCCTTGTGGTGAGTGCGGAGGTGAGAAAGCTTGGTGCTTGGGACTCTTCTTGCGCTGGACGAGCTGCCAGCCACCATCATCCACCCCCCCGACTCCGGAAGGGGGACCAATGGCCGGATCTCCAGGAGCCCTCCACGGCCTAATGCGAGCCGGGCGTGGGGGAGAGCGGCGGGCGTCCGCCATGAAGCCGTGCGACCTGTCGGCGAGCGGAGAAGGCGACCGAGAGCGGGGCGACCGAGGGGAAGGCAAAGGTGCCGCCTTGGCTTTGCCTTTTCCTTTGACATCGAGGACGCCGAGCGACCTCAATCTCCGGGCGAAGCTCCCCTCCGTCGAATCGGACTTCACCGAGTCAGATCCAGCCGAGGAGGAAGCCTCCCAGAGGCCATCGATGGCTGGTCCCCGGTCCTCCGCGTTCGGCGCGGCGACCGAGGCCCAGGTCGGGGCGCTCGTGCCCGCGGAGGAGGAGGCGACCTGAGCGCCAAAGGAGGGGGGAGGAGGTCGGGCGGCGCGCGAGCGGGAGGGTGAGTCTGGGGCCATGGCTTAGGCCGACGCCGACGGCAGGATTGGGGAACGGCGGCGGCGGCGGCGGCGGAGCGAGAGGGAGCGAGAGGGAGCACGGGACTTGTTCCCGTCCGTTCCGTTGTTCTGTTGCGGGATTTACCAATTTAGAACAAGGAAATCGTTTTCAAACCTTCTGGAAGCAGAGAGATCGATCCATGTCGGGGCATCGGCCGCATTACCATAGAGTAGCAGCCATCTATTGGCAGGCATTGCATAGCGACGACGTGTGCAGGCTTCACTATAGCAAAAGGATCTTTTGTTTTCTACCGCTCTCTGCTGATACGACAACGAACACAGAAGAATTTGACACCAAAAAGATTTGTTTTCTCCTCCACCTTCTACTTTCCTTGCTAAAACTTACTCTTTGCGATTTTCTTTCTAATCGCGATCCCTTGTCCGATGCGGTGAGTGTGGTTTGAGTGTGGTTTGATCTTGCTTGCGCTCCGTTGTTCTGTCGCGGGGCGTTTCCAAGTAGCGTTCCCCATCTTTTCCCGCGATGCCACGCATTACCAAAGAGTAGCAGCATACATTAGCAAAGCATTGTATAGCGACGTGTGCAGCCTTAACTATAGCAAATGGATTTGTTTTCTGTTTCCTTGTTTAACTTTCCTAGGCCTTGTGATTTTCTAATCGTGTTCGTTGTCCTTTCCGACGAGTTGTTTGATCTTACTGGCGCCGCAAAGAGAGATGGATAACCTATTTCTAATCATGTTCGTTGTCCGTTGCGAGGATTTTTACCACTGGCTTAGAACAATGATGAATCTTCTTCCCACTTCATGGCTGCTGCCTAGTCAAATCCTATTTCCCACTTCATGACAGCTGCTTAGTTAAATCTTCTTCCCGTTTCATGACAGTCGAATTTCTAATCGTTTTCCGTTGTCCCTCCCAGTACCTTTTTCGCGTGATAATTTTACCCATCCTTTTCTGATATATACACTGCACATCACCAAAGCGTGGCAGCACCATGTTAACACGTACCAAGTTGATACATGTTAATAGTTGATATCGTCGCAATATTTTTCTACGTGGTCTATGCTCGGGGTACGGGGACGCATTCGTGTCATGACGTTGGGTCCCATTGTTTCCTGGCGGGGAGGAGCATTTTGTCATGGCCTTTCCGATAAACTAATGGCTGCCATACTTAATTAATTATTAACCATGATTTTACTCTTAATACATCACAATTCATAACTGTCGTCAAAGGCAAACCAGCGTGTTCGTCTCGCTGCTTTGCAGCAGCTACAGTGTTCGCAGTTATTTCTTCAGCAACAGCTACAGTGTTTTCAGCAGCAACTACAGTGTTCGCAGTTATTTTTCTGCAGCCGCAGCCACGGTTGCAGCGAAACGAAGGGGCTAAACATTACCTCAGTCCTGACGGAAGCCGAGAAAGCAACGTGTATGGCAGTATGGGCAAGAAACACATTGACATGACGTAAGTGGCGGACCCGGAGTGTTATAGGTGGTCTTTGGCACACTCTAACTTTGGAAATTACAAAGATAATTAGATTTGGTTAGGGATCAATCTATGCTTGGTGCTGCACACTTACACACTCATGCACACTCAGAAAAAAGTTATCGGGGTCCGCCACTGCATGACGTCTATTCAATTTTATTTACTCGTAACAGTAAGTGTGCTTTGAGAAGCCCCTTTCGCGTCTCACTGGATCCAGCTTGCGGTTCCTAACAAGTTCATGTAAGATTAACCTTAATCACTCATCGATAAGCTTCAGATCGACTCCATATGGTACATGATTCGAAAGATTCAGTTTGTGTTATCCTTTCCCCTTCGAAAGATTCTTGAGAAGCGCCATGTCGACATCTTGGTTCGTTCTTTTAGCCTATTGAAAAAAAAAATCCTTTTGAAACATCACTTTTATATGATGGATCGCAATGTTCAAGGTGCCAATTAATTTCCTCGCCAGTTGGAGATAACAACCAGTGCAGAAGAATCATCATGAATAAGGCACGAACTGAACAACCTCAGAGCCCCAAAAATGAAAATCAGTCCTCCCTGTATTCCTTGAACGATTCATCATGAATAAGGCACGAACATGAATAAGACATCCTAGATCTTAGCAATTAATTATTTTCTCTAATAGTCTTCTCTCACTGGTCCACGTCAACTGAAAATTAGGCCTATCACAATTTTACCCGTTATGTTAATCTCGGCCATCAAACGATTTGCCTGTGTGAGTCCATGTAACATGTCCAAGAAAAAAAAAAGACTCGTCGTTGCAATTCAAGCATTTCCTCTCTTTTCACCCAACATGCTTCTGTTGCTCTGCATCAGCCATCTGCCACTCATTGAGCTTTATTCAGTGATTATTACCGGGTGCATTTGTTTAGGGAGCAACAAGGTCAGATTCGTTGGTCACTATAGTGCAAATTTATTCATTCGTTCTTCAGAGCTATTGCCTGTGTTTGGAGAAAAATATCCATGTACATTGTTACAATGTCTTTATTTTTGTTTTCACTTTCGCAGCAGTGCTGCTTTGTAATTCCTTTTGATGCTTAACACTTCCGATCATTTCACTGATGTGTGAATTTGTATAGGTAACCTACAATATAGTTTTTTTAAAAAAACATTTCGATTTATTTTAGTGTAAATTCCATAAAACTCTAGGTTTTGTAGTCCTTATTTCACAAAACACCACCGCCTATCAAAACAATATGAATCTTACCTATGGACACAACTTTAATTTTGAAAATTTACATAGTCGTGCATCCAACTAAAAGATTTTGTTAATTAGATTGACTATATCACATATATCATGAAGTGGAAGGTTATAGTTCATATACTATATTTATGGCCATTTCTGAAAGAGGCGGGGTTTTGTAAAACAACATTGAAAGTTGCCTAAAGGGGGTGGGGATAGGCAATACTAAAAACTTCTGCAAATTAAAACTTAATCAAAATGTCAGTTCTATTGGATACTCCGACACAATGTCGGATACTCCGGACCTGGAAGTATCGGAGTATCCGGTACTGTGTCGGACAGTTCAGAACATGGGATTAATCTTGCGGAATTTGAAATCTACGAAGTTTCTAGCAATTCTACTTGAATCAAAAGACTTGTATAGATGCTAGCAAGTAAATCTACACAACGATTGCGGAAGGAAACAAGTAGATAAGTAGATCGAGGCAATATAGTGATATATGATCAATATGAACAAGAACAAGTATGAACAACAAGAACAAACAAAATAGAGACGATTGACACACGATTTGTTCCCGAAATTCAGGCCCACACATTGCCCTACGTCTCCATTGAGGAGTCCACAAAGGACTGAGTTCTTCTCAACCATTTTCCTTACTCAAATGGTCACCAAGACTGATTTGAGCTGCTCACTAGCAAATCCCTTACAGGAATGGGTAATACAAACTTCACGGAGTTTCACCACACAAATTGGAAGCTCCCGGGCAACATCTAACCGTCTAAGAGCACAAAGCTCCAAGGGTAACAAATGAAACTAAGTGAGAATGATGCCACAAGAAGCTAAAGAGTGGGATGCTTGCTCTCAACACGAATCTCTTGATCTCTCACACTCCCTTGAGTGATTCTCACAAATCTTTGGCTTTGGAGTGAGTAAAGATGTAAAGGGGAAAGTTTGAGTCATGTTCTTGTGAATGGAGACGAGAGAATGAACCGTTGGAGGTGGATGGGTATATAATGAGCTACTCAAATCAAACCGTTGCCCTGCTAGCTTAGGTCTTGTCGGATACTCTAGCTCAGGACTTAGGCTTGGCAACACTGGCTTCCATCGGACACTCCGGCACATAATCGGACACTCGGGTGGGGGTTAACTGTAACTCGGTTTTAACACTACCGGACACTCCAGCACATAGCCGGACACTCCGGTGGGGGTTAACTATAACTGAAAGTTTTGCCATCCACTCAGACTCATTTATGGTTGTTTTTGGTTCACCCAAAAACTCTTGTGACATCAGTAGACACATGATTAACATTCCTCTTGCTAGTACGACATTCCTAGACTCAATGAAAAATAAAAGAGTGATAATTTCGTCCATTGAGCACTTGATGCCATTCTTTTTAACATAACGAGAGATTGCAATATTGAAATCTTTTATATTCTTCATTGTAGGACCTAGGTGAATATAGTCTCAATGCAAACATTAGTCCTTTTGATTGTTTTGACGTCAATCAACCCAACTGAATGATTAGGGGTCTAGATGCACTTTCAAATATAACCATAAAACATGGGATTAAGTGACACATGTCAAAATACATGTGGTTTTGTGAGATAAGAACCATGAAACATGGGGTTTTGCGAAATTTACACTTTGCTTTAGATCTAGCCAGGGAAAAAAAAATATGAAAAACAACATTATAGAGAGAGGGGGCTTCGAACCAAGGTCAGCAACCATCAAGCCAACAGACTTACCATTGGACCACAAAATGGTTTGTGAATAACGAAGAAGAACTCGAACATTTGAATTCAAGTAAAAAACTATTCAATTTGACATGAATTCTACTTGCGGATTGAAAGTCCCTTAATGTCGCCTAGAGGGGGGGTGAATAGGCGATATACAAAATTAAGCAATTAAAACTGCAGCGGAAACTGAAACTGCCAAAACCGGAACTTCCGGTTTGGCAAACCGGAACTTCCGGTTTTCTCAGGACAGAAAAACAGAAGTTCAGATCTTTCGATCCCCGGTTCCCTCTAGGTTGAAAGTAAACAACTAGGATATGTAAAAGAGCTCTAGCAACAGTATACACAGAGAATAAGAGCTCAACTACACAAGCAACCTAGCAGATCAAGATTTGCATATAAATGATAAGAACGTGTAAAGCAAATGCAAACCGAGTGAAGCACGCAAGGAATTGTTTCCCGAAGTTCAGCAGCTTGCTCTCCAAGCTGCCTACGTCTCCGTTGAGGAAGCTCTACTCAAGAGCCGGGTCTCTTTCAACCACTTTCCTCCTTTCCACTATTTGTTTCTTTCCTTGCGGAGGCGAAACGGGCCTTGCACAAACTTTCCCAAAGCTCACCACAAGCTTGGGAGCTCTAGGGACGACACCTAGCCGTCTAGGAGGCTTCACCTCCAAGAGTAACAAATGCTTCACGGATTCTAGGCGAAGTGCTCAAATGCTCAAGTATGAGGATGCTCTCTTGTGCTCTCTAAATCAAATTCTCTCAACCCAATCCAAAGGATTTAGCTATAATCTCACAAATCTCACAAAGAGATGTTAGGGAGAGCTCTAGGACACCTTGGCTCTGGATATATTCGTGGATGTGGTCAGCACCCTCAAAGAGAGGGTGTGGTGGGGTATTTATACTCATTCCCCCGAAACTAGCCGTTGGAAACTAGCCAGTACAAACCGGAACTTCCGGTTTCACAAACCGGAACTTCCGGTTTCCCAGAACTAGCCGTTAGGATTCAAATCTGCCAAAACCGGAACTTCCGGTTTTGCCAGGCTCATAAGCAGGGTGTAAGTGTTGGCTATAGTGTTTCACTCTTCTCACTTAGGTTTTCCTTGAGCACTGAGACTTGCTAGCTATCCATGTAGCATCACTCTTGATAGAGCGGCATACCTATACTCAAGATCAAATATAAAAACAACTTTTACAACTTGAGCATATAAGAAACTTGATATTGCCACTTCTCTTCAACTTTGCTTTATGAGGGCAGCCACATGAGCTTCTCTTGAGCATCACTATCTTGAGCTTGTGATTCAACAATAATTGATACTTAGCAACATATACTCCATATAGCTTGAACGGTCCATTGAAATCGACTCCACTTGCCCTTCACCATACATTAGGTGCCTCGGCGCCAAGACTCCTGCTTGCCCTTCTCCTAACTATGGTTCATCGCGGCCAAGTCATGTCAACTCTTCACCTTCTTGCTATTTAAGCCATACATTGCTTTGCATCATCCTTAAGCATCCAATTTTGTGTTGATGATTGATTTATTGATTGATCAAGCTGTTCCAAACATATTACCATAAATGACATATAGCACTTGATCATTCTTCATCTTGACCATGAGAAAGCCCCTAGATATAGAATCTTGTATTTGAAATAATTCATTTCTTTTCATCATATATTGTCCACATGGTCTTTATTTGCTTCAAACAATTGTACATCAAGGAGTGTATTCATAAGAGACATTGTACATATATTGCTTGCAACCTGTCCATATACTCACAAAGAATATTAGACCGTCAACCCTTCAAGTTCAAGGGGAGGTGCATCAAAAAGGGGAAGAAGTAAAGGCAAGGCACCTGTAGATGACAGAGAGCCTCCTCCATTGTCCCCCAACATGTTCCCAAGGATGCATCCTCCCATTGCAACTCAAGAAAGGAATATGGAGGGTAAGGCACATATAGACTACTCCAAAGGGAAGCATGACTTGGCAACTCTTCGCAGGAAGGATCCCTTTGAGTATGAGAAGGACACCCACATTATTGATTATCGCTTTCAGAGTGTGTTTCAGTGGGATTGGTACAAGTATGTTATACAAAGCAAGACCACTCCTGTTCTTCCTATGCAGTTTGTTGATTGGGATCATATGAGGAAGCTGAAAGATCCAATCATCAACCAAGTCATTGCCAAGTGTGAGAGTATGGGGATGAAAAATATTATGGCAATGCCCTATCACTGGAATGAAGAAGTCATTGCACAATTCTATGCTACATATTGGATTGATGATGTCAACAATGATGAGCCAGTGATTCATTGGATGACTGAGGGACATCCTTTTGAGATCTCTTATGGTGACTTTGCAGCTGTACTTGGTTTCACTAGTCATGATCTTGGCAAGACTGATATAACTGATCATCTTTGTCTTGCTGATGAGCAAATGGTTTTCATGTATGAAGGGAGACACCCCAAGCTTGGTACTACTCATGGTTTGCAACCTTATTACAAGTATTGTAACTCTCTCTTCAGGCACACTCTTCTCCCCAAGAAAGGGGATGCTACGAGCATCTTGAGCTATGCTAGGAATCTGCTGTGGTACA
Source organism: Eragrostis curvula (assembly GCA_007726485.1). Lineage (NCBI taxonomy): Eukaryota > Viridiplantae > Streptophyta > Magnoliopsida > Poales > Poaceae > Eragrostis > Eragrostis curvula. The sequence continues at coordinate 7,475,900 of RWGY01000009.1, read as the reverse complement.
TGTCAGATAAGGATGATGTGAAGGATGAGTTCAGTGTGTTTGCTTTCATCTTTTGGCAGATCTACATCATCTCTAAGGATGCAAGTCGCAGCTGTGCATATGCCCCTTACATAATGAAGATGATTGAGCATGTAACGGGGGTTGAGTTTCATAAGGACTGCAAGCATGCCCCCTACAGGATCAGGAAAGTGACATCTACTACTCCCTCTTCTACCTCGGCAGAAGCAGCACCTATTGATCCTACCGTTACTCATGTTGGTCCATCTCAGTCACGTCGCAGACGTCGTCATAGCAGCTCCTCCTTCATTGCTAGAGCCCTCAAGGCTATCTACAACAAGTGCACCAAGAATGCTATTGAGATTCGTGAGGCCCGTGAGGAAGCAAGAGCGCGTCAAGAGAATTCTGAGCGCAATATCCGCAACTTGTGCAAAGCCAATAAGGTTCCATATGCAGCTCCTCCACCGTATCCCGAACTCCCCTCCGATGGTGATGATGATGAGGACATCTTCAACTTCACCAAGAAGGCTACTCGTCAAGAGGAAAGTGATGAGGACACCGAGGTTGAAGGTGAAGGCGAAGAGGAAGAAGAAGAGGAGAGTGAGGAGGAAGTTGCAGCAGCGGGCAGCGGCGATGATGAGTGATTCACCTTGTCTCTTTCTCTTTTTGGTGATGTGATGCCAAAAAGGGGGAGAAATTTATCGTTCTACCTAGTGATGGACTTTAGGAGCATTATTATTATTTGTGTTGAACTAAGTGCTTGATTGTAAGACTAAATTTATTTATGTCCTATGCATGAGACTATGTGGTGTAATGACGCTTGCTCATTTCTCTCATGTGTTGCATATTGTTTTTATTGCCTATATGATGATATTTGGTCCATACAAGGTTTTAGGGGGAGCTCTCATATTGTCTCTCTTGAAAATGTGTATTTGGCATTGTTAGGCCATTTGTGATGAATTCAATTCATGCACACATTTAGGGTGAGCTTTCTCTAAATTTGTCTAGTTCTTATTGAATATCTTTATCCTTGCTATAATTTGGTTGTTTTGACATCAATCACCAAAAAGGGGGAGATTGAAAGTGCATCTAGGCCCCTAATCATGTGTTTTGTGTGATTGACGTCAAAACGATCAAAAGGACTAATGTTTGCAATGAGAAAATGTTCAGCTAGGTCTCACAATGGAGAATCAAAATGATTTCAAAGTTACAATCCCTTCATGTGTTGACAAGAACGGCATCAAGTGCTCAATGGACAAGATTTATCTCTTTTATATTTTCATTGAGTCTAGGAATGCCGTACTATCAAGAGGGATGGTAATCATGTGTGTTTTGATGTCACAAGAGCTTTTTGCATGAACCAAAACCAACCAAATTTCAGCTTGAGAGATTTACCAATTTCCAGTTACAGATGCGTCCCACCAGAAGATCCGGCACACTGCCGGAATATCCGGCTATCCAACTCAGTTACAGTTGCTTCCCACCGGAACTTCTGACTCACTGCCGGAGTATCCGGCCCTGCTGAAACTCAGTTCAGTTGCTTCCCACCGGAGTATCCGACACTGTGTCGGAGTATCCGGTAGGACCTAACCTGCAGCGCAACGGTTTGATTTTTGGCCGCGCCTATAAATACCCATACACCTCCAACGGCCATTTCTCTCCGTCTCCACTGAAAGAACAACACCCAAGCTTTATCCTCTCACTCTCTACTCATTCCCAAGCCAAAGATTTGTGTGATACACTCAAAGGAGTGTGTGAGAACAAGAGATTTGTGTTGAGAGCAAGCAATCCCACTCTTGAGCTTCTTGTGGCATCATCTCACTTGGTTTCATTTGTTACTCTTGGAGCTTTGTGCTCCTAGACGGCTAGAGGTTGCCCGGGAGCTCCCAATTCGTGTGGTGAAGCTTCGGGAAGTTTGTATTACCCATTCCCGCAAGGGATTTGCTAGTGGAACACTCAAATCGGTCTTGGTGACCATTTGAGCGAGGTTTAGGGTTGAGAGCAACCCGGTCCTTTGTGGACTCCTCAACGGAGACGTAGGGCACTGTGTGTGCCTGAACTTCGGGAGAAAATCGTGTGTCAATTTGTCTATCTTTTGATTGTTCTCGTTGTTCATACTTGTTCTTATCCATATTGCCTATATATTGCTATATTGCCTCGATCTACTTATCTACTTGTTTCCTTCCGCAATTGTTGTGTAGATTCACTTGATAGCATCTATACAAGTCTTTTGATTCAAGTAGAATTGCTAGAAACTTCATAGTTTTCAAATTTCGCAAGATTATCCCCTGTTCCGGATTGTCCGACACAGTACCGGATATTTCGGTACCGGAGTATCCGGCAGTGTACCGGACTATCCGGTAATTCTGACGATTTGCTTAAGTCCTAATTTGCAGAAGTTTTTAGCGTTGCCTATTCACCCCCCCTCTAGGCAACTTTCAGGTATTTAGGCTGATGTTATCATAATGACAATGGTGAATACTACCTTATAAGTGTATTTTACCATTTTTTCTCTAGCTAAAGTGAAGTTTTTCATGCCGGGATGATGCATTATTTTGATCTCTAAATGTAATAGATAGAATCATTTGATACCATACACTGTGTAACAGAGATAGTGGTGTTTAGGCTGATGTTATCATAATGACAATGGTTAATACCTTATAAGTGTATTTTACCCCTTTTTCCTCTAGTTAAAGTGAAGTTTTTCATGCCACTATGATGCATTATTTTAATCTCAAAATGTAATAGATGGAATCATTTGATACAACACACCGTAACACAAGTTCATAAAACATGTGTTGCGACTAGGTGGGCGTAGAACCTACACGCTACCAAGTGTTTAATTAATATAAATCACAAAAAAGTGTTTTAATTAATCAAAAATCAAAACTTTACGAGAGGTGCTTTGAACGTTAGAGCCAATATGACAACACAAAAGACACAGATACGAAAATGCCCAACCTTACATGTCCCGTATATAACTACTATCAAGGTTCAATTATCTCGATGAGAACGTAATTGTGTGCTCACAAAATATGTGCATGTCGCTATTTGCTACACATGTAAAAATGATGTGAGAAAATATACCATCAGGAAGCTACACAAAATGGTACTTGCAAACCTTTTATTTTTACTATAATATTAACGAAGTCAAATTCGTCCAGCAAAATGAATGTGCTCAAGTTATGCACACCTTTGCCATTTAAAGTTTGGCATACACGCTTTGTATATGATTCTCAAAGATTCGAAGCATCTAGATGAAGTACAAATGGAATAGGACATGAAGTTACAAATTTCACGAAAAAGAGGGCATCATCGCTATGCAAAGTTAGCTTCGTAGGAGGTGCCTCTACATCTGCAATACCCGAGAAACGAATCCCTAATCTCTAAACCCAGAACAGTCGTGGAAGGACGATACTACCCTCGAGACCTCGGCACATCCACCCACTGCCACCGAGGTTTTCCTCTCCCCATCTCGGCCGCCGTCGTCCTCCTCCGACTCCTCCCTCTCGATCCCCGCCCATCTCGTCTCCGCACCTCTCACCGGCGCTCTACCAAGGTGAGCTTCCCCATCCCCTTTCCGAAAAACCCTAGGCCTCCCTTCCTTCTGGACCCGCGTCGCTTTCTGGCCTGCGCGGCCAGATCTGATACGATTCGATTTTGACTCTGCTTCCTCCTTTCATCTGTATGTAGGGTTTAGGTCCGGCGGCGATGTCGATGGCGGCGAGGCTGGCGCAGCTGCGCTCGAAGGCGGCGCAAGCCGCGGAGTTCGCCGCGAAGCACGGGGAGGTCTACTACAAGGAGGCCATGGAGAAGAACAAGCAGTACGTCGTGCAGCCCCCCACCGTCGAGAAGTGCCAGGAGCTCTCCAAGCAGCTCTTCTACACCCGCCTCGCCAGGTGAATAAGCCTTTCCCGTTTTCTGTCTCGTTCCGATTGTCTAACCAGGTGCTGTTGCACGTAGTTTCCCGCGATCTGTTTGCGCGCGCGTGATAAATAGAACTAGGATTTGTTTACGCGGTTGTCCTTATGGGTTTAATGAATTGCGATTAACCTATTTCATGTAATTGGGTACATTCCCATCAATTTAGTTGAACCTGAACCTAGTATGGCAGGAGCTGATTTCGCCCAGCTTCAGCAATGGGGGGTGTCCTAGCTTACTGTCGGATTCTGTGAACGGATTTGGACTATTACCGGGATAATGCAGTTATATTCGGTGCTATAACTGAGCTTTTATAGTTAGCATGCCATATCTTCACTTTGGACTTTGGAGGGCTAGTGCTTGCATTCCAGACTTGATATATGCAATTGTTAGCTTCCTGGCTTGACTCAAATGATTATTCACTGGTTTACTGTTACACTGCACTTAATGCGATTCATCATGCAGCTTGTAACATATAGGGAATGTGATACAACTCTTATATACTGTGCAATATCTTTTGTAGCTTATAGTGCATAACTGTGATACGGCATTTTCTTCAAAATGATACTGAGCACTGACAGTGGCTTCAATTCAGTCGTATAGTGGATTATGTGCAATTTTTAAGTTTGGCAGCTGTATAGAAAAAAAGCTATGCCGTTTATGTTAGCATATCTATGTTTGTGATAATGTGTTTCCTGTTATTTTTCTTCATTTTGCTTGGAACCATTTTTCATAGAGACATATGCATGACTGTTACTTGAAACCATGATGGTTTGATCATGTATCGTCCTGGTTTGGAGTCTCTTGAATCGATGTTTCAAATTACAATGTGCAAGTAGTCATGCTCGACCCAGAAACAGACCCTTTACATATTTGCTGTGCCACATAGTTTGCTTGTTGAAAAGGTTTTGTATTCAACATTATCTAAGAATCTTGCAGCAAAGATAAACACTAATTTTATTTGCTATTTGGAAATGTTCGAACACTATTGTGGATGTGGATTATGACTAACAGAGAAAACCCTGTGTACCGACACACTATGATCTGTAGAGTTTATGCGTATTATTTTTGGTGTTATGGGTGACAAAGCTCTTTAGGCCAGTGTTTAAATTTTACTGAATGCTGTATGCTGCTGTATTTGTATCCTGATTGCTCATGTGTTTATACTTTCTGATATCAAGCAAATCTGTATCATGGTTATGGTTTAGAGTTCTATCACGGTTATGGTATCTGTGTCAATTTACTAGAGCTTGACTTCAATTCAAGTTTGACATATGTGTGATGGATGACAGGATGGGCACTTGCCTCGACATTTTGTTCCTTTGAAATTTGTCATGTAGAGTCCTGTATTTTTTCAAATCATGGTATATAATTACAAGTAGATACTTCATTTGTTAACACTTACCTTTCTTTGGCACTGACGAATCCATGTTGAATTTCGAGATTGATCATAATATATACAAATAGCTTGTGAAGAGCAGAAGGAACATCATGCTACCAATCATTATTTATATCTTGCTCCTGTTAGATGCAAATATGTATTTGTTATAACCTCTACCACTTAGGAATTTGCTTTTCATGGTTTGTAACTATTGCTGTGCTTGTTCAGTCTACCAGGCCGCTACGAGGCATTCTGGAAGGAGCTTGATGGTGTCAAGCAGGTATGGAAGAACAGGAAGGAGCTCAAGGTTGAGGACCTCGGGATCGCGACTTTATTTGGAGTTGAGCTTTATGCATGGTTCTGCGTAGGAGAGATTGTTGGCAGAGGATTCACCTTAACCGGCTATAAGGTCTAGATGGTTTCCCTGGCTGAGGCCTGCTTTATAATATATACTCTTAGCTGATGCTTGTCGAAATTACGATGATACCTGCCGCTGATCGCAATTTTGTTTCTTAAAGTTCTTCCTAGCGCTGAATGTCAGCAAGACGGGCATATCATTGCAACATTGCCTCAATAATTTGCTCGCTTGTTTGCCCAGTTTGGTGCTCTGTAATTTTCTTTTGTTCTCAATTGCATCTGCTGCAGTGCCCTGCAAGCTGACTTATTTGTGTCTTTTCTGCCCTCCAAATGAATCAATTTTATGGAAGAGTAATAATATGATCTACTATCTGGTGTCCCAGCACTAGTTTTGGCATATTTCCTGCTGGGAGTGCATCTATTTTGACATGGAACTGGAGCTTTGACCTTCCTGATGCTCTTCTTGGCATGAGGGCATGAGTAGGTTCTCACCTACTGGTTCGTTTGTCTTCCTGATGCTCTTCTTGGCATGAGTGCATGCCAAGAAGCTGTTGGCATATGCGATGCAGCTGGAGCTATGACCTTTTCTGTCAATTACTGGGATTGCTGTTGAGAATGTGTGAAGTAATACTATTTTGGCATGATATCACTGTCCTTCTAAAGGTGTAAACTTGTAATATAGTAATGCTTCTATAACATGTACTTATGCTATTATTAGTTCCTTCACAATGAACAGATCTTCTGGAACCTATGTTCCGAGATGCTTTATTTCCAAAAAATACACTACCCAGTAAACAATCTAAACTGATAGAACTAGCAGAGTTAATGACCTTCTAGGACTGGGAAGCAATATCAGGATGTTACACGTTCACTGTTCAAGACGGCGACACTCAATGTGCTATATGGTTAAACGTAGCTTCTATAAAGGGGCTAATGGGCTGATGGCCTGAAGAACGTAGCGCCGTGCCGGCTAGCAAATTTGTCCTAATAGCAAAGGTTCAGTTATAGAGCAGAACGATGAGCGTGGTGAAGCTGCTGCTGGCGAGCACGAGCATCCACGCCTTGCCGGTCCTGCACGTCCTCTCCTCCGTCTCCTCCTTGCCGGCGAAGAGGAAGAGGACACGGTCGCACGCCAGCTTGAAGAGCGCCAGGCACGCGAAGAAGAGGCTGATGGACAGCACCGCCAGCTCCTTGTTCTGCAGCGTCTCCTGCACGCCCCGCATCTCCGCCATGCCCGACCTGCAACCGCAGCGCTTAAGATTTAGTGACACACTGTAATGGTAAGAACGAACATGCATGGCGACATCGATCAGAGGTGCAGATTGAGCACTTGCCTGATCGCAGCGTTCTCCCGAAGCAGGTCGTCAAGCTTGCCGGAGACGGATGATTTCCAGTCGTTGAGCTCATCCAGGTCCTTGGCCTGATCAAACAATGGGCTGGTGAACACTAAGAATGACATGGTAGAAAAGCTTTTAGATCGAACAACGTGGACGCGCGTTGCACGGTGCGTACCGCTTGGTCCTTCCACTCGACGAGGTCGTTCACGTCAGCCTTCATCTTCTCCAGCGTTGTGCCCGTCTGCGCGAGGCCGTTCTGCAGGTCCGGCAGCTTTGCTCCGTGCACCCGGGTGTACTCCTCCAGCGTCGACAGGCCCAGCTCTAGGGAGCGTATCTTTTGCATGAGGATCTTGAGCACGCCGTCGCCGTGCGTCGTCCGTCCCGTGGCCGCGGCCACCTGCGCCGGCTTTGCCTCCTTGGCCGCCGCCGGCTTCACGTCGCCGGCGGCGCCCCTGGAGCCGTTGTTCCTGGCGTCGCCGGCGCCGCTGGTGTCGTTCCGCCCGGCGCCATCCATCCTGGCGTGGACCTGGTGGTGGGCGGTGCCGTTGGCGTCCCGGACGACGGCAGGGTCGATGATAGAGGTGGCGGCGCGGTCCATGGACGAGGAGGCGTCGGTAATGGCAACTTCCGGTCCGGCGCCGCCGGCGATGAAGTCCTGCAGCATCCGCTCGACGGCGTCGACGCCGTACACCTCGAGGTAGCTGAGGATGCAGTAGAATCCCGAGCCGTAGTGTGTGACGAGGCGGAGGCGGAGGTATCGCGCCCACCGGGGCTCCGGCAGCACGAACCGCTGCGCGTGCTTGACGTTCTCGGCGGTGAAGCGCGCCAGCGGCTCCCCCCACGCGTCCGTCGGGTAGGTCATGCTGCCGTGCAGCTCGACGTCGCGGAAGTTGGAGGAGTAGTGCTCCAGGTTGGCCAGCGCCACCGTGTCCACCAGCGTCTCCTCGGCCAGCTCCACCACCATGAACTTGTCCTCGGCCGAGCACGGGTTGCGCAGGTACTTGTCCTTGTCGCCGCCCAGGATGTTGGCCGCGCCCTTCGCCTCCCGGTTGTGGGCCAGCACCTTGGCGCCCTTGGACGCCGCCGCGTAGTTGTACTCCGCGCCGCTCGGCTCCAGCCGGTGCGCCCCGCTTGCGCCGGCGCCGGCGGCGGCGGCGGCGGAGACGGAGACGGAGGCGGAGGCGGAGGGACGGCCGGTGTCGTTCTCCGCCGCCTTGCCCTGCATGATCCGGCTCCGGAACGCGTCCAGGCCCTCGAAGGCCGCGCCGCCTCCGCCGGCGGCCGACGACGACGACGCGTTGCCGTCGGAAGGCGATGGCGCGGGCGCCTCTTGCGGCGGCTGGTGGTAGGAGGTGGGCGGGCACGTCGGGGATGACACGTTATGGTGCGGCAGCACGTAGGCCTCCAGCGGCATCACCTTGCAGTAGCTGTCGCGCTTGCCGTGGTCCTCGTAGAAATCTGCACGCGAAACTGCAAATTGAGTTCCACACGAAAATGTCGAGAAATGAACAATCGATCGGTGAACGAGGACACGGGCAGGCAATTAAGAACCTGACGGGTCGGTCTGGCTGTTGAGGAACTGGGATCGGAGGAGGAAGAGGAGGCACCAGACGGAGAAGACGACGGACACCGACACCTCCCGGAGGCCGCCGTCCATGGACAGCGCATCGGTGGTGGTCGCGCCGCCGCCGGCGCCCTTGCCGCCTTGATGGTCCCCCGCCGGCCCAGCGCCTCTTCCGCCGCCGCCTCCTTCTCTCCTCTTCCTGCTCATGCATGCACCGCCTGCCTGCCTACTTGCCGTGCACTCGTGCGAATCCAATCGCGTCGCGGAGGCGTCCTCCCGCCGCCGCAGCCCCAGACCCAGCCGGTGATCGCTTGCTCTTGCAGGTTCCTCGATCGCGAACTCCCAGTGTGCAAACGCAATAATGGCTTGGTTGATCGGACGCTGATGGAGTGGCAGCGACGACGAGCACGCGCAGGGGTGGGACGCGAGAGAAAGGCAGAGGCTGGGCGAATGGTGAGAGAGGAGGAGGATGGAGCAAGTGACGGAGCGGTAAGTTCGGCGTAGGACATGGCGAGGTGCTTGCGAAAATGCGAACCCAGCGCGCTGAGCGCGGGACGCAACCCGCCGCTGCTGCTGGTGGACTCGAGCACGAGAGAGGCTTTCGCTGTGGGCTGATTTGGCTTCGTTCGACATGTAGGCCCGTGGAAGCGTGTGGCTCGATTCAGGTTATCTATTTGGGCCGGGGTGCAAACATTGGGCTGAGTTAGCGCATAATGGTTGTTGATTCTCGGCCTTCTTTTCGCTTTGTTTTTTTTTTACCAGTGTCTACTACACGAATCTACGCCTCCGGGCCGAAAGAAGCTGTCTGAAAGGTTAAAGGAACAGAAAGCAAAGAGCTCGGGCTGAAAGAAGAAAAGAACAGAGGGCCCTAAAAAAAAAGAACAGAGGAGCAGGAGAACAACGCCAATCGCGCGAATGAAGGGAAAAATGATGTCTCGCAAAGAGGGAGATTTGCTAGCGTGTACCGCTGACTTTCCCCAAAAGCTCGGTGATCAGAGCTTAGTTGTTGATCGAGACATCGAGTCATGATGCACAATGGCTGTGCCAAGGTTTGATAATCGGGTATTCCAGACGTAACCAAGTATGAATGCTCGAAAAATTCTTAGGATAAGCTTTAGCGAGCTTAATTAACCAAGTTTTCTACACATACATGTATGAATGAAGGTCATCGAGCCACCTCCTTGTCCTTGCACTTGCACCGTCTACTCGAGGGACAATGTCCGCATAAAAAACCAGTATTGTTCTCTTATCCATCATCCAACATTATGTTGTTTTCCCTTATAAAAACATTATGTTGTTTGGTTCATGGGGTAGCAGCACTAATACACATCTGGTGACCTAATAAGCCTCTCTCTACCAAAATCCCAAAGTCCAGCCACTGAAAGGAAACAACCTCGAGCTGAAATATCCAAATTAGGCGATATTGTATGATTGGATTCTATTTTTGCCATATATTATTCATGGGATGGGATAGCCCGACAAGAAATTGCTTCGATGCATGTCGATCAATTGGTAAACCCTTCCAACTTTGGCACCACCTCCATAACTTTAGACCTAGCAGTTGGTACACCCTTCCACACGGTACCCTTGTGGCCTTGTAGATGTTCACCTTTATTCGCTGCCTACATATGCCATTACACTTGGGTGGAGACGGAGCTTTCAGGAGAGCCAAGGGGGCCCATGCCCCCTTGCCTAATTTTCTACAATTCTGCTTGAGCCCAGATTACCATTTTTTGCCAAATTATTGTCATGGGAAATGTCAAGCTCTTATCCCAATAATTTGTAATAGCATCTGTTTACTTAAGTTTATTTTGTTGCAATTTTTGGTAACTCTGAAAGGTTCTTACCACCTTCTTGATTGACTATATTTGAGTCTTTGGGGGTACTTTGGGATTATATTCCGCGATTACGAAAAATTGAATCATTTTGCAGTTTTTTTTTTCTACAGAGACTGATCGACTCAAGTTCTTAAATGGGAACTTCTGTTAAACTGAAACTTGATATTGTACAGTCCATGAACAAAAAAAAAAACAGTTTAGTTACTAAACCTGGAGAGATGTGGTGAAGACAAAGCATGCATGAATTAAATAATTCTTGTTTTGTTTTGTATCATGACATGACAGAGTACGTTTCATTATGGGTGCCCCGATCTTTTTGAGTTAATTGTTCCACATCACGCGTGACGTGTCATTGCTAAAGCCTCGAGGAGAATCAACCTCTAAGAAGACATATATAGAGGGGTGGGTACCATGAATATAAACGTGACACCATCAATTTCTTTATTTGACACTTAACTTCTTATTCGCAGGGTTCAACTGAACTCTGAGATTGAGGAGGATGTGAGACACATCGCAAATATATTCAACCCGGAAAAGGGTGAGATGTGGTCTTGAACAATATTTTGATGTAAATATTCGCTTTCTAGTCGATGCCTTCAATTGTTGGATGGAGATGGAGCATGAATAGCAAGGGGCCCTTGCCCCCTTCACTAATTTTCTACAACTGTAAAACCAAATATGCTAGTGTAGAGATATAGATGACCAAATGGCGGCCCGGCCGGGCCTAAGCCCATCTAGGCATGACCCATATGCCATCGGCCCAGCACGACCTGTTTGTTAGGTGGGCCATGCTGTGCCAGCCCATGGAAGGGGAGGGGGGGGGGAGGAGGCCTATGATACGGCCCAACGTGTGCTAATTATGCCCGGCCGGTCCGTTAGGCACGATTTGTACATGGGTCGGACATTTCAGTGAGATGTATTGTCGTTCTCATTTATTATTGTAGGGAAAAAATGAGACAAAGAAGATGACGTTGGCATCCTTTGAAATACATGATTATCAAAACACAAGGATAAGAAAAACACAAGAAAATCACATGAATGACCATTTGAAAAACAGATGAGAGAGATAAATAAAAAAAATACATGTTGGACCTTATGTTAAGAATCCGCCAAAATTCCTATGGAACACTCCATTTCATAAGAATTTTAGCATGTTCATTCGTTTGTTTCAAAAAACTTTTATAGAAATAATTGCTAAGGATTAAAGTCCTCCAAAATTCCTACCATCCAAATGGGTCGCGTTAACGCGCGTTAGGAGAGTGTGCTTACAACGCCAGAGCCCGCCACGTGTTCGACTGCATGTTCCCTTCGTCTTCATCGCCGGCCGCCGTCCCGCCCCGCCCCGACGCGCCCCGCCCCCGCGGCCTCCGTCGCCGTCCCCAGCGACATCGCCACCCGCCGCACCAGCACCTCCCCCGCCCGCCACCACCCCCAGCGGCCGGCGGCGCCACGCCGCCCGCACACGCCGCCGCTAACTTGTCGGGGTGCGACGCCCCCGCCGCCTACCCCGCCTACCGCCCGCCTGCCTCCCGCGCCGCCACCCACTGCCGGGTCGCGGCCGCCGCCCCCCGGAGCCTCTCCTTCTGTGGTCCGCAGCACAAATGGAGTCGCCGGAGCCCGCCGCCACCCCAGCAACCCGAACACCCTAACCGCCGACGATAACCACCTCCGGCGCCGCGTCGCACCGCCCGCACACACCTGCACTCTGCCACCGCCACCCCAGCAACTCGGAACCCTAATCCCGCCCGCACTAATCCACCACCGGCGACGCGGCGGCGCCCTCGCCGCCGCGTCGCACCGCCTGCCCTGCCGCCGCGCTCCGCCATCCTCCTCACGTCGCGCTTCTCTTCCGCCTTCTTCGAAAGCTGTCGGACCGGGACAGGGCGGACGCGTACTCGCACTATCGCGCGTTAGACTTTTCGCATCCAAATGAGGCCTTGACCTGGCTCGCCCCCACGAGCCATATCATGTGCACCTTGAGTCACGGACGTGGGCGGCCGATCCATACGCACTTGGAGGCTATAGCTGAGCTTAAGGTCCGGTTAAAGGCCAGATCCGATCGCAGATACGCCGCGTTATTGTTCAGCGACGGTACGCGCGTACGGTGAATCTCTGGATGGGCGGGCGATCCCATCTCGTCCGTCGCACGCACGGCGCAGTAATTTTGATCTTAACACCCCAAAAATGGTAATTTTGATCTTAACCACGATACCGATACCGTACATACAAGCTGAGGCCCTAGTACGGATTACGGACGCGATGACTAATCCTGTCATGTCGCTGACGAGAAAGACTATAAAAGCGACAAGGGCAGGTCCAATCGTCAAACAACCCCTCACAGGATTTCGGATTTGTCCTGTAATCACAATTTTGAAAAGAAAAAGAGCTGCTCGCCGCCTAGGGGTGAGCATCCTGCTGATAACTTCGCCTGGAACGCGAAATAAACAATCCGTCCCGGTGTGCCGGACAGGACAGGCGCCGTTCCCGGCGTTCACGCTTCGCGGACACGCGAGGAGGCATCGGCCGATCAGTTGCTGTATGGGGGTGACTCCCTACAAAGACAAACAGACCCTAATTCGTTGACACTTGACTCGCCCATAACGAGCACCTGAAATACGCCCCGCGTACGGCGCTGCAAGCAAGCGCGCGTCTTCGGCGGACGACACCGCTCCGCTCGAGTGTTTCCTACGCACGCAAAGATGACAAAGAAATCCAATGATGAACCCTGCTGGTGCGTGGCTTAGGCTAATGTAAAGATCATAGTCCACGCGCGTGTCACCGTCGTCTCATCATGTGGCGCAACACGTGAGATACTGTTGCGCCGGGGCGGGCTTCTTTCATCACCGTCGCCGTCGAATGAATTCGACGCGGCGGGAATGCCGCTGCGAGCACGAGCAGCGGGGCTCGGCTTGGTCGCTTCCAGGGCTGCGGATTCTTGCGGACTCGACTCACGCCCCCCGGCTGCAGCGAGCGAGTTGGTCCCGGCCACTGGTACAGGTCAGGTACCTGTGTGATGGATCCAAGTGCCGCTCCACGCAGGACATATCCGTGTAATCCGTAGGACGCACATGCACGCAATGATGTGAAAGCGCCGCCCTACGACTTTCAGTTAGCCCTGCCCCGGCGTGTCGTAAGATGCCGACAAGAAAAGCAGGTCTAAACGTCAAACATTCTCATGTTTGCAGCGTGTTTTGTTCACAAGATGCAACGGATTTGCAATACAGACATACACGGATTTGCAATACAGACATATACTAGTACACTCGACGAGTCGCCAGGGGATAATACTGCGCCGCGCCCGCGCCTTATTCTCTGCTCGCCTGGCAGGCACGCGAGGTTGATTTCAATGCCCCAGCCCACCTGCCCATGATGTCTTCTTCATTTCTTCGGCGGTGTTCAGACGCGTCGCCAGCCGCGCAAAGGGCGGTGATCCCAGCGCTAATGATTTCTTACTAGCATAATCCGTCCATTTCTTGACGACTAGTTGACCCCATCCCCTCCCCCCAGCGGTAGCGCGACACGAACAGGGAATCATTTGACGCCGACCTACGTACCGCGCGCTCTGCGCTTTGGAGGTGAGCACTCGAGATCGAGTACCACCAGCCACGCGCAAATCCAGTCCAGTGGTAATCCATTTTTACTCGATCTGCTTAGAGTAATACTGAACGGGTACGCGTTGCCTTCGTGTGCATGTGAGGTGCCATCACGTCTCTGGCGCGGGCCTCCTTAACTTCATCACCGTCACACAACAGAGTCTGAGCCAATCAATGAATGGCTCGCACGAGCATCAGCAGTGTGACCGTGATGCCGTGGTACCCGCCGCGGACGGCGCAGGTAGGTGGTTGCGCTGCGTGCCCAGGCGCCGTGACGTAGTACGAATGCCGGATCACGCCGCAGGCGATGCGATTCAAGGCGCCGGACGAGGGCGAGCGAAAGCGGGCGCGGTTCGTTGCCGGAATCGGGGAGCACGCCACCACTTCCGGCACCTGACGACGCCCCCAACTCGTAACGGCTTAGCGAGCGAGAGGCAAAGCCAGTGGAGTACTCTGCCGCTCGTTTTTCCTCATTTGTGAAACGGAAAAAAGATTTGGAAAGGTCAGATGATCTAGTACTCACAGGCACCAGTTTTGTGTGTGTGAATTCCACATGCAAGTTGTGCGACGCATGTGCCGCAACAGTCGACAGATCAGAGAACGGCAATTTCCTCTTGCCGTGCAGGGAACCTGGAGAGCCTTGGCCCCCCGCATTGGGACTCGTCACGACGGGTGTCGTCGTCGCGGTACAACTGCGGTACGAACGAGCGCGTGAAAGAAAAGAAAAAATCGGGGTAGGTGACCGGGGTGCCTGCCGGACAGCGACAAGCAAAGCCTAATCGGCTCGGCTTCCGAGGCGTCCGTGCCGTACGGTAAAGCAAAGCAAAGCAAAGCGGCGCACCAACGTTCTCCTCTTGTCCGTCCACCCAGGTCTAGGGTCTAGCGTTCACACTCCAGTGCTCGATCAGTGGAGTGGAGCAAAAAGCCGTCCGGGTTTCGAGCCAGAAAAACTCCCCGCCCCTACCCTCGCACGCTTTTCGTCTCGTCTCAAGCTCTCGATCGAAAAGAAAAAGGAAAGAAAGAAATTCGTCTCGTTTAACGGCCGGGGCTGACCACGAGAGATACAAGGGCTGAACGGGCGGGGGCCACACTCGGGGCAGCGCCCCACAGGCAAAAAAATATCTCCGTTCACATAGGACCGTTAGAAAACTTCCAAATGACGGGCTGTGCAGAAGCACTGCACTGGTCTCGTGCGTGCTCTCGTCTTGTTTGGTTTTACGTACTGTACTTACAGCAAGTTTCAACCCCACATAGCCAGCCCGAAGGGAACGTTTTACAGCCATGAGAGAGGTAAAACTAAAAGGCGCCTCACAACGAAGCAAAAGAGCCAATCAGTCAGTCATAAGCACACTGCATTTTCTTAACCCAAACACTTTTACAGTGCCTTTTACAGCCTTCATCGACCAACCGCCTTATCCTCTGTCGCCTCACCTCAAAGCAAACAAACTACTGTCAGCGAGACAAACAAACTCTGTCTGCGCACGGCCCGGCGCTTTACAGCATCCAAAGCCAAACAACACACACACAGCTCGCTTCACTTAACAATGGAGGCGCAGGCGCGCTTCTTTTACTGCGATGACACTCGCTAGTACTAATCATTAATTAATCATAGTAATAATAAAACTCTCTCAGCATCCCTTGGGCGCGAATCCGACGCGCTGGCTGTCGCCGTCGAACACCACGCGGAAGCCCTGCTGCTGGATGTTGCCGATGATGGAGACGCCGCCGTCGGTTCCCGCGAAGGCGAAGCAGAAGGTGCCCTTGGTGTCGACGGGGATGAGGTAGTTCTCGGGCGGGAGGGCGGCCTGCCCGCCGCCGGCGAAGTGCATGGACACCGTGGGAACCTTCACCACCTTCTGCCCGGCGAGGTCGTAGCACGTGTCGAACAGGGAGAACCCGCCGGGGGAGAGGCGGAGCCCCGCGGCGGAGCCGCGGAAGGCGTCGCGGAGCGCGGCGTAGGCGGGGCGCGCGAGGCGGGTGACGGAGGTGCCGGAGTCCACGATGACGCCGCCGCGGCCGGTGGTGGGGTCGAGGCGGAGGTCGGACTCGAGGACGCCCGGGACGCGCGCGCCGCCCACGCTGACGCCGACGAGCTGCACGTAGTAGAAGGTCTCCATGAGCGGGTTCCTCACCATCGGGGTGAAGGACGCGGCGGCGGCTCCCCCAACGGCGGAGCCGGAGCCGAAGGTGACGGTGGAGGAGCGGGCGGCGGCGGCGGAGGAGGAGGCCGAGGAGGTGCGGTCGACGAGGCAGTAGGAGAAGCTCCGGCCGTAGCGGCGGGAGATCTGGGTCGGGAACGACAGGCTGCCGCGGCCCAGGCCCAGGAGCCCCGCCGCCGCCACGAACAGGCCCTCGTTGTCGTGGCCGCACCCGAGCGCCACGCGGTCCACGCGGGCGCCGCCCTGGAAGGTGAGCGTCTCCGTCGCGAAGTCGCCCGACGTCACGGACCCGTCGCCGTAGGCCACCTGGTACATGCAGGCCCGGCGCCGCAGGTCGCAGCCGCCCGAGTCGAGACGCCGGCAGAGCGGGGAGGAGCAGTCCACGGCGCCGTACGAGGACGAGCGGCGCGGGTCGAACACCGGGCCCGACTGGTCGTAGCAGCGCCGGCACGGCGCGCACTGCATCCACACCACGTCGCTGCCGGTGTCCAGCACCATCAGCGCCGGCGTGGCGGGGGTGCCCACGCCGATCTTGGTGAAGTACTCGCCGCTGCCCTGCGCGAGGCCGGACACCACCGGCGCCGCCACGCCGCCGGCTCCTCCGTAAGTGCCGTTGGCCGCCGCCGCGGCCTTGGAGATCCGCGCGGCCCGCTTCCGGTCGCGCTTCAGCCGGTGCTTGAGCAGCTCGGCCGGGGTGGCGTCCACCGCGAACGCGTCGCGGTGGACCACCCGGAACTGCGCCGTGGACGACGACTCGTCCTCCGCCGCGGCGAGGCTGCCGCCGAAGACGTCATCATCGTCCTCCGCGCCGGCCGCCGGGGCGGTGTACGCGTCAGGCGAGAGAGGGGTGGCGACGAAGCTGTGGTACTCTACGCGCTCAGCGGCGTTGGATGCGGCGGCCAGCAGCAGGAGCAGCAGCGCGGCGAGGGGCGGCGCCATGGCGAGCGAGTGGAGTGGAAGCGGAGTGTACTGGCCACAGGGCGTGAGGTGGGTGGTGTATAAGAAGGGACAAAGGCAGCAGTGGGGGCAGAGTCATCATTAAAACACAAGAGATTTGATTAGATTAATCGAGTAATTAATTACTCAATGTGCAGCATCTCCGGGGGGATGTTTTCGGTGGTGGGCAGCGGTGCGGTGCCGCGCGCGTTGCGTGCTTCGAGGCGGAACGGAATAAATGTTTCGGCACCGGAGCGGATGGCAGGTGGGGCTGCGTTTGCTTTGGCTGCGACCCTACCTGCGGTGCGGACACGTCGTGCCAGCGCCGCACCGTCAGCGTGTGACTTGTGCTTCGGCTAGGAGCTCACCCGCTGCCGCAAGAATGCCATGGCCCTGCAGCATCCTTCCTGCCGCAAATGAAAGCTTCACCGGACCTTGTATTTTCTGAGCAAATTTTATTAGTACTTAGTGCTAGTGTATATACCAGTGGGTGAGTTTTAGTATGTTGCATCTTTCAAACCTGGCACTCTGAAAATGAAGAACGGATTCGATAAAAAAGATGAAGAAGGAAGAACGACATTTGAGGAGTGTTCGATGCACACTGTCTGTGTCCCCTTCACACATTTCCAGCAGCGTCCACCACGGCCCAAAGGGATATCTGGTTGGGCTTTGAAATGAAACTGGATCTACTCCCCCGGCAGCTGCAGCCCAATGAACTCGTTTTTGCAGCAAAACGATTTTTGCAGATAGCTAAAGCGAAGCCTGGAACATTGGCCCAAAATGGCCCAACAAGCACCTTGGCCAAAAATTGTTCAATTAGCATGGAGCTGCAACAAGGGAGAGTGTGAGACTGACAATGTAGGTCAAAAACACGACGATTTGAATTGTTTGGATAGCGAACAAGGCCAAGGAGACTGATAAGTTTAAGTTAAGCAAGATCAACATGTTGCTTTAACGAAAAATTGATGTATGCTACACTAAAATTTTATCTTTAACTGGTTCAACGATATTCTTTTATGTACAAGCTTTTGCTTGCGTGCTTTCTCCAGTTTTCATATGGTGTCAGTGGCGGAGGCAGCGTCAAAATGAAGCGGGGCGCGCGGGGGGGGGGGGGGGGGTCAACTACCGAGCACTCTGCAGTCACAATACGCTATGCTACTCTGTCGTCACAATACGCTATGCTTCTCCGCAAGGTTGACAGCACGATCAACACATGCGGGAATGCAGCAATTGGGAGCTGAGAATATTTGTTTCTGCTGCAATAGCATGCATGCGTAGCGAAAGACGAAATTTCCTGCATGTTTTGTTGCCTGGGTGCTCAATTATGTATTGCCTGGGTGCTCAATTTCTCGTGATGCAGACGGTGGACTCCTCTGTTCTGTTCTGAGTAACGAGCGGTGAGGGTGATCAAGGGGTCTCCGTTGAGGATTCTTTCCACCTGAAGCCGTGACTTACAAAGAACATGGTCCGGGTCTTCACTTGTAGAATATCCTTTTGGAGGCAATGAATCTTTTGAGCATGAGGCTTTGGTCGCGCAGACGGCTGCCCAATGTTCTTCACCCTGGTTCCCACTCTTTTGTCAACTTTGGTCGCATGAGGGCTTTAGAAGGATCGCAACAAGGGGGTCTTTGATTTTCATGTCCTTTAACCGGTCGCTCTAGCTCAGAAAATCATCGATGACCCCTCCTATCATATCTGGTCGGGGGGGGGGGGGGGGGGGGGGGCGAGGGACACATGTTGTGGTCGCTTGGTCGTATGATCGCCTTCGTTTGGTCGCTGTCGTCTGAATCGTGCTGGCTTCTTCTTGCTTTCGCTCTCTCTCCTCTCTCCTTTTGGTTGTGATGCTCCAAACACCTTTGCCGATCATATCGGTGTGTTTGGCTTGATCGACTGGTCGTGATCGCGTGATCGTGGTCGCTTGGACGTAAGGTCGTGGATGCTTGGTTGTGGTCGCTTGGTCGTTTTGGTCGTGGTCGCTTTGTCGTTTGGCCGTGGTTGTTGTCGCTTGGTCCCTTGGTCGTGGTCACCGTAACTTGGTCGTGGTCGCCTCCGTCGGAATCGCCTTGGCCTTTCCTCGCTTCCGCTCTCCCTTCTCGGTCGTGATGCTTCCAGCACCTCTTTGCCGATCATATCGGCGTGTTTGGCCTGATTGTCAGCCGGATCCGCGCGAAGACCACTTGATCCAAGCGAGGGAGGGTTTCGCTCATTTCTTTGGTCGTGATCGCAACGCTCCTAGGCATCTCTGTCGTTTCACTAACTCTTCTTTTTTTTTTTTGGTCGGTGGAGGATTTGTAAGGCTTCACTTTCTAGCTTTTCAATTGGTTGCTCTCATCATACAAGCCTTGAGAATGTTCTTAATAGGCTTTCTCGTGAGTTGTGTAGCTATGGTGGAATTTCTCGTGATGCAGATAGTGGACTCCTCTATTCTGTTCTGAGTAACGAGCGGTGGGGGGTGATTAAGGGGTCTTCATTGAAGATTCTTCCCACCCGAAGCCGTGACTTACAAAGAACGTGGTTCGGGTTTTCACCTGTTGAATATCTTTTTAGAGGCAATGAATGTTTTGAGCAGGAGGCTTCGGTCGTGTAGAAAGCTGCCCAAGGTTCTTCACCCTGGTTCTCACTCATGTGTCAGCTTGGTTTGATACTTTGGTAGTATTGGTCACATGGAGGCTTTGGACGATGACGGGCTACACCAAACTTCGGAAGCTGTTCTCCACGCGTCTCGGGAGGGCTTAGACCCCCGTTTTTTCTTCTTTGTGTGGGTTGTTCTCCCTTTTAGGTAGTAAGGGTGGGCTGCATGCCGTTGTTGTTTTGCTATAGGTTGTTTTCGTTCGTGCTACGTTTTTTGTTTTTGGTCGCTTATGTAAACTATCCCTACATCGTGGTTGGCTTTTGCTAGGTCCCCTAAGGGAGCTAGCCCTGACCACGCTTGTAACAATTTTCTTCTTTTTGTTAATGAAATACGTGCTCCGCACGTTCTAAAAAAAAAAAGTAATAAAGAAATTGCACCGATCAAGGGGGAGGGGGGGGGGGGGGGGTGGGTGGGGGGCTCCTGGCTCCGCCAGTGTATGGTGTGGATTGAAAGTAGCGGGTTCGGATCCTCTGAATTGCTTCAGTTAATTCAGAGGATTCCTTCTTTGCATTAGGTGCATTCTGGGGCGTTGGATTCAAGTTCAACGGCCAAAATATCTGCTGCATATAGGACACCGCCCCTCTCTCTCCCGCAAGTTCCTCATCCGATCCCCCGGCATCTCCTAAGACGGCGAGGCTCTCGCTGGCTCGCTGCCGCGCACGATGGCCGACCGCCCATTGCCGGAAGCATCGACCGCTGGCCAGCACAAGGAGGGAGCAGCGTCACGCCGCACGCGACCAACAGTTCTAATTCGTGGGCCGGCATGGCTGCGCCTCCCTTCGGCAAGAGCGCATGGTGGGCGCGCAGGCGGCCTCCGCGCGAGCTGGCATGGGTGTGGCGTCCGGCAAGCGCGCGAGGAGGCGTGTGGGTTGCCGGAGAGAAACATGCAAGGCAGGCTACGAAGATGACCGTGTGCGAGATGGCGCGAGCCTGTTCACGATGGAAAGCAACAACCATGGGGCATGACCCTCCTGGACGTGCATGCGGCCGGCGGTCGCGGCCTCCGGCGAGCGGGCATCTGAGGTCCGAAAGTCGCCTCGATCCTAGTAGCCGCGGTTTGGACGGCCGCGAGTCTGGGACATCGCCCGAGGAGACGCAGCATTACAGCGACGAGCGCATCGCCGTCGTCCCATGTTCCTCGAAGAGGCCGGGGGATGGTAGGGTGTGTGTGTGAGAGAGAGAGGGAGGTGCTATCTTGTTGGCCCAGACCTTGTGGCCCTTGATCTAAACTCGAACGGTCCAGATCTCGCCTAATGCAGAGAAATGCTTCTCTGAATTAACTGAAGCAATTCAGAAGATCTGGACCCGAAAGTAGCTACTAGATTTTACAAGAAAGCATGGTACCATGACTTACTGAAATGGCACATGCCTCCTTTTTACTTGTTGTTTTTATATTTAGAAGATACAATTACTATTTGTGATTGCCTTAGAGCAAGGCCAATGCGCTCGGCAATGCGCCGAGCCAACTCCTCCTCGCGTCAAGTCTGAAGCCCAAAACTTCCAACGCCTTGTGGGCTGTCAACGAGCCGAGCTCGAGCGAGCTTAGGCAGGCCAGGCTCGAGCTCGTCATAACTCGAATCGAGCTCGAGCGAGCTTGGAATTTCCTTCGAGCTTGGAGCTAAGCTCGAGTTCGGCTCGGATTAAGCTCGCGAGCGCTCGAGCTCGACTTGATTAAGCTCGACAGAGAGAGAGAATTTGTAGAGAAACAAGACGCTCAAAAGCTCAGGACACAAAACAACCAAGGAATTGGTGCCTTGCTGGAGAATAAGGCCGAATAAACGAAAGAATGCATCAGTACAGCTCGTTCACACAAGAGCTCCTTCTGGGCATGGAGAATGGAGAAGCTTACGGGTAGAATGAACCGGCAGAGAGGCTGATGTGTGCTCGAGGCCTGACGCGGTGGAGAGTACAGAACCTGCTTGGCCTGCAGTCCACCCCGGTGCCCCGGCGGCGTAGTGCTGCACTGCTGGTGCCTGTTGACATGGATTTGGTGGGCAGAGCCATAGGAGGCGATAGGAGAGAAGATTGGGGAAAGCGTCGGAGAGAGGATAAGACCGGGGAAGGCAACGAGGTGAAAATGTGTGGGCCAGGATGCGTGTCCATTTTACAGCCACATGTTCTTGTGTACGGTACTCGCCCTTTGGAGTTTGGAAGCAGGGTGCCTGGGTGGAAAAACAGAGCGGAGAAAATAAACGATCCCAGTCGAACTGCTCGAGTTCGGTTCGTCAAATGCTCGCGAGCTTGAGAGCAAGCTCGAGCTTGGCTCGTTTTCTTATCAAGCCGAGCTCGAATCGAGCTATTAGCGAGTCGAGTTCGAGTAGCTCGCGAGCCTCGAGCTTCATTGACAGCCCTAGCCTTGTCCCAAGATATATTATTGTTTTATCTTATGTGGATCAAATCTTTTCTCCACAACCATTCACAGCCATCGAAAGATGCCACAATGGGCCCACAAGCTTTGAGCGTGTCCGGTGGCGCTTGCAGTTGCGACAAGTACCGTCTCTCTCCTCCGTTCTCTTACCTCCACGTCGGAAATTTATAACACATATCAGCTACAAGACCAAGGGTTGGGCTTGCTCTTAGTATAGTTCGAAAGCCATATGCATCTTGAGTCTTCATATCCTAAACTTTTTATTTCAAACTTATTAAAGGACCCATCTGATCTTCATCCAGAAGTACTAGATGGACTGATGTGCCATGTAGTACCACACCTTTCCCCTACACAGGCCTTCGTCCTTCTCTGCAAATCGGACCGTGCCACGTTACACTATGTGAACAGGTAAAGCGCGCACTCCTCGCCTCCTCGGATCCCCAGTTCCCCACCACGCCATTCCTCAGGCTTCCAGAGCAAGGGAGCTCTCGCCCCCATCTCCAAAACCCCTCTCAAACCCTACTCGGATCGCCGCCCGCCGCCGCCATGGATGCCGATGACGACGGTGGCGGCATGACGACGTACGGCCAAATCGAGCAATACTTCAACAACCTGGGGTTGGATGGCCCGTCCGCGCAGGAGCGAATCGACTTCATCTTCCCGTTCATCGTCTCCCTCCTCCCCCCGCCCCTCGTCCCCGGGCCGGAGGCTGACGGCGACTCCGACTCCGACGACGAGCGCTTCTCCCTCACCTCCTCCTCCTCGTCCGACTCCGACGCCGGCGCGGATCCCGCCGCGGTCCCCCCCGCGGCGCCGAGCGACGGCGAGGACCACATCAGCCGCCTCCCGGACTCGCTCCTCACCGACATCGTCTCCCGCCTCACCACCAAGGAGGCCGCGCGCACCGTCGCCCTCTCCACGCGCTGGCGCGGCGTGTGGGCCGCGACCCCTCTCGTGGTCGACGACGCCTACCTCGTCGGCGACGAAGGCATCCGCGACATCCCCATCGTGCGCGCCGCGTCGCGCTGCGTGGCCGCGCACCCGGGCCCCGTCCGCGGCGTCCGCCTCACCCGCGTCTCCTTCTTCCACCACGAGTACGCGCTCCGGCGCCTGGTCGCGGACCTCGTCGTCAAGGGCGTCCAGGATCTCGTCCTCTTCAACCGGCCGTGGCCGCTGGACATGCCGCTCCCCGAGGACACACTCCGCTGCGCCTCCCTCGAGCGCCTCTACATCGGCGTCTGGCACTTCCCGAAGATCACCGCCGCGCGCCCGCCCGCATTCGACAAGCTCCGCGAACTCGGCCTCTTCCACTGCATTGTCGAAAACGAAGATCTTGAAGCCCTGCTCGCGCACTGCCCCAAGCTGGAGGTTCTCTCCCTTGTCATGGGTTACAAGTCCCCGTCGCGCCTTCGTATCGTGTCCCGCAGCCTCAAGGTCGTTGTGGAGTGGATGTCTGACCTCGATGAGGTCGTCATTGAAGACGCCCCCTGCCTCGAGCGGCTGATGTTTAAGACCATAGGCGAAAGGAGGCCCGTCAAGATTGTTCGCGCACCCAGGCTGGAGTTACTCGGCTTCCTCGACCTCAGCCTACACACGCTTGAGATTGGTGGCATTGCAATCAGGGTAACTAATTGTGTTCATTCAATTGTGAATCCCGTGCATTGCGCTTGATATTCACTACATGATCATGTCATCAGATTGTCTCATGTGCGTTACCTCATTGTCAGGCCGGGATGAAAATGAGAGCAAAGGCCATGGTTCCAAGCTTGAAGATGCTGGCTGTCAATGTTCGTTTTGCACGCAGCGAGGAGGCCAAGATGCTACCCACCCTACTCGAATGCTTCCCTTGCCTGGAGACGCTGCACATCAAGGTAAAATGGTTGAATGGAGTTTTACGCCACTAGCAGTTTGTTCTAGTTCTTTGTTGCTTCAAATTCGGGATTGATGATATAGAGGTCAGCTCCATTCTAGTGTAAGCAGTAATTGATTTGCTGCAATTTTTGGATTAACTTGTTGCTAACATCTCTTTCTCATTTCAGCCCGTTCCATCTAAGTACCATGACCCTGTCCATGACGTGGAGTTCTGGGAATCCCTGGGTTCTTGCAAGTGCCTTGAATCACATCTGAAGACGGTCGTGTTCCATGGCCCCCTGACGCGGAACCATGAGTTCCGATTTAAAAACTACATTGCCAGGGAGGGAAAGGTGCTTGAAACCGTGATGGTTCCTTGGAGTGCTGAGCTGGAAGATCACTTGAGCTCCACTTTCCCTGGTGAGAGCAACGCAGCAGTAGGCGTTGGAGAAAGCAATCCCCGTTCTGGTGTTATCGCCAGTCGCTGGAGATTCCAAAATGCCATAGATTTGGCATTGGACGACCCCTTCTGTGTGGTGAGGGCTGAGGCATGAGGTGGCGTGCTGGGTTTGTGCTTCTGATGCTGAATCGCTGATGCTGGTGAATTTCTATCCGTGTGTAATGTTGTTTTGTTAAGTACTTTAGGAGTTTGTACGGAATTCAGCATACATGCGCATGAAGATCTGTAAGACAGTTTAATTTGTCGGTTTCTGGAGTACGGTTATTTGTGAGACAAGTTAGGATTCTAAATGCTGCAAATACCTTTTCTGCAAGTTGATTTGAGCTACTGTAGCCCGTTAAGTACTTTCATGTTAGTAATCTGGTTGATACTGCTATCCATGTCTTCTATCATCATAATTTATTGAAACTGCTATTTGCTACTGAGATGTTCTGTTAGCTAGCTCCTCAAACGCATTACTGGTTTTCTATACTGTATGAAGAATCAACTGAAACATTCTGTCGTGAACCTTAGTTCATGTATGAAACTGTACTGTTCTGTGTGAGAAATGTACAAATATTACCTCAAATTTCTGCTCCGACATATTTGCACCAGTCAGGTTGATGATAAGATCTTTGTTTTTTTTGGTGCAAATGAAGATAAGATCTCCGCATCCAAACCTTTTTACAATATCCTTCATAATTCGTGTGGCCTATTATGAGATAGATATAACCGTGAAGATCAAGTTGACACTTGAGGGTACCTGATTGCACAAATTGAATTGTAAAATGCTTCAAACAGGAGAAATTTAGTATATTAGATTGACTGTACAAAACCAAATAGTTGATCAGCTTAACTTTGTATTAGATTTTTCCCTTCTTCCTTGATTTATGATTCTGTGGTTTTCTTTGTGTTTTGAATTCTACCTGGTTGTAGTTTCAGATTTCTGGCTGACAATTTCACATTTTCCTTTGCATAAAACTTAGCAATTTTGACCATTTCTTGATGTGTAGAGAATAACTTGTTGATAGGTTGATTTATTATAAGTTTCGAACACAAGTGAAGCTCCAACCATAAACATCATGTGGGTTGCACTCAATAAGCTATTAACTTCTCTTGGGGTTAAAATTTTGAAAATGTAGTTTAGGAACCATGCATATGCAAATTTACCACATCATTTGATTAAGAGCTTGAATAACCGCTGAAAATGCTTTCTTTACTGTTGACATCATTTTCAACTCTGTAAATGAGTTTTGAACATCCTACTATCCTAGTGCCTATGCTGTAGGATGCTATGCTAACTAACTTTTATTTTGTATATCATGTAATTATTATTTCTATGGTTGATTTGACGCTCACCGAATGCTCTATTACTTGATAGCCCAGGCAAGGGCTTGGTAGACAGCTGATCCTATTGCTTCTTGCATTTGTGGTATAGGTTTGTTTCTTCACACTAACTTTGGCTGCGGCCATTTTTGCCTTGTTGATATTTTGGAACAGGCTGTGGCGTAAATAATTCAGTGATTTATTTGTATAAATTATTGATTTCTTAAATACTTGGATACTCTATTTGCTAATCTTGTTGGTCTTTTTTGGACTTCTGGAGACTTTGTAGCAACGAATGGCAATCAGAAGGTGTAACGATTATAACTTGATTTAGTCTATTTCTTTGTATCACAGCTAATCTTAATGATGGTTCATAACAAGAAGGAAACTAGAGATTGTTGGATTGCATGGTACATATTTGTTTAGCAGTGTTGCCTGATTAACATCTGTGAGTAGCTTTAAAGAGAGAGCAAACTGCTAATCCCTCCGGTTTTTATTTGTTGACGTTCAGACAGCAGCAGCTAGGTTATTTCTAGTTCAAACTTTTGTCTGAAACGTCAACAATTGGCGACCGGAGGGAGTCTGTATTAATTTGATAGAAAAGGGTGTGAGGTGGGTATGTTTAATATGAAAATGTTTGATTTAATAAAGGTTTGACCCAGGCATCATGTGTCTGTGTAGAGGGAGTTGCTATGTTCGTGGCCTTCCAGGCTTCCGCTAGCACCGTAGGGCGTGATTGGTAGGTTGAATATGGACTGCCCAGGTTGGTGGGATGCAACGATGGATTGATTGGTTGCTTGTATCTAGATTTGTAGGCTGATGGGATGCAAGGTTGTGTTGATTGGTTGCTCTGTACGGAAGTCCTGAATGGCTTGCTGGGTGCAAAAAGCACCGCTCAGCCAGGCTCGCCGGGAACGAGATTCAATCTCGTTTCTCCCGGGCCTGG
Organism: Eragrostis curvula; assembly: GCA_007726485.1. NCBI lineage: Eukaryota > Viridiplantae > Streptophyta > Magnoliopsida > Poales > Poaceae > Eragrostis > Eragrostis curvula. Next base: position 7,449,255 of record RWGY01000009.1, on the reverse strand, counting down.
CTCCCTCGTTCCTGGCCAGCGCGGGCCTGGCTCCATGCAGCCAGCAGAGAAAGTAACCAATCAAGCCCGTAGTTACTCACTGTCTTCTTTTGAGTACTTGAATCAAATCAGTAAAAAATTATCCTTCACTGACAGTGCTGAGGTCTGGCGACAATTGGAAGATGGAGAATATCAGAACGTGTATGCAATTGTCCCAGATAACAGATAGTCCACACTGCTTCAAATAGTCCTGACAGTATCCATGTGCCTCTTATTTGATAACAGAACTTTGATCTTATTTTATCGAGTTACTTTCTTTAAAATTTCAGTGTTGCTAATCAACTGGTGATATACAAAACGCCATTGATGGTTGGGAAAATCTGAACTATGATGGTCTAGTTATAGATTTCATTTTCAGTTTACTCTCTTGCCATTTTCCGGAAGCTGGTAGGAGTAGTTGTCAGAATGATGAATGTGGTATGCTACTAATGAATAGAATGATGAATCTAACTCAACATAGTAGCCAATGTAATGGTGACTTTGTCCGTTTGTCGTTCAGTTAGATATCTTATGTTTTGAACGTTGAAATTCTATTCCCCTGCCTTTGCAAAGACATCCTGTTTTGTTCAAGTTCCATATGCAAAACAGGTACATGGATGTAACGAGTGAATAAATAAAAACATTTGGTTGTGAAGGGTGGCTCATATCCTAAACCTTAATATCTCCCTCTTTCATCATAAATGTTTCCTGACTGCTTTTGCACCTACGTACACTGATCTTTCAAGACATTCGCTTAGTTATATTGTTACACCATTATAGCAGTAGAGGGTAGCTTTCCTATGGTCGGTGAAAGTCAAATGTGGATCTGTTAAAATAAGAAGCTTACTGTGCATTTAGTTACGATGATGCCCTTGATTTCTTCAGGATGTAGAGTCTGTCCGTCTGATTGCACGGAAGCGTGTGACTGAATGCAATGAGCTGTTTATTCAAGCGAATTTTTGCATGTTGAATTGTTGATGATTTAATAACTTTTAGCGCCATGAAGACAATATTATGAAGGCGTGATCATTGTTATATCATAATTTTATTCCTTGAAATTTTTCTTGTCTATGCAGAGGTTGCGGATCTTTGCCACGTCAAGCCACGCAACAGCATATGTGAAGCAACAGCAGGTGTGACGTTATTTTCGTCGCTACTTGGCTGAATTCCTTGTGATCATAATGCACAAATCGGTAGACGGTAGGCGAAGAAAAGGTTCAAAAGCTTTGGCCAGATTGCCATTAGATTCACATTCGGCTGCATTTAACCAGGAGATGGCTCAGTGCATATGGAAAATTTGAAAGTCACAAGTCTCAAACTATTCATCATTTGTATGCCCAGGCGTTCTCGGCTCGCTGCGGACCTCCTCCGCGACGACCTGGAAGTGCCGGCGCATATCCTCGGCGGGTGTTGCCCATCCTCTGCTTCGCGTCGGCTGTGAAATTGAGGAGAGGGACGAGGCCATGATCGTTCACGACGCAAGATCGTTCTTCGTGAGAATTTATTGGCCCTTACCTCATGAAAAAAAGGCAACCAATCTTTAAGTTCATAATGAAATACTCAGAAGAGAAGGTGCAACCAGAAATTCCCCGAACCAAATCGGATAGTCCAACGACCTAGAAACTTGTTTGCCAATCCGGTGCCCCTATGTGCACAAAATGAACAGTACAATATATTTCTTGCTTGTGCAAATCAAATCAGTAAAAAGGTACTCGCGAGATTTTGTTGCTGAACACAAAGCCAACACATGTTAGGCAAACGTTCACACTCTGGGATGACGGGATACAAATGAAGCATGCAACATATCCAAGCTGTGGAGCAGAGCAATGTTACTCTCATCTTGAGGAATCATCTTTATCTTATTTTCAGAGATCAGTTAAACTGGACACCCTCTTTTTTTTGGATGACCTTAAACTGTAAACTTAAGGGACAAGGATCTTGTCTAAAAAAAACTTAAGGGACAAGGATGCAAAGTTCCTTGCCTACAGCTTTTCCCAATGAAAAATGGGGAGAAAGACCTGCCAAGTGTCAACAATGAAGAAATTAGAGTTGTTGTACAGGCTTGGGGCATTTTTGTCAGGAGCTGGATAGTTCTGTTGCTTGTTGGTACTTGGTTTCTACTTTTGCCATTCGAACCGGTTCACAATTCACTGCTACACCAAAAACTGATCTACGGAAGTGCCATCAGTCTCAACCAGAGAAGCACTGCAAATTTGCAATTACAAAAATATCACTCTTCAGGTTAGACAACCATGTCTGCTTCATTCATTTCTGAGTGCATCACAAAACTTGGGAATACCATGGTGATGTCCCTGAGAAATAACCACCAACAGTCAGTCAGATGGCCAGTCAAGACCACTTAGTAAGCCAACCACCATTGCCCCATGAAAAAGAGAAATGGATGTCCACTAGCTATTGAAGTCCCAATTTTTATGTATTCACTTTCACTTCCTCCATAAAATTTGTAAATTAGATTAATGTTTTTTATGAGGAAACAAAGTAGATTAATATTAGACGGGAGAGAAAAATAATAACCTATTAAACACAAGATTTATTTCTGAGTAAAACGTCATGTGGCCACATGTTATGTTCAGCTTTCAACAATGACACATGATAACTTAAATGAACTTACTTGAGGTATGGGAGGGACATATTCCTGAGTACATCTGGATTATTTTTAGCAAATTCGGTCCATTCCTCTTGATCTATTCTCCCATCACCTTTTAAGTCAGCTTGATCAAATGTCTGCCATCCAACGTTACAATAATCAGTACAACGCTAATATGACACATTTTCTTGTATACTTGGAGTAAGGACACCACAGATGTATGGATGCAATGTTGCCATACCCTATCAACAATCAATTCAACAGCATCACTTGTAATGTTCAAATCTGATTCATCCAGCAGAGCCAACACCATCTCCTTTAACTGCAACATAATCGACAAAGCACAACATAGTAAGAAATGTCCCTAATTACTTAATCTCTATGGTCACGTGTTTACACAAAACTGAGTTAACACGTCATGTGATCGCAATGGACATTATGAAGGGATAACGGATTAATGATCAAAAGACAAATCATCCTAGAAACCAGCTAAAACAACCAGGTCATGTATCGACATTCAAAAAGGAAAATATCTTCCAGCTTATCTGTGTTAAATCATCCATGGCAAATGACTTTCCAGCACATCATATTTTCAAGAAAAAAAGAAATTCACTTTAGGCTACACATCTCTCAGATATATAACTGAGCAGCTTTCACTCATTGCATCCCTCGTGAATCATCTCTGACCCTTGCACCAAGCTACAGTCAGATGGAACTATCTTTGCATAGTATCAAATTTATCAAATGAAGAAAAAATTCCAAATACTATGTGCACAATCTCTGTTTCTTCACTCACTACTCCCTCTTGCACGCACCTGGTACCAATGCAATACCACATAACGAAACGGTATCAATAATTCACACTTTCATAAATCATGTGGTAAACATAAGCCGTCCTCCCTGCCACCTCTCCACTTCCTAAATTTCCTTTTCCCTTTCACTTCAAATTTATCTCTGTTTTTGTCAGAGATAACATGGCAAAAAACACCCCTCTTCAGCCTGTAGGACTTTAAAGTAGCTAGAGTGGCTCATAGCCTAACCCAAGTGTAACTCTACTTATGGGTTGATCTGCTGATCAGTGTCATTTACTGACTAGTCTAGCATAGCCCGTTAGTCAAAACTTATAATCCTTACACGTGAGTGAAACAAGACATCACATTGCAGGACAAATGCATGTGAAAGCAGCACTGGGACTTCAAAGTTTTATCCTATATCTGGTTAAGGAATCCCTCATATCTGTTAGCCTTGCCGCAATTGATGTAATTGATCTTAACTCCTGTATATGCATAAACTTTCTCCTTACATCAAGTGAACCCCAGATATAGGATGATATAAATAAGGCTAATATAAATAACGGGGATGAAGCACATAATGCAACTGATACAAAAGAAAAATAATATTTACCTCATGCCGTTCAATAAAGCCAGTCTGCCTTAAGTCATATAATCTAAATGCAACTGCAATGATAAATTGCTGAGTTAATTAGCTATTAAAGCTCAAGTCTAAAGTTCTAAAAATTCTTAAGCTAAAACATGGTTCTGATAGAGTAATTCTTCTTACAAGCAATTTTTTGTTCTTCTGGTGCATCTGGATGAAACACACTAAGAGAACGAACAAATTCACCAAATTCAATTACACCATTTCTTTTTTGATCAAACAAGTCAAATACCTGCGATTATGTTGGATCTCTGTCATAACAAATGTTATAGACACACAAATGATGTAAGGCTATCAAGCTGCAATGACACATTTGAACTAATTTATTAAACTGAAACACAGAACATCACAATCACCAATATGCTTAAAACTCATATAGCATTCCTATTCTCTCTAGAATTGTTTTTAGAGGGTCTGACCGAAGAGTGCTGAAGCTGAATAGTAAAGCAGATAGTGATAATAAGAATGCAAACAGCAAACAATTATCAGGAACTGTTTATTAAAAACTAAGATATGCTGGTTTTCCAGGTTTATCAATCTTAAATGAAGCGGTTAGCAAATTACAACTTGAAGTAACTAAACTCTTACCCTATCGACAAAGAGATTTTGCTTCTTATTCCTAAAGAGAGCAAGGTGGAATTCTTCCTGGAATAGAAGAAAAAGGCAGCCGCATGCTGAATTAGTGGAAATAGAAGAAAAAGAGAGCCACATGCTGAATTAGTTCATTCCAAGAATGTTGGCTGACGGAATTATGCATCTAGGACTACCTTATGAATTAGACCATCTTTGATAATTGAATTACTTAATTTCTGGAAGAGGTCATATAGCGCCTCAACTTCACTCACAGTAACTGCAACAATAGAAGCAGGTTAGTAAACTTTTGTAAATTCACAAATGCACATCAAATTTAGTTAAAGAACTTATCAAACTTGCTTGTTTGTGCTTTATCTTTCTGCCTTCCTATTAATTTAATCTACATAGTAGGGGCTTTCCCTACTGTAAATCCACCCCCCCCCCCCCCCCCCCCCCTCAAAAAAAAAAACTACTAGTAGTAATACTGCTTGGCAGGGTTTTGTAGGCATATTTCACTCAAAGAACTGAGAAAATGGAAAACAAGATTTGTCCTGCATCACTGCCATCTATAAAATCTATTGGCTCCTCTTTCTTATGAAAGAAGTGGTTAAATTCTCACACGGTATTCCAGTAGCAATATTAACAAAATCTGGTAGATCCAAATTTCTCACAAGATGTTTCAGCTGCGAGAGCTATAGCTTCACGTGCATCCGCTGAATGTTGCGAACGATTGGCATGCTTTGTTGGTAGACAGCCCATCTAAATCACATCCAGCGGCTCCAGTGTCAAAACTGAGTGAATTGTAAACCTCGAGCAGAACTGCAAAAGCAAAGTTGCAATTCAAATAATATGGCTGAAACAACAATATAACAGAAAAAGAATCAACAGCTTGAGATGTCACTATTTCCTCATCAGGAAAATAAGACCGTGACCGCTATACTAATTATTTGGCAATTCCTAAACACAAATGCAGGGTCCTGTACTAAATTCAACAGCTTAAGGAACATAAGTATACTAAAGGAGGAGTAACATTATAATCCATGCCAATTTAACAGTGCAGATCTTTGAGGGGTACTTGGTACTGGGATGAGGCAGAACCTGCCTGTAGCTTGTAGCCAGGAAAATGAAATGAACATAACAAACTGTTCCAACAAAAGGGAGAATTTCTGGGGCCACATGTGCATCGACTATGTACCATGACGCAAGAATTTTCTTTGTAACGTTAAACCTCAACTCAAAATGGCCAATGGGTCAACCAATCCTCTAATTGAATGAGGCCAATGCGTAGCAGCACAAATTTTACAAAGATATCAAGAAACTATCCCACCCAGAGCACTTGGATTAATTAAAGGAAGAAAGAAGGGAAGTAATTCAGGAGGAGAAGAAAGAATTTCATCGTACCCGAGGGAGGTCGTCCGGCGGCTCCGACCTAATCCAGGTACTCAAGTAACTCAACCTTTTTCCTCCGGCGGCTCCGATCAAATCCAGATATCCCGGCCGCCGCTGTTGCAGTCTTCTTGCTCGTCCTGGTCGGTTCGCACCTGGAGTATCGTCTGCCTTGTTGACTTTGAGACAAGGACACCAGACATATACTCCCTCCGTCCCAGTTTACTTGGCATTCTGAAAGTGTTTTCTGGTGTCCAGATTCATAGAATGTTCAATGAATTCAATGAATCTGATTCAGAGCCAGAATGCCAAGTATTCTATGACAGAGGGGAGTACAATACAAGTACAGAAGACGCCGCGCAGGAGAGGGAAAAAAAAAATCTCTTGTCCTCTGTTTCTGGCGGCGTCTGATCGAGTCATGGATTCGTAAGTGTTTTTGCTTCTTTTAATTGCTCGCTTCTGCAAAAGCTTCTCACTAAATGGATGCTGTAATAAACAAGGTGATGCTCAATAATTCATTATGGTTGGCGGTGGACTCAATAATTTTACTTTTCCATTTCAAACTCTTCTTTTGTTGCACGCCAGCGAGCCTAACGTGGAGTTGACTACGGATTACTTTGCGAATGTGGATTTCAGAAAGAAAAGGCCAAAAAGGAGTACTTGTGAATTGATGGTTCTGCACATTACGAGGGAAGAGACCTGCAGTCTGGAAATCAAAATGCTCAAATAAGCTAAAGGTGTTCTTATGGCTATTAATCATGGACAGACTACATATAAGGAACATCCTGAGAAGAAAGAAACAAAAAGTTGAGGATAACAACTATATGGATGTGTGCTGTGTCAAGCCTGTGTTGAGGAAACAGTCTTTCACCTTTTCTTTACCTGTCCTTTCAGTAAAAAATGCTGGGAAGAAGTGGGAATACACTGGAATTTTGGCCTCTCCTTCAACATGCTCATGGACGCAAAGAGGAACTTTCAAGGAGCCTTCTTCATGGAAATTCTAATTATAGCAACGTGGAATATCTGAAAACAAAGAAATGGGAAAATTTTTGAACAACGCAACCCAAGTCTCCAAGCATGGAAGAAAAGTTTCAAAGATGATTGCAATTTGCAAGGACATCGGCTAAAGGATACTGATCTCCAAGTTTTCAACTCGTGGCTACAGGCCTCTTTGTAAATATAGTTTTAGGCTTTATATCTGTCTTTTGCTTTGTCCCCCTTGGTTTGTCTGTACAGTTCTTTCTTTTTGTTGTTTCTTTTTTTATATATAATAAAAATCACACAACAGGGGCCTCCCTTGCTGTAGTTCTGTTCAAAAAAAAAAAAAAAGAGACCTGCAGTGCGCCCTTTGAAAGGTTTAGAACTCAGGCTAGTAGTATGTTTTATTTTTATTGTTTTCAAATCTAAAGTGCTTTGAAATCTTAAAAAAAAAACAACTCTCTTCAATAGTATGTTTTATTTTTTTGTTTTCATAAGCAAATAAAAAATAATAATTCCTCCGTGAGATTAGGCAAGAAGCTGATGAAATAAACCCAACCACCCCAATGGCTCTCAAAACTGTTGCAAATAGTGTAGCACTATTTTCATCTAGATAAAACTCTTTATTCTCTCCCTTCATGAATCTTATTCTGTGTCACCAGTTTTGCTTATGTGGCACCTCAACTATTGAAAATGAAACTCCGGACAATAGCCTTATAATTGCAAAAGAAATGGTCGTAGATCTAGATGAAATAAATAAACAAGTTCATAAGGTGTCAGTGCATTTTTACTCTCTAATAAATCTTGTCTTTGAAATATCAATGCAAAATTCATCCTCTTCTACAACATCAAGCAAGCTATGTTGCTGAATTATATATTCTCATATATTCTCAATAATCACTGATACATTTATTATATCCTTTGTATGAACTAAAGCAAACCTCGTGCATCCTAAAGAAAGCTAAAAATATATGGAGCAAAAATGTTTGCCCTGTTCGGCAGACTGAATCGCAGCCGTTTTACTGTAACGGCTGCTGAAGAAATAACTGCGAACACTGTTGCGGGTACTGAAGAAATAACTGCGAACACTGTTGCGGGTATTGAAGAAATAACTGGAACATTGTAGCAGCTGATTCGCAGCTGCTGCAAAGCAGCCAAGCGAACAAACCAAAGTTGTTGAGAGGTTAATATAGAGCAACAAACGATAACTTGTAACTACTTTTTGGAAGAAAAAAATACTTTCAGTATTGATACTGATATTCATACTGTTATAACTTTTACTACTAAGTAAAATGGGAACGTGATGTTTTCAGGAAAAAGTAGTTGAATAATTGTTGTCGGTCAAACATGGAGTCAGAACGTCAACAGTGTCAGCAGCCAAATATAGGTAACAGACAACTCGACCAGCCCATTCTCTAATCTAGCCCAGCCCAGTCTACTTCGCTCTTTCTATTCCCATCGCCATTGGGCCCCGTGGGGAAATCGCTCCAAAACCACTACTCGCTGCTCCGTCGTGGCCGCAATGGCGATCTCCAAGCTCCTCGTCTCCGGTATCCTTCCGCTCCCCCTCGGCCCTCCCATCCGGATACTCTGTGACTCTGTCTCACCACCTACCCCCAATCTCATCGTCAGAAGCAATGGTCGATGCGTGCTGCTGCGCTGAAAAGGTTCCTGGATGCGATTGAGGTGTGGGGAAATGGCAGAACAGGTGGGCACCGTATGTAGTCTCTTAAAATTATCTGATTGCCTGGCTGGGTAAGAGTGAACTTTGTTTGAGTGCAGCACTGGGTGCTTGAGTCTTAAGTGAAAAAATTAAGGAAAAACACAAAAAGAAGCTCTACATTATCAGCTGGAACCAATATGATTCCAGTCGGCTATGCATAAATTCCCTCCAACACCAACTACTACATATCGAGGATCAGCTAGAATTGTTGTGGCATAACCTGGTGGTGTCTAGTTTGCTGATGATGCTAATGCAGTTCATGAACTTTGGATCCTCTTTATTTGTGCAAACTGTTTATACAGATCTGAAGAGGCATTCGGGTAAAGATGCCCATGAACACAGGCAAGCCGTTTTTTTTTTAGACCAACATAGGCAAGACGCTTTGCATATTTCACATGCTGCATCTTTTGAAATTCCTGGTTCTGCATCTTAAAATGCACACTGATTGATTCTCACACCATTCCATAAATTCGTAAATTAAAAATTTATCCTCAAATTGTGTTACAGGCCTCTCACTTTGTTAACCCAACAATACAAATGAATGAACCATTCTGCACCTACATGTCTATCAAAAATGTATATCCAGCTGCGATCATAGTGTGCCTACAATCTGGTGTAGGGAGGTGTACGTTCCTACGACGGCAATGAACACTCCGATCACCAGTATGCCGACGATGGCCGCGACCTCGGCACGGCTAGTTCCTCCTCTGGGCATGAAGATCTTGAGGTAGCTGAGGCACGGGAACAGAACAGCTACGGTGACATTCAGGGAAGACCCGATGAACGACATGAGGTAGCCGAAGAACGGCACGGTGCACGCCACCACCGTCGTGCTGACGAGGACGGCGGTGCTGATGACCGCCCTGGTGAAGCCACCGTGCGAGGCGAGCGACAGCTTCTCCTCTAACCTGATCGTGATGGGCTGGATGACGATGGCGTACTTGGCAAGCGGGGTGATGAGGGTTGTCAGGATCGCGATCCGAGTGTACGTCTTTCCGGAGGGAAGGTTCAGCGTCACCAATGCCTGCACGTCGTCCCCGTAAATCATGTATCCTAGAACGGCCGTCAGTGCGTAGTTCAGGCTGCAGAGCACGGACGAGACAAGCAGAACCTGCACACAAGAATCAAGAGGAAATCAATCGTGAATCAATTGAATAATCTAGCACGATGGTCTTTGCTGAATTTAGTTAGAATTGGACAAACTGCAACAAAAAATTCTGAATTTGGACACAAAAACATCGGTATTTGTACCTTGGTGAAGTCTCTCTTCTTCTTCATCGACGAGTACACCGTCGGGAAGATGCCATGCCCGGCAAAGCAGACGAAGTACAAGCTGAGGGAGGTCGGCAGGCCGGCCAGGTTGAGGACGTTGCCACCGTTGCGGTGAAAGCCGTGCTCGTCCACGCCGGCCCAGAGCAGGGACGCCGTCAAGGCGGCCGACGCGACGAGCCCGACGGCGGACACGTACGCGAGCACGCTGAGGTCCCTGAGCCACGTGGTGGGGAGCACGACGGCAGCGGCGGCCAGCGTGAAGAGCTGCTTCCCGCGCACGCGGCAGCCGAAGAGGTCGGCGCCGGCGCCGGGGAAGAGCTTGTCGAGGCTGCCGCCCTCGAGGACGAGGAAGCTGGTGGCGACGAGGTAGAGCTCCGCGTACATGACGGCGCCGATGGCCCTCCGCCCGGGGCGGCCGAAGGCGAGCTGCCCGATGTCCGGGTACCCCCTCACGGCGTCGCCGCCGCCGCCGGCGCGCATGCAGCGGGCGATGAGCGTGCCGGTGTAGTAGCAGACGGCGCCGACGAAGGCGAAGAGCGCCAGGCTTAGCCACCCGCCCTGCGCCAGGGCGTACGGCACGGACAGCATCCCCACGCCTGGAATCATGCAGGAATCACATTGAGATCGAAAAACCAGGCAGCGATGCATGCATATGTATGAATTTGCTACCAAATTACCTGAGATGACGTTGCTGAGGTTGAGGCAGCTCCGCGAGAAGGAGGCGCCCGTGTCGCACGGGATGAGGAGATGCGACTCCATGATCGCGGCATCGTCGCCGGCGTCTTTGCCCGGGACGAGGAGGGGCTCGGCGAGAGCGCTTTCCTCCGCCGCCATTCACCCCCTTGCTGAAGGCAAGATCAGGTAATTTGAAGATTAAACAAACTTCTACAACGTATACGATTGAACAGGTAGATTGTGTTTTGCTTCGAATCCAGAAGAAGCAAATCCTGCGTTCAAATAGGAGATCGATAGGGCAGATCGGCCCTTATGGCCCGTCACAATGGGCGTGGGCTATGTATGGAAAGATTGCTTTGATTCTGTGAACTACAAGCGTACCCTAGCTGTATTCCAATGTGAATGCGCTGCATGACAAGAAATTCAAACTTATTACCCGGACCACATATCAACAGAACAGATGCGCGACACTGGGATGAGGAACAATTCATGCAGCATGATTGCAACGGCGGCTTGCCAAATGCCAAAGTTATGTGCAAGAAACAGGGAATGCTGAGCACTAGAAAAAAAGAGAAGAGAAACCAGTAAATGAACAAAAATCCATAAAAACAAAGGGCAAATCTGATTTAGCCTGCTCCTTCCGTCAAAAGGGGACGTAGGCACGTAGCACCCATGGTTAATTATAGTGCAAATGCCCAGTGCACTGGAACGCTACGCTCATACAACCCCAAGCTTATGCCTCATATGAATGTAGTGATAGGGATAAAGTGATAATATATATTGTATATGGTACAAATTACTGTACTGATGAACGTGGTGTAATCTGACAAAAAAAATGTATTGAACTCGAGGATGCGAAATCAACGGACAACGGTTAACCTCAATGCTTGCTATGCCTCGTCACATATTTCTCCTCCGCGGTTGGATCATGACCGCAGATTGTAACTATTCATGGCAAACCCACAACTTGCTATCATTCACATGCTAGTTTCTTTTTCTTTTTTTTTCCCCTTTGTTTCTCCTTACATTTACATAGTAGAGTGGTGACAGCGGAAGGATTTCCACTTCAGGCTTTGTTTGGCAATCTGAAAGAGCAATCCACGTGTGACCTGACCCCACCGTGAAAGAGCAATGCACTGCTACCCAATCCACGTCGTGTTTAAAACTAGGGCCTGCCTCCACGGCAGGTGACTGAGATATTGTAGTAGTCTCAGTCACTTTTTTTGCGCTGTTGGATTAGGATCCAAGTGTCCACAAAACAGACCAAAAAATATGGCCTGGCCGTCTGGGCTTAAAACATAGGATATGCGGGTCCTGTTTGTTAACGGATGCACCTACAAACCCGATATCTCGCAGGTTGTTTACTATGGGCTTTTGTGGGTCAATTTTGTGAGCCTCTTTATTGTTCTTGTTTCGGGCTCACAGGACCACAACATGGCTGCCACAAATTAGCAGTTAGTTTTCCTCAATCTTCATCCATCTTCATGTTGATTCTGAGAGTAATTTTGGATAAGAAAAAAACTAAAAAGCAAAGTCAAGTTACAGATGTTTGTACGGAGTGAGTTTGTATGCAACGCTCAAAGACTAGACAGAAATAAAATGTTCTTTATATTTATTTCCGCAGGAAACAGTCAAACGTTACAAACAGTTCAAGGGTTACAATTATAGCTAGAGTCTAGACTAATACTAATGCAAGCTGCGTGATATGAGGTTAAAATAGGACACGCTATGTTCTTCTGTTGTATAATGTGCTACATAATTTGTTTTCTATCACCAGGAATTCATAATGCAAAAAAAAAAAATCCAGTTCATTATACAACGTACTCTAAACTACATGGGAGGGATAGTCAACATCATTTGCAGGTAATGGCACAATATATGAGCCACTAGGGCCTGGATCCCAGACACTACCAAAAAATACTACAGCTTTACACCAAACTAGGCAACTCTATCCCGTTCATGGTTTTTTAGCACATTCAGGTTCGACAGAACTGGGTGACTGATCTTCGGCTCTTAGAAGTTTGGCATGCAACTTGCCTGAAATTTCCCTTGCATTTCAGACTACATTGACGCTGCTCATCAATCGGTCCTTCTCCAATGCCGCTCTTGTACGTACATAAAGGCCTGGTTTGTTGAACTCTCAAACCTGAACTCTCCATTCCATAAAAGAACATCTTGTGACCTGAAGTAGCAGTACCATGTGACAATAGTCAATACATCCAATTAATTGATATAAGTTGCTACTACTTTATAGGTTATAATTCTTATATGAAGTAAATGTATTTATTATTTGTTTCCAAAATCAGATAATATACAAGCCAGCGCTAACAGAAAACCACAACGCCGCTTAATTCTGATGCCAAATGGTTGAACCTAGCACTTTTAGCAGATGAAGAAGGTGCTCCACTAGGCTATCACAAAAAAAAGCACAAAAAAAATGTAAAATTACGCTTGTGATATACTAATATTTCACCATATAGCATACAAGTAAATTCAAACAAACAATGTGTAATTTCCTTGAAGTATAGTACAATATCAGCATTATAAATGAAAACACTCTTAGGGCACTTGCTAGGCAAATAATGTAGCAAGGGGCTAACATCAGACTAGCTCTACAAAATAGAAGGCAAGAAATAGCACCGATGTCCATGAACAACGCAGATGAAAGCAGTATCCCCTCTCCCTCCCTCCCATCCATGTGTGTATGTGTATCTAGATCCAATATAAAGAATAAAAGGCCAGCGAGGCTGATAATCATCGCAATGAGCCCAGATACTCGAATCCGCACCCAACAAATAAATTAATTGGCTGGAGAATGCTGCCACTCAGATCACTGACTAAAAAAAAATCAATTGAGACAAAAACGAATTCTTAAATGAGCATATCTCAACAAGATATAGTACCTTCTGCTTCTGAAGAATGATATTATCAGCAGATGTAGCATCTCTGATAACATTTCATCTCCATGGCAACCGGCAACATACGAAATCTGAATACAATACAAAATAAAACGGACATGAGCTGGTAATGATGCTACTGATATATCCCAAAATAAAAAAAAATGTACAGTAGCTGCTTGTGATATAAAAGAAACTAGGCCCTGAAATTTCTCAAGAATGATTTCTATGCAGGGAAAAAATCAATTATTGGCATGAGGGAACCACTCTAAAGTTTTTTTTCAACTGAATACCTTACATAAAAAAAAGATACAATGACTATAAAAAGGGCAAGCATTATATTTGGCAGTAATAAACTATCACAAACAACAACCTTATCTTCCTTGTTATCGAAGAAGACCAAAAATTCAACAGGAAACAAAAAATTATAGTAGAATAATATTGAAATATTATAACTGCTTTAAAAATTGCATTGGCATTTATATTCCATTTTGCAAGTGCATATAGACACCTTCTATCGATGGCCTAGAAATTGAGGCACAGCTTCATCTATCCTCTGAATCCTATACCTTCACTTATCTTCTAATCTACATCCACAAAAATGGCCAGACATATGCAATCAATGCCGAGAGAGGTAAAAAATGCTAAGACAGAGACAAGGGCAATGATCGATGGGAATAATAGAAAGAAGGACAAAATCTATGACCAAACAATTATAAGGGCATGATACATGGGAACAATCTGTTATGGTACAATGTACAATTAATGAAATATGTCAAGCTAGAAGGGATGCTTCAAAAGGGATTGATTGATTTAATTCCTAGTTAATGACCTAGACAAACTATGACATCAAGTGAAAATGATTCCGATTAGAGATCCAATCGAGGCACCTTGTCACTCAAGCTCAAGAAAAAATAGTCAATCATCAGCAGGAACAGCGGCGGCTGCAGTAGCACGAGCAAGTGGACCAGCACAAGGAGGAAATGGACAGAGCAATCATGCAAGTTTATTAATTAACAATCTTGTATATAAAAAAATTCACTTACAAAATAGTGGGTGATTTACATATACTCATAAAACTGACTCAGATATGTAAAACAAGATTAACTTAAACAGGTACTATTACCTTAAATCATAATATATTGTACAGGTCACTATCATCGTAGACAAGACCAGACGCAAAGAAAGACAAAGTGCTTTAGCGTCTACAAATTTAAGGTATGAATAATATAAATTTGCAAGATATATTTTACTTTTAATTATCATTAGAACTCAATAAATTCCACACGTGTCATAATATCAGAAACCACAAGACTTTTTTTCCAGACAAGTATCCATTCCACAGAGTGTAACAGTGTATTCTATCCAGAGGATGATATGGAAAGATAGAACCGAAACCCACATTTGCATGCGCAAAATTTGAGGTAGTTTTCAAATATTACATATGCAGGACAAGAACTACTGTATAAAAGGATTGAAAATAAAAGTAATATTTTGTGACAGATTATTTGAAGCACAATGAGCAAGGGTGCAAGATTTCTAAGCACAAGCACCAATGAAGACAAGCATGCATTTGAAGCACACAAATAAGGAGCACTATAGAAAATTCTACAAGTTATAATTTCTGTAACTTATACAGGGAATATTGTAAGAGGAAACTTACATGTACATATCTTCAAGTGATGTAGATGCTGAACAGAGACTCGATAATTAGACTTAGCAGTACCATCAAACTAAAATATCATAACAAAATGGAAACATTAAAATGTCAGGGAAGACGGTAACCTAATTATCATACCTTAAAACAGTAGCATATATCAGGGAAGACGGCTTCAATGTCAAGCAGAACACCCAATGGAAAACACACAGAACTGCCAAGTGGATCTTCATTATCATCCAAATTTAAGGTATGAATCAATTAAAATTACTACATATGCACTAGTTCAAATTTTTGTATTAGCTGACTGTAATTTAATATCTCAAATGAATTCAGGTGCTTCTTCAGAATTCAATGCAGAAAACAAGTTGACAGGAAGAAAGCATATAATAGTGTGCAACACTGCAGATTCACAAACTGATATGTTTCTCACATTTTAGCATCTGAAGCAGAAGACATGTACTTACCTTCAATTATTGTTGAAATCTTCAGATTCTAAATGCACAGCAGTGTTGATTGCTATCACGGAAACGATTATATTATATAGACTTGTCCCTACAACAAAAATATTTACACTACAATAAATTATCAGATAATTCCAAGAGATGAAACTAGCAAATACTTTGAATATACTAGCTTAGCCTCGCACACAGTTCGAAGAGATGAATACTACAAAATCAACAAAAACTGGCGTAAATGACACATCAACCCATTTTCCAAAACAATAGTAGAAAATAACAACTAAAAAGAAGAAGGAAACCCCATAAGGCAAAACATCCATTATAATCCAATCACTACATGACACAACTGTCAGCACTTGAGCTCTCTACACGAACCTGCACAGCAGTCACGTTACAGATATTGTTAATCACAACAACAGTAGACAATGATCGAAACCTTTACGAGACACAAATGAACCAAGCCCTTTACAGGACAAGTCACCAGTGAAATAAAAGATAGAACCTAGAGCAAGCATTCAATTAATTGTTGCAGCTGCCTAGAATATGCTCGATGAAGCCTATGGCTAGCTCAGGTTTCGTCCCCTCACAAACATATCACTTTGCCATACTAACCTGAATTATTATACCATAAATAAATCTGCTTTCATTTTGTGCAGGATAATAGTTTATACCTGACAACAAACATATTTGATGATGATCGAGCATTGGTTACTTCAAATGAAAAGTTAGAATAAAACATTTGTCCAGATGTTTGAAACTTTTGGTACCATTCAGTGAACAAGCAATATTTTTTCAGTTTGCACGTTGAAATGTGATCTGTCAAAGAACCAAAACTATAGTTTACAGCATTCCTAGCAATTGCATGCAGAAATGTACTATGCTTTTTAAAAGGAAAATGGCACAAGTGTTCACAAAATATAGAAAAAACCATGTACTTACATAGGCTGGACCAAATCCATTCAAATTAACTAGGCCCATAAGGTCTTCCCCCCGTTGATCTCTTCTTCAGTCCACAAGCCTGCACAACACAGACACGACAAATATATTCAAATCCACCAAGTCCGGGAATGCAAACCCATCCTAAATTAAAATCTGAACAAATCATTCCAACTAAGAATTTGAAGTAAAAACTGAGAGGGGGAATTGGATACCGACCTTAGCAACATGGCGAAGTTTCATGTGCAGATGTAGCACAATTGCATCCAATTTGCTATATCAACCAATGAATTGCCAGTATATCACAAAATTTAGAAAAAGAAAAAGAAAAAGAGATGATTTTTAACTCAATAGCTTTCTATCAATTGTATCTCAATCCTTTCACAGGCATAGGCAAATGCTAAAAGATTTCTTGAAAAGCTCCAAAAAGAAATATAGAAATACTTGGGAAAGGAAGGTTGAGGCGACATGAATGCATATAGGAATACACAGAACCCATGTTTTTGAGGCGTTGTGGCGAGGTGTGGCGACTGACCCCCCTCACAACGCCTAGGCGACGCCTAGGCGTTAATGTGGCGTGGTGAGGCGACGCCATACCCAACTCCCAAACAACAAAACAGGAGCCATGAGGAGGAAAGAAAAAGGAAAAAATAAAGAAAACGGGAGGAAATAGAGAAGAGAAAGAGAGACAGGCCCAGCCCACCAGCCAGCCCATACCCCTTCACGTGATAACCCTAGCAATCAGCTGCATCCTTACGTTCCCAACCTCCAGCGCCGCCGTACGCTCCTCTTTCTCTCTCTCAGCTCACCGCCGCTCGCTCCCCTCGCTCAGACCGACCACAGCTACGGCCCCTTAGCCATGCTGGACAAGGGAAACTGTGGCCGCTTGACCTTGCTTGGCAGCTCCTCTCCCATTCTTCCTCTCTTTTCCTCTGAGCCTTGTTCATTGCTGCACTTTGTTGTGGCGTTGAGGACGCCACACCTTCCTGGAGCGCCTTGTCGCCTAGGCGACGCCTCAAAAACCAGGCACAGAACAGATAACATAAGCCAAAAAAATCTTACTTCAAAGCCATATCATTCGTTTGTCAATGATATAGTGTCAATTTGTACATAACAGAACCCTAGCTCCTTGTCAAAAATAGAATGACGCAAAAGCTGCAAACCTATTACATTCCCAGGATGATATTGAGCCAAACATTGAACTACCAGCACAATACAAAAGATGTAAACCCATTAAAAATTCTATACAAAAACAAACACATTTGGGTTGCTCTGCACACACAATCTAAAGTCCGGGACTTTTAGAATACTTAAAGCTTTGAGATTGCTTGGCTTGAAACTGAAAAGAAAATTTCAGGATCTTGTTAGTACGGAATGAAAATAAGCTGCAGGTGAAGAAGGTGCTCCACTAGGAGTAACAGGTGTAGAAACACAAGGCTATCGCAAAAAAAGTATGCAAAACATGTGTCAGATCCAATTTAACTAACAACAGGTAAAATTACACTTGTTGTATACTAATATTTCACCGTACAGCATACAAGTAAAATCAAATAAAACCATGTGTAATTTCCTTAATGTATGATACAAAATCAGCATTATAAATGCAAACAATATTGGGTGTTACATGCATGCACTTGCTAGGCAAATAATGTTGCAAGGGGCTAACATCAGACTAGCTCAACAAATTTGAAGCCAGGGAATAGGACCGATGTCCACGAACAACGCAGATGAAAGCAGTACACCCTCCCTCTCTTGTGTGTATGTGTATGTGTATCCCATATAAAGAATAAAAGGGCAGCTGGGCCTGATACCAGTCATCATAATGAGCCCAGGTACTCGATTACGCACCCAACAAACAGCTAAATTGCCTGGAGAATATCACTATTGACAAAAAAAAATTCGGCCGAGGCAACAACCAATTCACAGGGGGGCTGTCAACAAGCAAATTAATTACCTTGGAGAAAAACATAAAATGTCTAAAAAGGGCAACCATCACATTTGGCAGTAGTAAACTATCACAAACAGGAAACATCATTATCTTCCCTGTTATTGTAGAAGACCAAAAAAATATAGTAGAATTACATTGAAATTACAGAAATGCTCACAGGCAATACGTTGATTTGGTACATGTAAATTTTTCAGATGAAAACCACATCACAAAATGTCCTTGTAGTAGCCCGAAAGATATATCAGTAACATATTTACTGAAAGAGGGAATGAAATCTGATACCTATCAGGCTGGCTAAAGGCCAAGCTAGGCAGGAGATATGAATATACTATATTCACTATACCTGTCTATGTTCAATTTTTTTAAGTGAGTGACTGTTATTGTTAGTGGTGTTTAACTGCCAATGTGTGAATGCTTTAATATCAAAAGGAAACATATATCCAATGTACAGGTAAACAAGTAAAGTTCAGCATGACTAAAATCAGCTTCTAAAATATTCTGATGTTTGCGTTCGTAGTATGCAAGATAACAACTGAACAAAATGAAAAATGATAACATCATGTACAATAACTGATGAAAATGAGGTCCAATAGCACCTGCACCATGAGCTATCCCAGTTGGTTAAGAACCACTATGACCTTGCAAAGAAATTTGGCCATTTCCTGAACCATTCCTGAACCCTCTACAAGAACCACCAACAAAATGCATCACTACAGGATGATAGAATACAAAACTATATGTAGAGGAGATAATTTAGACTAAGCAAGTTCTGTCACATTTCCAGAAAAATGACTGCAAAGCCAGAATAAGGGAATTATGGTCAAGGGAAAAATGAAAGAGCATCTCATTATGAGGCAGTCAACAAGACCAAACATGGAAGTGATAGCAGAATACCAATGCACACATCAAATCAACATCAAACCCTAGCTATATTGCACTGGACATTTTGGAGAGCAACCACGCAACTGTCGAGATCGCCAGACCAACGGAATCCATTTAGGTTTGCACAAACAACATCTAATTCGAACGAATCGAAACAATAACTAGGGAAAAAATCGAACCCTAACATTTGGGGGAAACGGAGAAATTAGACACTCACACACCACAATTTCTCGTATCATTTGGGGGATCAGGCAACAAGGAAACATAGCACGAAGAAATGACAAGCAGCTGCCGATTCAATCACAGATACGCACCTTATCCGGATGGAGATTTCGCACACGTCTAGAGAAAAAATTGGGAAGAGCAGACTCAAATGGGAGAGCTGAGCTTGGTGATGACCGGGCGGAGGGCCCTGGCGTCCTCGCGAGGATGGAGGCATCGGCGCAGAAGAGAGCGATGGAAGGGACCGGCGGAGATGGAGGCTACGGGAGTTCGGAGTCGAGGGAGACGAGGAGCGAGAACGAACAATCAGCTTGAGAAAGAGAATTGCAATCACCAGCCATCCGAACCTGATTACAACAAACGGGTTTCAATTTTTATAACCCGCTAAGAACACAGCAGCTCCGTTAACTTAGATTCAGGCCCAACTTATACACACAAAATGAAGTTTCTGGCAAGCAGAAGCCCAAGTTCCCACAGCCACGTGATCTCCATCCGACGGCACAAAAATCTGACTGAGAGGAAGGCAGGATTTCAGTTAACTAACACGGAGCAAATCCTTTAAAACTAACCATAGCATAAACGGACTGTTCATTTGGGTCCCACAGGGATATGCTCGCAGCAAATTGTACGTGAAAGACAAAAATGAGAAACAATCAAGTCCGAGATAAAGCACAAATAACAATAAAATTGTATTGAGCTCAAGCTCTGCAAACGTTGGGACAAAAGAAGTGATGATTTTTTTTTTCCAAACAATAAAGATCGATTGAACATATCGCCATTGAAGCTTTTTGTCGAGCAGGCGGTGTGCTCGCCATTCTTTCCTTGCTCCACCTCTGCCTTGCTGTTCTGTTGGCTCCACCGGAGCGCTCAGGTGGCCTGATGGTTTCCGGGCACCAGCACATCGTGGCATCGCTTCGTACAAGCTCGGCAGCATCCGCGAGGCGGTTCCTTGCCGTGACTAAGTCGGACTGCGGGACAACGCGTGTTTTTTGCGGGCGCACATAGATACGGCCCCCTCCCAAATCGTGACACGTGCCACGAACGCCGTTACGGCTGGCGGCGCCGACGGAACGAGCGGCGAGCAGACCGGCAGGACACCACCGCGAGCAGGGCGTCGCAGCGCCATGAGTGCGTTCACGAGGCTCATCCGGGGTGCAGGTCATGGCGGTGTGCCAGGAGCCAGGTCATGGGGTGCGGAGATCATGGGAGAAGGAGGATATGCGGCACGGGGAGAGCAGCGCCGCCAGGGAAGTTTATAGGTCACGGGGAAGGAGGAGGTGTGTAATTGGGAGAGCAACGCCGCTAGCTTGGAGCTCGACGAGGTCATGGGGTGTGGAGATCATGGGGAAGGAGGAGGTGCGGCACGGGCGAAGCTGCTGCTGATGTGGTGGCGGCGGCGGCGGCGGCCGGCAAGTCGCCGTTGACCCGTCGAATTCCCGAAGATCGTGAGTTGGCGAAGTATCTTGCAGCTCAGCGATGCTCGCCTGCTGCCCCAGTGGCGGCGGACACGGCTGCAACCTGCAGTGGGGGAGGGAATTGAAGACGATGACGGAGAGTTGCGCCGTTTGATTCCCTGTTATTGTCCGAATCTCGACGCATGCATCCAACAGCCAAAGAAGGAGGCCGTATCTATGTGCGGCCGCAACACCCGATTATCGGACTGCGGGATAAGCAAAACGATGGGACGCGAGGAAGGTGAAGAGGTGAGGGAAACGAGGGAGGGGAAGGTGGATGGGGAATTCGATGAGGATGGAGAAGAGGGCGACGAGCTCAGTTGACCACCAGTGTCGGGGAGGAGATGGCCTGAGAGGAGCGTCCGCCACCGAAGGATATGGTCAGAGGAGCAGCCGCGAAGAGCGTGACGCGGCGAGTGAGCCATTCCCGGCCTCAAGTGGGTTTTTTTTTCTATCCCGGCGGATCAACGGGGATTGGGATGAATGGTGGTTGATCCACGTCGCTGCCAAATACACCAATTTGCACAGGCGAGGTTAGACTTCCTCGCGCGTATTTCCTCCCCGCGAGGCGCGAGGCCGGGATCCACCCCTGATACCTGCCAATACACGCCTATCCAAAGGAGGCTTGAGCAAGCACGTCACGGTTTACTTTGTATGTCGGTTCGCATTGCGTACATCGGTTCGCGTCGCTGGTTCGTGGGGCCGTTGCGGATGCTCATCTGGTGGCTGGCCATGTTCGTCCTCCCTCCTCTGCCGGGCTGGCGGGCAGGGGCGGGCCTGCTTTGGTGCAAGGGTATTCAATTGAATACCCATTATTTTTGACAAACTGTTTTTTATACATTGTGTATACTATCAATAGGCTTGCAAAAAATCAAAAAAATACACAATCAACACATACCCAACTTAAAAAACAACCAGCTCTACATTAAAAGCACGAAATTTCGAAAGGTTGTCCCATAGTTTGTAAGTTTTCTTTTCATTTCATTGTTTTATATCCTCTAAATTCATATATTGTCACTTTAATATGTTGAACAATTAGTGCTACACTGATTCTATGCGCTCAATTTCAAGTCTGGATCAATTTTTCGCTTGTGTTTGATGTATTTTTGACGCAATTTCTCTTCAATTTAGGAGGCATAATTTTTTTGTCCCGTGTTTATAATTTTTTGAATACCCATACTTCAAATCCTGGGCCCGCCACTGCTGGCGGGTCGAGGTGCGGCGTGTCCTAGCAGTGCTCGGCCTGGCCAACGATGGATCTTGCAACCCCCTCCTCTGTGACGGCAGACCCGGGGATCACCTCCTCTCCTACGGCGGTTCTTGTACCCCCGCCCCCTCCTCTCCGACGGTGAATCCGGCTATCCACTCCTCCACATCTCAATGGCCCGGGATGCTCTGCACTCGTGCCGTACTCGAAGCCGAATCAAGGTCGCGTTGCTGTCCCAGCCCATCCCACGTCGCGCAGCCACCCCGTCCCATCTCCCGGGGACGTCGCTGACGCATACGGCAAATGAAAACTCCGTCCGCACCCCCCCCCCCCCCCCCCCCCCCGAAAACTTTGATAATATAAAGTTTGTAAGTTATGAAATGTATTTTAATAAATTGATTGTCAATTAATTATGTAATTTACAATAAAGTGAGAACACCAAATAATTTGAAATGATAAGGAAGGTCATAAATGGAAAAATTCAAAAAGAAACAAACCTGCACATTGGGGGCATTACCCACTAACCAGGCCTATTGGGCCGCACTACGAGGAACAATATAGTTGGTTTATAATCCGCGTTGGGGCACAGAGCCCAACAACGTCAGACACATTATTGTTGTATTTTAAAATTTTAAAAATATTAGAGTATTTTAGCTCGAAAGTATGACCTGTCACATTTTAAATAAAAAACTATTGTTAAAGTCAAATAAAGGGCTGAACTCTCATAATTTTCTTGATTCTGAGTTCAAATAAGCATGAAACCTAAGATATAAGTTCTAATTTAAACTCCTAATTGTATAACACTTGCTCTGAGCGATAAGACATTCATGAACATTTTGCTAAGAAGAAGACTTTCTCACAGAGGTCGAATATCCTTTGCTTCATTCTTACACAGCGGCTGTGTAAGCATTAGAAACATTAACGACCTGAGCCAACCCTTAGACCAGTGCTTTGGCGTGGGATGGCCGAGCTTTTTTTTTTTAACCCTAGTTTGAAATTCACTCTCACGGTGAGCCGAACCAAGCACTCGAGGAACAGTCACACTCTAGAAGTGCTATTAAAGCCATCAAACCAACTCTCAAGTAGGGGTAGAGGTTGTAATAGAGTAAAATGCATGAATGACAATGGTACTTATCAGCCTCTTTAGGTTCACAATTGTACCATAAAACTGTATCCTCCCTGCCAATACGGCTACGAGTCTACAACAGTGCGCATCTGGGTGGGAACGTGGCATACACATATTTGTCTCACCTTCTAGCAGACCCAAATTAAGCAGACAAGTGACCCTTCACGTCTTGCTATGCCGCCCCCCCCCCCCCCCCCCCCCCCCCCCGCCCCTTTTTTTTTTGCGTCTCTCTCTGCCGATGTGATTCCTTTCCCACTATTAATACAGCAATTTTTATCTATTACTTCTCTTTGCTTCGGAGAGGGGACCATGGCAATAAGATTTATGTGCTGAGCTTATGTGATATCAAAAATTCCATTGTCGTTAATCATCGCTCAACAGTTCATGAGCACATCACGTGGTGCAACAATATGCAAGCACAAACACATGCCCCCCAAAGGAAATAGTCGTATACCACATTCTTAAAAATGTTCAATCCTGTCTTTTCCATCACTGTTTCAGTGGCAATGTGCTCTCCTGTGTCATTGATAATGGCATATAGTGCTTCAAATGATGGGAAATAAAATGAAATGTGTTTTGTTTGGTGGGGGGGGGGGGGGGTTTAAAAGATGATGCATTTCCCACATATCCAACGTATAAATATCCAGTATTCTAGGGCCCTGGTAATCAGCTAGGCACAATGCACATATCGAAGCTGGTGCAGCAAAAGCGGCAATCTTCGTACACATCATCAGTATAGCCTGATTCTTCTTGTGATAAGACGATGGCAAATTTGACATGACTGTAGAGAGGATCCGCAATTGGAGCAAGTCTAAAAATGGAAACATAAATTATTATTCATAAGCGAATGAGACTGAATTCCTGCATATCCTACGCACAGTCATTAACTGAACAGCTAGGGGGAAGGAGAGGCTCACCTTGTGTCCACAGCCAAACGCTATGACTGTAGGACTCACCAGGCAGATAGGGCAGACCTTGATGAAAATTACAGAGATCAGAGTGTTCAGAATGAGTGTTTTAAATACCAAATGATAATTAATTGATATAGCAGAAAGCAGAATATATAATAGCACTAGGTGCCACTAATATTGTACTGATCCCATGTAGAATGCATGGAGTAACATTGTAAAAGATTGGCTTCTAATACAACTCCATAATATTAATAATTCCAGGACATGATAAATGATATCACTTTTTTAAACAAAGTACTTCCACCGGTATATTTGTACTGATTCTTTTAAGATAACTTCTTTATGAAATGAAAACAATATTTCTTGGGGAATAAAAAACAATCTTATATGCACGTTAATCATAAGAAAACCACAAAAATTCTAACAAAGAAAAACACCCAAGCAACAGTTCGCTAGATTCTAATGATCATTTACAACCATAGCCATTGGATATAATCTAGAGCCCCCATGTGTCTATGGCACCCAAGACCTACTTCTAAATTACCCAACACTGCCATTATGAAAATTCAACCTAAAAATCCCCTATAACTGCTAAATAACATGCCTAAACCATTATTTTCAAAAACATAAACATAGAATATTATTTTAGGTATATCATGTGCCTGTTACATCTGCAAGTTGTCAACAAAAAAAGGAGAAAAAGAGGAAATCATGCTGGAGTAGATTTAATTTTAAATTACTCATGTTGCGGAGAGTGAAAAGAATGTGAATGATACAACGAGACTAGCTAGGAGCTATCAACGGTAAAGTAATAATATTTTGACATTGCCGTGCATGAAAATATTGAATTAAGGACCAAGATTTTCCTAAATCTGAAAATGCAATTGCAATAAAATGCAACATCAAATCATTTTTTCTAAAAAAAAAAACTAGAGACTCCTGTGCTAGAGAATTAAAAGGCTCCAAAAGCCCACATATTGAATCCATGTGCACATATCTAGTCTTTCTGTGGCTGTTTAGCAACTGTGATATTTTATGCATGCATGCAAGATGCTTAAGTGTGCAGTCGGAGCTTAAAGTTTTTGCTCAAGTACGGCAGAAGAACATGTGGACTATGCAAGGAATCTGTTACAAAATTTCATTTAAAGAGTGAGCAGAGGCCGTCACAACAGGTTTGATGCTCAATGACATCCTTCACACCAATCAAACAAGATAAACCAAGCAGGTAGATGAACATGTGGACTATGCAAGGAATCTGTTACAAAATTTCATTTAAAGAGTGGGCAGAGCACGTCACAACAGGCTTGATGCTCAATGACATCCTTCACACCAATCAAACAAGATAAACCAAGCAGCTAGAATGACAATATTCTTCGCAATATTGTCTCGGGAAGAGAAGTAAATTTATCAATGCACTCTTGTGTGCATTTCAAAATTTATCATATCCCTGCACTTTGTGCTTGCATGCATGAGTGTGTCTGGCTGCTTGTGATACGACGAGGATACCGCTGGCGTGAGGATTAAATACTACAAATGGGGAGCACTCCGGAGCAGCGTAAAAACCTAATTGTTGGGGATTGGCGGGAAGATAGCCAAACCCGGGAGTGCCCCAACGGGCGAAGCCCGAAGGGTTCGTTGATTGATTAACTGACAGGCTTCGCTCCTCTCTCTGGTAATATTGTCGTCCCTGCAGGAATCAAGCCGGCCACCCAGAGCGAAGCTCGCCGCGCTCATGAAGCGCGCGTCTTGGAAGGAGGCTTCGGGTTCCCGGAGCCGAAGCCGAGGCCCGGGCTAGCTCGTCACGAAGGAAGGCTTCGGGATCGTCAAGGGCGCTGTGAGCGTTGCCACCCGAAGCCTTCGACGGTGGGCCATCATCTGCGAAGGCCTGACGTCATCGTCAGGCTAGGGTTTGAAGGCCACCAAGGGGGGGCAGAGATGTAATGACCATAATGCCCTTCGGACAATAATGTACAGAATATCCCAGGATCAATAGGCCCAGATCAGGGGTAGTTTAGACCATCTCATGTAACCCTGATCTGGGTATATATACCCCCTCACCTCCTCTGTGCAGGGGGCCGGTTTTTGTAAGCTCGTAAGGGCAAACATGCTGTCGGAATGAAACACTTCGTGCCATACTTGTTACGCGAAGCATCTCGATGCTAACCCGGTGTTTGGGGAGTTTGCCTAGGTAAAAACCCAACACTAATCTAGTCAGAGAAGTTCCGCCGCGGGGCAGGTGAATAGTAGTGGCAAGCAGCACATATCCAAGGAAAGGCATGGAGCCATTCGCCGAGGAAGACATTGGAATATGAGTTCTTCTTGGTCGAGTACATTTGACAAGAATGACAAAGGTTACAGAGGCCAATGATTTAATTAGTGATGCACAAAAGTTAATATTTCAGAATCAATCAGTCCTCCATGCATGAATTTCCAGAAATCATGAAAAGAGCTGGAGTAAGCAGGACACAAATGCAGGAAAGAATGTCCTGGGCATCAATGGCAGGGATGTCAAATTGATCATTAGAACAGGATGAAAATAGGAAAGGGTGCTGATGACAAAATTTACTTTTTTCAGGATTTTTAATTACTAATAACCCAACAAAAGAAGAAACTCTTGTGCTAAAATTAGCCTTCTAGAGATCATTGATTCATGGTTTTTAAGTGGAAGCTACCTATGATACCTTGCAAGCACCACTTATTCTACATGGGTGCTTGGAAAAATAATAAATGGACATAAAATTAAACCTTTTTAGATTATTGTAGATTTATCTTCTAAACCCTGAATAAGCAGGCTTAAGAAGTTTTATATTTGTTTTACACAAATTTCAAGTATTAATGTACATATTTTGTAATATTCTAGCCAGTGCAAGTGCACAAGTCTATGGGAGTATGATATCCAAAACAATGAGTAACCATGACTGATTGGTGGTAGTACCTCGTTATGATATGTAGATACCGGCAAAGAAGGAACACCCATATCTGCAGGTTCTTGGCAATGTAGCTTTACTCTCATTTTAATTTTACTCCGACAGAAGGGGCATGAAGTGAAAGAAGATCCACAGCACTCGCAAGTCTGCTAAGTAAATACCTCATTAGAAAGAAAAAGAGACATTTGAAGCTTCAATTGATGAATCAGCATACGGTATGCTTCAACATCACATATGTTTGAGGGAGGGATTAACCTGATGCCCACAACCAAAGGCCATGTTTTTAGGGTTCGTGAAGCAGATGGAGCAAACCTGGATATCACAATTCGAAGGACCATAGTGTTGGTGACAACGGTTAGTAATTTCTCACAAAAGGAAAAGTTTTTAGTAAGAGGAATAGCTAAAATATGTTTCTTACAGTTGATGACATACCTGGCCCTCGCAAGAATTAGTTTTAATGGCACGAGCAGCCATATCAGATTCAGGATCAGGGGACGTGTCCAGCCTGAAATTCTGCTCATCAGCAATTGTCCTACTAGAGCTTTCTGACCAGTCCAGGTAAGCACTAAGGCTTCCAATAGGGGGTTGCAGAGCAACCCTACCAGGAGCAACTGAAGAACGCTGACTACTTGCAATATTGGTAAGTCAGTGACACTTTTGAAATCGAGTGGTTTATCAAGCTTAGAAAGATCGTGATACACTGAAGAAAGAACAGGAACCATACCCCAGGATTCCTAACTCCATCATGGCTTTATACTGCTGTGGTAACTTTGACAAAGCTGCAAGAGCTAATCCAACATTGTTCCTTGGTTGCGAAATGTTTTCTGACATGATCTCTGAGAAATTCACAAACTGCAAATATTTTCACAAGGTTAGAAAGATAATAAACCTCTTGGGTCCCTTGACCATGGTACAGTTTTCATTTTTTTTTTTTTGCATATAATGCATATAACTATGACAAAAATGAATTCCTCTACTGTATTCACCAAGAAAATAGTAAACCTCTTTTCTGATTAACAAGTTTTACTGACAAACAATAGTCACAGAAATCTATCTCAGTGTTTTACTAGTTAGTTCAAGTAAAATTAGAAATACATACCTGAAAATTATCAAAATCCCTAGCCGGAATGTTATCATCAAGTTCGCTCATCATGTCCCAGGGACCATCTCCAACACCAACTAAAACAATAGACAATGGGAACTTGCTGCATATATGAAAGATTTAAAATCTTGGGGGTGTAACGTTCGGAAGCTTCATAGGAAAATGAACATTCAGTAAATATTTACCTTGCCTCTGCAATGGCATTAATAGTCCTGCGATCCTGATTCGTCACCTGGCCACATTCATATGGTTAGTTGCACAAGAATTGAACATCTCTTTTTGTGATATATTGCGGCCCTGGATGTAAGCAATCGGTACATTGAACAACCGAATGAATCCTTTTGATTAGAATATTGACGCTTAGTACAGTCTCCAATACAAAACATCAACCATAATGTTCCATGGTATATCAGGAAAGTTCTACTCATAACCAGTCTAATTGTGTATTGTTAGAGACACAAAACAAATATGTAGTAAGGATGACTGAATTTTAGAAATTTTGCAGTTCAATGACTGTGCATCGCGGCAAATGAAAATGATTGCATCAATCCAGCATATCAATCCCAAACATTCATACAAAGGCAACTATGATCTGTGAATACCACAAATTATTGACAGAACATATTAAAACTTGTCCTGCAGTTGAATCACATGAAGATTAAAGGCCATAACTATTCATGTTCATCTACACAATGAAGCTTCGAATACCAAATTGCCAGCATTATAACATGTATATTCAAACTATGTTGTGGTGGCTAGGGCTTGGGTTTATGCTCTCCATTAGCTTAAGAAGATAGGGGATATGCTTCCCGGTGAGCTTGAGATAAATAGAGAGATATTGAGATAGTTCTGCTGCTTGCCTTATTCCATAGGTGCAGTGGGCATTATATAGCCGGCTAGTTACAGAATCCTAATCAAAACCAATTCAGATTACTTGACTTCTAATCTAACAATCTTTCCTAGCTTAAACAGGAAGCAATATGGAAACTATCTGATATTCTGTCTTTATCCACTAGACGTCGTGGCCGAAGTGAAATCCTTTGTCTTTACTCTATGTTGATAAGTGTTGCCCCACATAACAAACCAGAAGGCAGAAATTACAAACCTGTCCATCAGCAATTATCAACAGCACATGGGGTCGACCACCACTCTGGTCCACAATAGTCATAGCCATCTCAATAAGGGGTACAAAGGATGTAGGTCCTGTTGGACAAAGCATTATGTTGATCCTGTAATTTTCAGTTCGACTGTAACACAAGTATAGAACCATATAACAGCTTACCACCAAATTGCAAATGAGGAACAAGATTCCTGTAACGTTGTAGAGCTTGTTCAAACCCATTGCAAGGCATCTGGTCAGGATTAAAACAAAAGACCTCTTTATCCTGTGTTGACGCTGCCAAAGATGTAAATGGTAGGGTTATGGAGACAAATCATATAGAAAAAAAAAATACTTTACCAATACCGCAAAGATGTAGAAACTTAGAACATAACGCTCATTGTAACGCTAGCAAGCAGGATGCATGGACATTTGTAAGATACGACTTTGCAACTTGCATAATCTTTTCCATTTGTTATTGAATTGCACATTGCCATTACCATCTCCAAATCCAAAGCAGTGTATCATGTTATTATCATCAAAGGCCGATAATGTTCCCCCGATAATTGAGATTGTCTCCTCGTATGGGTTTGCTGTATCGCCGGTAGCATGTAAACTACGCCCAGCAAAGGAGTATTCACCTTGTGAAGAAATAAATTGTAAGCGTGGAGAAGCAAAATAATGTTCAGAATAAGAACAATATGTGAGCACTCACCTGTCCATTCATTGCTCCTTGTAAAATCAATGCCAACAATGAGACTTGATGATTCGAATCCGTCATTAGCAAGAGCTTCAATAACCTGCCTCTGGAGACAAGTATTTAACAAAGTAATACACTGGAACCCACAGGTAGTAATAAAAGACTAGGGACTTCATTCATACGGTGCCCTGGAATAAAGGCAGCTACCTACGACCAGAGGAGGACGCCAGCGTTCAGCTGGCTGCGGCCACGCGTTCCTATTCGAATTGGAGAGAGATGATGGCGATATTGTATAACTAAAATATGATTAGTGTGTCCAGATCGAGACGGGCAGGACCAATGACAAAGAAAGGCCTCCAAAGCCTGCTGTTGGGCTTATTGGGCTGGTGGTGCAGAAACGAGATCATATGGTGGTTAGGAGGAAGTTTAGAAGGTTATACTTTAAAAAGGTGGCATCGTTAGCAGCTAATGGCTCATTCGACTCGCGTCAAGTCAGATCTAGCGCTCTGATGTGACGTAGAGCTGGGAGCTGAGAGGAAAGAAAAACCTCGGTCGTCATTACCAGCTCGTCGAAGCGGGGCAGTAGGGGGCCACCCTGGGGTTGTGGTGACGGCAGCGGCAGCGGCAGCGACGGAGACGGCGACCACGACGGCGGGAACGGCGGCGGCGGCGGCGGCGGCAGGAACGGCGGCGGCGGCGGCGGCGGCAGGAACAGCGGCGGCAGGAACGGCGGCGGCGACGGCGGGCGTTGGAAGAAACATCGGCTTCTCCTCGACATACTCGACGCTGCGGGAGGAACGGGAGGCGCGGCGCAGGCCGCCGATGCAATTTCCCATGGGTCTCTCACAGCGCGATGCTTCAGATGTTCACCAATCACAACTCGGGTAGTGGGCTAGTGGCGGCGGGGAGGGGCGCGGATCCGCTGCCTTAATAGTGTTTTACGGCAGGTGAACACTGTTTCGACAGTGTAATGAGTCTGAACCTACAGTAATTTGCAGTAATACTGTAGCAACAGTGCCCGATTCACTGTTTGCGAGAACTGTAGCTACAGTACTTATTTACTGTTCCAGTCGATCTCGTCCGTCGACCTTTGATCCAACGGCTCATGTCGCTTGAAGTCACACTTAAGGTAGAGCAGCTCAACATCAGGCGATCCTCTTCCGGCGGGGAGTGAGAGCCTTGGGAAGGTGACAACACATATTTGACTGTTCGTTTCTTTAGGCCTAAATTTAAGTCGGTAAAATTTTATTATTTAAAGATATTAAATAAAGTTTAATTACAAAACTAATTGTAGAATCCTGTGTTAATTCGCGAGACGAATCTAATGAGGGTAATTAAGCCGTAATTAGACGATGGTTACTGTAGCATCACTGTAGCAAAACATAGCTTAATTAGGCTCGTTAGATTCATCTCGTAAATTAGCACACATCCGTAAAAAGGTTTTGTAATTAGACTTTATTTAATATCTGTAAATAACAAGATTCTCTGGACTAAACTTTAGAACTAAAGCAAACGAACACGCCCTTCGTCTGTTTTTTAGGCCTGTTTGTTTGCCACCCAGATTATATAATCTAACTCATATAATTTATAAGCTGAAATAAATAGGTTTCAAATTATAGTCAGATTATAGCAATTCTCAGGCTAGATTATTATAATCTAATAAGCTACTCTCCCTCAACTTATGGATTATATAAGCTGGATTATATAATCTGGGTGGGGAACAAACAGGGCCTTAATATATAATGTGTTAGACTTGTTTTTGTTACTTTGATTATTTATTTTATCTATAAATATTTGTATAAATAGCTAATTATAGAAGTTAATTTTAAATTGCTTTTGATGATGAATTTAACGATATTCATTTCATATTTAAAAAGAATTTATTTAAATCTATATTGTTGGTTAAAGTTTCACGAAAAAATCAATGATGTCATATAATCAAATTCAAAAACGAATGGAGTATATTTTATATTTATAAAAGAGAAGAGAGATGCTAGATTTTTCTTGAGAGCTAGTCTCCAAAAAATTGATGTTGCCTTCACTAGGCCCAAACTATGCTTCCATGCATCATATGATTGGCTGTATAGGACCCTAAGCCTCTTCAGTTGAATGCAAAACTGGGGTTAGAGCTTGGCTTAGCTACATGCAGAAATCTGTTGCCTTAGCTCGGCTGGCCTGGCCAATGCAGCCCGCACCCGCCCCCTGCATCCACATATCACTACAGCAAAACGCAAATTCGCCGTGTGCCAGCGCCACACGGGAAAAAAACAATTGCACACGGCGAACATTTTCGCCGTAGGCAACCCACGGCGAAGGCCCGACGGCGAACAGGCCCGACAGCAAAGGCCGTTTCGCCGTGAGCCCAAGGTCGCACACACGGCAAAGACGTTTGCCGTGGGCCAGGGCCAGCACACGGCGACAACAAGCCATTGACGGCGTGAAGGCGTCGGCGTCAGAGTTACCACTCACATCTCACTTGCACCGCCACTCGCTCGTCTCACCCCTCTGTCCTCTCTCTCGTTCACCCGGGAACTCACTCCATCTCGCTGCCGCACCTCTACGGAGCTTGGCGGTACTTGACCTGAGGATGCAGTCACTGGTTCGCTATCAACTCCCGCCGCATGATTTGGTACCACGAGGAGGAAATCCATTCTTTTTCTTGCTGACCCCTTCTCTCGCTTCTTGTTTTGTTGTTTTCCTGTGATGATTTGGCTTGTGGATGGTTTGTTTGGTTGGTTGTCTGCATATATTTGTGTAGATCTAGCTGTTCTTTGAAAAAATATGCCTGAGGTAGGGTTACATTTTGTGATGAAATGGTTGAGATTCTTCTTGCTGTGAGCATGAATGCATACCCTATATGAAGATAAAATCTGTTGTAACGTGAGCTAAACCTGAGCTTCTACTACATGATCTGTGATGTTTATGTTCTGCTGCAGTTTCTTTTCTGAGTTCGTAGTACATGGTCAGTGATGCTAGCGATGATTTGACGCTGATTAGTTCTCATCTTGTAGTACCACTACGGGAAAGCCCATATATGCCGAGTGCTAAGACGTTTGCCGAGGGCTTTTCCTCGGGCACTCGGCAAACTAGCTAGTTGCCGAGTGCCAAAGGCACGGCTCTCGGCAAAAACGCAACACTCGGTACAGATCTTGTTTGCCGAGTGCCACCGGACTCGGCACTCGACAAACAATAAAAAGCACTCGGCAGCCCATTTAGCCCTCGGCAAACGCTGGCACGTGCCACGCACGAGCGTCAAACAGGGAGGATGGGGTGGCGCCGTCAATTTTGCCGAGAGCCAGACGTGGGGCCCTCGGCAACTAAGTCTTTTTGCCGAGTGCCCTCCTTTGGCTCTCGGCAAACTTTTTTTTTCTCTTCATTTTTGGCCACAAATTTTGTCCTGACGTCTATTTATGTATGAAAGTGACTTATTGTCAAAATTTGGTATTTTTTCTGATATGTTTGTTATATTTAAGTTATTTATTTCCTTTAAAGTATTTATTTAAGATAATTCAAATTTGAATTACAAGTTATTCATATATTGAAATATAGTGGCTAAAAAAATGATATTCATATTTATAAGTCTAATGCTAGTCCATAACCATGAAATGAATGGAAAATAAGCGCATGATGTACATAAAATATAAGGGCGAACATTGGGTCAAATAGTACTTTATTTTTATAAAATTCAAAAAAAGTCTAAAAATTACGAGACTCGTCCTAGTATCATGAAATCATACGTGGAGGCCATGATAAATTGTAGAAAAATTTTCGCAAAAGTTGTCACGTACATTGTTTACAAACCGAAGCATCCTCGAAGAAGATCCATGAACTTATAAAGTGATTGTTTATATTTCGAACCAAAACGACAGTCATAATATGGTTTGACCATAAATATTTTTTTATAGATAACAGATGATATGAAATGTTTCATGACAAAATTTGGCTATTTTTTGAATTTATGTCGAATTTCTATATTTTTTTTAAACTCCTGCTAAAAATGTTTGCCGAGAGCCGGCCCCACAGCTCTCGGCAAACAAGTATTGCCGAGTGTTTTATTGTTTGCCGAGTGCTTTCAGATCTAGCACTCGGCAAACTTTGTATGACTTAGGCGCGTCGCGCGGTTTCCCTTTCTCCCTCTCCTGGCCTTATCTTCTTCCACGCCGCGCTCATCCCCCGCGTCGCCGCCGCCCTCCACCGCGCCGCATCCGGCACCGCCCGCGTCGCCGCTACCCTCCACCGCGCCGCCCTCCCCCGACCGCCGCTCCTGTCACCGCGCCGCCCTCCACTGCGCCGCCCTCCCCGACCGCCGCCGCCCGCCACCGCGCCGCCCTCCACCGCGCCGCCCTCCACCGCGCCGCATCCGGCCCCGCCCGTGTCGCCGCTGCCCTCCACCGCGCCGCCCTCCCCCGACCGCCGCTCCTGCCACCGTGCCGCCCTCCACTGCGTCGCCCTCCCCCGACCGCCGCCGCCCGCCACCGCGCCGCCCTCCACCGCGCCGCCCTCTCCCCGCGGCCCCGCCGCTCCCCTCCCCCGACGCCAACGCCACAAACGACGACGCCCGCGGCCTCGCCCCTCCGCCGACGACGACGCCCGCCCCTCCCCTCCCCGACGCCAGCAGGGGCCGGACGCCGCCGCCGGGGCCCGACGCCGCCGCCCTCGCCCCGAGGGCCTTGACGGCGAGGGGCCCGCCACCACCCTCGTCGCGCACCCCTCCCCAGCCTCCCCCTCACCACCGGCCACCAAGGGCTCCCCGGCCGTCGACGTCCAGGAAAGGTGAGCTTCTCCTCTTTTTATTTTTTGTTTTTTCCTTCTGTCAATAATGAAATATGAACAGGTTAAATTGAATGCAAATTTGTATGCAATATTTAATTCCTTTGTATGCAAATTTCAATTCCTTTGTATGCAAATGTATGCAAATTTTAATTGCTTTCTATGCTAATGACCGCAAATTTGAATTGCTTTGTATGCAAAGGTTAGATTAAATTGAAAGTGAAAATTGATTGAATTACTTTTATACGAAAATTGATTGAATTGCTTTTATGTGAAAATTACGGTGTATGCAAATATTGAATGAAAAGATTGATGAAATACTTCCCTTTATGTTTCGATTGGATTGTGCTTGCCGGCCATCATGCCGTTGCTTTCAATTGGATTGTGTTGCCGGCCATTGTGCCGTTGATTTCAATTGGATTGTGCTTGCCGGCCATCGCGCCGTTGTTTCCTTGCAGGTTTTGGGAACCTCACCGTACAGGGGAGGTGCTGTCGAAATTTTGAATTGACAGCTTTATGTTTCGTTCTTTGCAGGATAGGAGAGGCTTTTCCACCGTCTTCCACTCGTCATTTTGCGGGACAGCAAGGTGAGACATAAAGGACCCCCCCCCCCCCCCCCCCGCCCTTTTCCATTTCTGTTTGTAGGAAACGCGTAACCTAGTTAGTCGTCTCCCGTTCGAAATAGATACAGTTGGAGATATGCCCGAGGGTTGCATATCTATGACCGTATCTGTTTCGAATTGTCCACGTTTCTTGGACAGCCCGAGGATGCGTAGATGGGGTTAGTTTCCATTGTCTATTTCGGTTTGAGACCGAGTTTCGGCCGCGCCTCCCTGTTGTTCTCCGGATACACAATCTCCCTCTCAGGACGTGTATTTGGAGAACAGCGGGGATGTGCTGCCGAAATTCCGTCTCGGACCGGAGTAGACCTTGGAAACTAGCCCCATCTACGCATCGTCGGGTGGGATTAGGACCTATCTTCACCTATTATACATTGTATGCATCGTGTAGATACCAATGAATTTTAAATTGCTCCGTTATATGATAGAAGATGGATGACCGTGCGTGGATGTACACGGGCCGTCCAAGGAAGGGTTCTGAAACAAGTGAATGGGTTGACAAGACCCTTGCTTTCTTGAAACAAGCATTTGCCAATGCCAGCAAAGGTGGAAAGACTTGGTGTCCCTGCAGCCGTTGCGGCAACACAAGGGAGCAGACAGAGGAGGAGATGGGGTTGCATCTTGGTAACTATGGATTTACGCCAGGCTATACCCGGTGGGTCTACCATGGTGAAGCCCATAGATTGAGGGAGGAGGTCGTGAGACAACGCGTCGATGATTGTGATGCTGATGGCGGGATGGAGGACATGTTACAGGACTATCAGGAAGCCCAGTTCCGTGAACAACCTAGGGGGGAGGAGGAGCCAGAGGAGTCCGCAAAGCGCTTCTATGACATGTTTGAAGCGTCACAGAAACCTCTTCACGGGCATACTAGGGTTTCAAAACAGGATGCCATTGCACGTCTAATGGCCGTCAAGTCCCAGTTTAGCTTGAGTCGGAACGCGTTCGACGTTATGTTGACAGTTGTTGCCAGCCTGCTTCCGGAAAGTCACATTCTACCAATGAGCATGTATGAGGCACAGAAAGTGTTTAGTGCACTTAAGATGCCATATGAGCAGATACATGCTTGTCCGAAAGGATGCGTCTTATTCAGGAAACAGCATGCAGAAGCAAAATACTGTCCAAAGTGTGGGTCCTCTAGGTTCATGGAGGTAGACGTGGGTGATGGGTAAAAAAGGCAGCTCACGGTACCCGTGAAGATCCTAAGGTACCTTCCGTTCTTACCGAGGATCCAACGGCTGTACATGACCGAGGAATCCGCGAAACAGATGACATGGCACAAACATGGAGTTCGATACAAGGCCGATAAGCTTGTACATCCATCCGATGGTGAAGCATGGCAACGAATCGATAACATTCATCACATCAAAGCTCGGGAGGCTCGTAATATACATGTGACCCTGGCAACAGATGGGTTCAATCCATATGGCATGGGGGCTGCCCCGTACAGTTGTTGGCCCGTGTTCGTTATACCCCTCAATCTCCCTCCAAGCGTCATCTTTCAACGACAGAACATTTTCTTGTCGTTGATAATTCCTGAAAACCCGGGGAGTAATATGTCTGTTTATATGGAGCCTCTGATTGATGATTTGGAACGTGCTTGGGAGGAAGGGGTATGGACATACGATAAAGCTACAAAGACAAACTTCAGAATGTATGTTTGGTACTTCTACTCTCTGCATGACATGCCGGCGTATGGTTGTTTCTGTGGCTGGGGCGTTCACTCAAAGTTTCCTTGCCCGGTATGCAAGCATCTTGTGAGGTGGATTTGGTTGAAGAAGGGTGGCAAGTTTTCTTCGTTCGACCAACACCGACAATTCCTCCCTCTTGACCATCCATTCAGAAGAGACAAAAAGAACTTTACTAAAGGTGTCCAAGTTCTCAACACTAAACCGCAGTTCTTGACAGGTGCGCAGGTGAGTGCTATGTTAGATGGTCTCAAGGTCGATGAAACAGACGGTGGTTTTGTGGGATATGGTGAGCTACATGCCTTCACTCAGATCTGTGGCTTGTATAGGCTTTCGTATATGAAAGACCTTCTTCTTCCACATAACATTGACCTAATGCACGTTGAACATGGCTTAGGCGTTCCACTTTTCGGAACAATCATGGACATTCCTGATAAGACAAGGGACAATGTTAAGGCAAGAGTCGATCAAGCTACTTTGTGCAATCGACCAAAGCTAGACATGGCGCCTCCTGCATCCGGCAAGTCATGGAGAAAACCTAAGGCGGATTTCGTCCTGACGAGGCCCCAAAGGAAGGAAGTACTAGAATGGTTCAAAACGTTAATGTTCCCTGATGGGTACGCAGCGAATATGAGTAGGGGAGTGAACTTAGCTACTATGCGAATCAACGGGGTCAAGACTCATGACTACCACATGTGGATTCAGTGGCTTCTTCCCGTGATGGTTCGAGGCTATCTCCCTGATCATCTGTGGCAAGTGCTGGCAGAGTTGAGCTATTTCTTCCGCCAGCTTTGTGCTAAGGAGATATCACCTTCCGTGATTGCAGAAATGGAAAAAAATGGCGCCTGTGTTGCTCTGTAAGTTGGAGAAGATATTTCCACCAGGCTTGTTCACTCCGATGGTGCATATGATTTTGCACCTCCCGTATGAGGCTCGAATGGGGGGGCCTGTGCAGAACCGTTGGTGCTACCCAATTGAGCGGTGTCAAAAGGTTCTTCGAACGAAATGTGAAAATAAATGCAAAATTGAAGCTTCCATTGTAGAGGCACACGTTCTGGAGGAGGTGTCAAACTTCACAACAAAATACTATTCTGACAACCTTCCGTGTGTGCATTTTCCACCCTCTCGTTACAACGTTGACGAAAATGAATCGACCCTCAGCCTTTTCCAAGGGCAATACGGGCGCGGAGGTGAAGCGACCAAGAAGAACTTGACATATCCAGAGTGGCGCACGATCATGCTGTATGTGCTGACCAATCTAAGAGAAGTGGACGTGTACATCAAGTAAGTTATGAACAAATTTCATAATTAGACATCTAACCCATTTGTTCCACATCCAACCCACTTGTTCCTCATTGCTACAGGGGATTTCTTGATGTATTCTGGCATGATGAAGTGCCTCCTACCGCACATGATGTCGATACCCTTCTTTGCAACGGTGCAGGAAATGGATTGCCCGATTTCATTTCTTGGTTTAATAGGAAGGTATTTAGTATTTTCTTAATATGACATTACAAGTTCCTCGTACGTGCGAATAATGTAGCTAACTTTCCTGCTTGAACTTGCAGGCCCGAACCGAAGCGACAATGAATGCCGAGTTAAGACAGGTTGCCAAGGGCTGTCTTTATGCGGTCAAGTCATTTAAAAGCTATGATGTTAATGGGTACCGCTTTCACACAACAAGCTACGAGCAGAATCGGCCTAATCGTAAAACCACTAACACCGGAGTTTTTACTCCTGGTGACGATGGGGTCGAATATTATGGAAGAGTTGAAGAAATATACGAAATTTGTTTTGATGGTTGCAAGCCTCTCCCTCTTGTCGTATTCAAATGCCATTGGTTTGATACTCAAGCAATTAGACGGACCCCTAATCTTGGGCTAGTCGAAATTCGACAGTCATCCGTCTATCCAGGAGACGATGTATATATTGTTGCTTAACATGCCACACAAGTTTATTATCTCCCATACCCGTGCCAAACTGACGACCGTCTCAAGGGTTGGGATGTTGTGTACAAGGTATCGCCACACGGCAAACTACCGGTCCCAAACAATGAAGATTACAATGTAGACCCAAACACATATGTCGATGGAGAGTTCTTCTAAGAAGATGGGCTAGAAGGGGGTTTTGTGATAGACTTAACCGAAGAGATCGAAATGGAAGTAGACAATGAAACGGTTGTTGATGACGATGCTGGAGATGAGGTTCATAATGCGAACGACTTGAAATTACTTGAGCGATTACATTTAGACGACGATGACATTCCGCCTTCAGAACACGTGCAAGATGATATGGACCTTGATGATTATAGTGATGATGAGGCAAACAATGCACAAGATCCTGATCTTGATGATTATTTCTAATACATGTATGACCCGTAGTAGTTAATTTAATTTTTGCAATACTATGTTACTTTCTATTACATGTTATATTTTTTTTGCATATATTTCGAAATACTGATGGATTTAATCTTGTTAATTGCAGGTGATTGATCAAAGATGGTGGGCAAGGGTGGTGTGACGAGGACACTCCGGTCGCTCTACCAAAAGGCGACTGGGAAGCGGTCCGCTGAGAGTTCTGGGAGCGGGAGGAGTCGAGTCAAGGCTCGAGGCAGCAGAGGTGGCGGCAGGCGTCGACTGAGGGGGTCGAGGCCACCGTCCCCTGCTCCTTCCGTGCACGAGTCGGAGGAGGAGCGGGAGCAGGAGGCCTCGGAGGCCTCAGAGGAGCAGCCGGAGCAGGAGGCCCCGGAGCAGGAGGCACCAGAGCAGGAGGAGGAGGACGGGGAGGAGGAGGACGGGGAGGAGGAGGAGGTGAACGGGGAGGAGGAGGAGGACGGGGAGGACGAGGCGGCATCTGAGGACGTGCCGAAAGTGTGGGAGCGAGGTCCCACACGACTTCCACAGCGACCGATCCCTGTTGAGAGACGCCCGTTGGTTCGACCCAAAGGGAAAAAGTAAGTAACTTTAACTTTTAAGTCATTTGCTATGTTTCAAATCTCAATAGAAACTAATCATTGTCTTGATCACTTGGGCAGGGGCTGGGAGACGATCGTTCCGGGTGACCACAAACGTCTTCCTGCCGGTATCCTCGGCCTTTTGTGCAGGAGACACTTTCCTGGCATGGTGCCACTGCGCGACGGGGGGCAGGAGCCGGCCTTGACGTGGGCCCACTACAAACGCGTCGCTGATGTCCTAGACGAGGATGGGAGAGACTTTCGCACCGTGGCGGACCGGGTAGTTGGAGAGCTGTGGGTAAGTCTTGTTTACATTGAATTGGTCAATACATCTCGTTCATTGGATATTCTTCAAATAATGAAAGTATACATCGCGTCAATGTGCAGGATTTTTTCAGGGTCGAGCCGGAATGGAGTGACCGTGCGGTGCGTCGGGTGTACAATGCATGTCCTAAACTCATTACGGACATGCATTACGAGGCGCGCGTCCAGGCCGTGAGGACCTACTACGCCAAAAAACTTGGTAGGAAAATTGAGAAAAAGGAGGCTCGGACCATATGGCTGGCTGCAGAACAATACATGCAGGTAATTTGACATTCTCATGTTTTCTATACTTGATTAAGTACGCTTAATTTGTTATTCTCATAGTTTCATAATAACTAACATCTAACTTGGTCAAATGACGTGTAGGTGATTCCGTGGTGGTGCGCCTCTCACAGGGACTGCTGGGAGTACTTTGTGAGTAGGTGGTGCGACCCCGAGTGGCAGAAGACGCACGAAGCTTGCCGGCAGCGGCGTTTGAAGATGCCTGGTCCAGCACACCATCAAGGCAACCGTACCCTTGACGAGTACGCGGCTAGCTGGGTATGTGAATTCATTTCGTTGTTTGTCCTGCTCAATTTTGCATAATTTCTAATCATCTTTCTATTTTCTTTGTAGTCGCGGGCGCATGAGGGCCGAGAGTGCCCCCCGTTGATGGCTTGGGCATGGGCCCACAAGGGCAAGGCGTCGTCGATCGAGGTCGACTACAACCCGAAGGACGGGCCCGAGGCGTACAGCAACGCCACAGTCCACGCTCGCCTCCAGCAGTACACCGAGATGGCTAGAGAGAAGCACGGCCAGAGTGGAACCCGAGCACCGAGGACCTTGATGGATAGATCATCATGAGGATCGGTGGAGGTAAGAAGCATGGCCGGTACTGGATTGGAGACAGCACACTGGACACGGCCTCTACTCCCACCCTCTCTGAGATCCGAGCGAGGAGCTCGTCCTCAGCCCCGCCCATACGCCCACGGCTAAGCGCTGCACAGATTCAGTTTGACCAAGCCCAGGTTATTTCTGTTCTATTCGTCGTTTCGTTGAGTTTGACATATGTTTGCTTTGCATTGTAACATTGGGATGACATATTGTAGGCCCAGCTACGGGAGGAGATGGAGGCGAAGCTGCAGGCACAGGAGGCGAAGTACTAGGCACAGCTGATGGAACAGCAGGCGAGGTACGATGCGAGGCTGCAGGAACAGCACGCAAGGATGCAGGAGGACTTGCAGCGGCAAATGCAGATGATGTTTCACCAGTGGCACAGTGGTGGGATGCAACCGCCGCCACTTCCTCTTCCTCCTGTCGGCACTTCGAGTCCGAGTCAGGGCACTCCGGTGAGTCTATCTAAATCCTTGTAGTTTCATTTCTAACTTTCAATTATAATATCGAATGCTTCAGCTTGTATGCTTCTATCTGAAATCTTGTGTTAATCATGTAATATCTTCTTCTTGCAGAATATATCCGCTGGATCCAACAATCAGCCGGTTTCCCCTCCCAATGCTTGGTCACCGTTCCCTCCTTATCCTCGCCTTCCTCCGATGTAGGTTGTAG
Source organism: Eragrostis curvula (assembly GCA_007726485.1). Taxonomy (NCBI): domain Eukaryota; kingdom Viridiplantae; phylum Streptophyta; class Magnoliopsida; order Poales; family Poaceae; genus Eragrostis; species Eragrostis curvula. The sequence continues at coordinate 7,407,156 of RWGY01000009.1, read as the reverse complement.
TTGTATTTGTACTTCAATTACATGAACCAACTAGTTGTGTTTGGGGATGTCAAGTTGAAACATTTCTATGTGTATTTGGAGACAAATATGTGTTTGTGATGGATTTCTATGTGTTTGTGGTGGTTTCTATGTGTTTGTGGTGATTTCTATGTGTTTGTGATGATATATATGTGTATGTGATGATGGTGAGCATATATGTATGATTTGGTGTGATTTTGGTCCAGGTTGCAGTGATTTTAAACATTTTATTGCAATCTGTCGATTTTTTTTGCCGAGTGCCTCAGATTTTTGCCGAGTGCCAAAACTGAGGCACTCGGCACATGTACCATTGTTTGCCGAGTGCATCTGCCTGGCACTCGGCAAACTTACCATTGTTTGCCGAGTGCCAGAGGCCAGGCACTCGGCAAACAAGGAAAGTTTGCCGAGTGCCAGGCCTCTGGCACTCGGCAAATTTTTTTTGTTTGCCGAGTGCCTGACGTCAGGGCACTCGGCAAACCCTTTTGACGGCCGTTTCCCACCGTCTCGTTACTTTATTTTGCCGAGTGCTTTTTCGACACTCGGCAAAATCTTTGCCGAGTGCCCGACAAAAAGCACTCGGCAAACCCGGCTTTGCCGAGAGCTGTTTGCCGTCCGGTGTTTGCCGAGTGTTACACTCGGCAAACTTTTTGCCGAGTGTAATACTGGCTTTGCCGAGTGCCTCTGGCACTCGGCAAATAGGGGGTTTCCCGTATTGTACATGGTCAATGATGCTAGGGTAAATGTGATGGTTTTATCTTCTGAGCTTGTAGCACATGGTCAATAATGCTAGGGACAACCTGATGGTATTTATTTCTATTATAGTACATGGTCAATGATGCTTGAGTTGGAATGCTGGTTTGTTGTTGTTTAGGTGGTAGCACTTGATCAATGATGTTGCATCTGGGTGGCCCAGTCTTTGGTATCGCACTCGAGAAGAAGCTGTTGCGGCGTACGTCATGTTTCTGTCACGTGAGTCCGAGATGAAGTGTGCCAAGCAAGGGATGGATGATGGTCATTAGGATTAGGTCATGTCATAGTTTGGCGAACTGGGGAAAACTTGTTGATTTGTCTCCAGTTCGTTCTGATCATTGTCCTTGCATCGCTGTTGTATGCTCAATGATAGTTTCGACCATCATTTCATTGTAATGACACTTATGATTATTAGCAATATATGGAAAACATTTGCCTGTGATTATTTCTCAGTCTGAGTCTGCAGTTCTTCTATTTTGCGCAAAATATGGGCCTGTTCAGTATTGAGAGATGAAAATATGTCCAAGGATAAAAGAACCCACGAAATGGGGCGGTAAAGTGCCCTGCATTTTTGTCTCACCATGCAGCCAAAACTTACACTTTTTAATGTAGCAACTATCGATATTAAGGAAAAAATCATTTAATTAAGTAACAGCAAAAGATCTGTTTATGTCACCCTAGCTATAAAGTGCGTGTGACATCCGCAGAGAAGACATGTAATTCAACAATCGGATGTAAACATTGCTGAAATGAGGTCAGTTGTAGTGGATAAATGTTTAGGAATTCTTAAAGTGGAGCAATATGATCACCAAACACTGTGTTGAAATTGAGGGTGTGAAATCAACTGTTAATCCTCGACGCTTGCCTTGCCTCCTCACATTTTCCCACCATTCCTACTCAATGAACGATGTCCGAAGTTAAGATCAAAAACAAAAAAAAAGAAAAAAAAAAACGATGTCCGAAGTTGCGGTGCTTGTCTCACATGCACACCCTCGTGTTCGTGTCCGCTGGAACATCGGGTTACATGCAAGCACCATGCGATGGCGCGAGGGACAGACAGGCCAGAGTGACCCCCGTTGGAGCGAAGAGAAGAAGAGCATCGGCGCATGCCGGTCCCTCGCCGTGGCCGACTGTCGTAGCTAGTCACGTCTTGGGTCTCGAAACCATTTCGTCGAACAGGTGGCGCGTGCATTGGGGGATCGATGGAGTCTGCTGTCACTGATGTTGTGGACGGCCGTGCTGTTGGGGGGCGGCGGCCACAGCCGCGCCATCATGTGTTTTGGTGGTTACCGGGAAGGAACCTAGCCACTCCGGCACGCTCCTCGCCGCCGCCGTGAGTCTCGACGGAGTGTGAACGCACGGTGGAAAGCATGCTGTGGCACCGCATCGGAGAGCATCACGAGGCTGGCGACGAAGCGAATTGGGGGTCCTGGTTGAGCCACTAGGCTGCGGAATACGCGCAAGTAGGTGCGTGGAGCGTGGTCACCGCTCAACCGCTTGCACGAACGGGAACACGGCGGAGCTTAAGGGCGTGGGTTCGAAATAGTGCGAGCCCATCTCCATACCGGCCGGTAGCGCGCGTGCACCTGACCTTGCGATGCGCGCACGCCGCTCTTCCGGGACTTGAAGAAGATGGCGCCTCTCCTCTCGACGTCTCCGAGCCACGCCGTCGTCCTTCCCAAGCAACCGCCGCCCAAGCCCGACGCCGTGGAGAGATGCGACGCGCGCAAGAACGCACGCTGCCAAGGCAGCACCGCTCGTTCCCGGCCATGAGCACGTCGTCGTCTTCCTCGACCAGCAACAGCGCGACGACCAGACGGGTGTCAAGTCGTCGTCGAGCCAAAAGTAAGTGGACGCGAGGAAGCAGTCTCGGCCAGTGCACGCCAACAATCTTGATGACGGAGACCAGAGCGGCACTGGAAGCATCGACGTGGAGGTGGAGCTGGACACGCCGCTGCAGCAGAAACCATTCTACGCAGGGCCGGGCTTCCTTGACTCGCGGGAGCTGGGCATGCTTCCCATGCCATCGTTCATGGCGCGCTTGCGTAGCTGCACGCGAACGGTTGATGCGGACGAGTGATTTCTAGCCTTTGTAACCCTAGTCAATTGCTGGCAAAATTAGCAACACAAAATACACACATTCGCAAAGCGGCCAAGAGCCATTCCAGAACATTTGCAGCTTACAACTAACATGACTCGACACTTCTTATTACTACCTTAATGAGAAGCTCGTCTCAATAATTTATCAGCACGTCCAGTATGAAACCTCGACCGACACTTCTTTTATTATTATTCGTAAAGTATCTCAAATATTATATCCAAAAGCTCTCACAATACATTAAACTAAAAAGCACCAGGTTAACTGTATCTCAGCAATAGCATATATTGAGATTCGATCAATGGCTGTTCAGTTCGTAATGAAATAATAATGTAGTATGCACATCGCCCACCCCCACCCCCCAAACACACAAACACATCATGCTAATGAGTTTCTAGATGCTAAATATGGTTCTATTTGTATTTCTTACACGTATATACTCCTGGTCAATGGGCCGAGTTTTTATCCGCACTATACATAACCTTAACATTCTAGAGGCATTGGTTGGAGATGCAAAGGTGGAAGCTACATGAGCTTTAGCATCCTCAGGCGCAGCACATGCTGTGGGTTCATCTTTGGTGGTCTGTAACCCCCTGGAAGGTCCTCCACAACATACTCCTGCGTACCAAAAATACTTTACTGGTTAATTAGAAAAAAAAGGTGTCTCAAATGAAATCCTGAGCACAGATTAGGTATTCTAGGAAGGTTGCTTGCCTTTGTCAGCTCTTTCTTGGTGAGTATGTGATAATTCCGTTGCAAGATCCTCTGGACAGCGATACTTGCCGCAACAAAGCCAAAAAAGAGTCCAACAACGGCGAAAATGATAACAAAGATCACGAGAACAACAAAGCAACCTTCTGCTGAATCCATAACGCAGCTTGAGGATCCAGCCAAGCATGGATAGTCGTCATTGGAAGAGCATGTGCAGCAGTGCAATATGGATCCGAAAATCCCAACCAGTGCAAAGAACACCACCACACCTGACCAGTTTGATTCGGAGAGTTTTCAGTTACTAAATTGTTAGAAGTGGAGTAATAGAAAAATTGGTTCAATTACAGGACGCTAGATTGATCATAATTTTCAGGTTGCATTTTTTTTACTTGATGTTTTCAATTGCAGGATGCTAGTATGATCATATGATGATTGCAAAACAGTTGACATCATTGACCATTTTGTGACATTACACATTAGAATTTAGAGGAATGTACAAATCTATTTTTTTGTGTACAAGAGAACAAACTTGTGAGATGAGAGTTAACAACTGATTACAGAAGAGAAACAGCACTGAGTTAACTAAGCAAATGGAAACATGTCTACAGTAAATATATATCGTATTTAATTTACTATCTTGCACATGACCACTTGGTAAGCCCTGCATATCTGATGACAACGATCTTCATACAACAGTACATGAAACTGCAGTTCAGTGAGCAAATACATACCGACACAGTAGTAGAAAGCGATGGGATGCTTTGAAAGAAAATGACTCAAATCTGCGAAGCTGTTTCTGAATTTTCCATCTTTATCCAAAAAATATGCAAAACTACCGATGGCAGCAATGAACTGAAAAATCAATGAAGAGCAAATGAGATGTCTGTCACAAGTATCTGGCACAAAAAGCGTTCAATGATGTAAGGTAACGCTGCTTGCTGACTTTACAACAGTACATGGATACATAGGTGCAGTTATTTCTCTCTGGTAGCCTGGATTCAACCAAAGAAGTAGCATATGCAATCTGTTTTCAATTTAATATGCTAACATAGCTATTAATATAAATAGCAACAGAGATTAATAAGAGGGAAATGTGTTCTCACGGCTTGGATAGCAAGGAACACAAGGAGGATATCTCTAGCAACAAAAAGCCGGAACTTCATCTTGCGACACTTGCTCCCCTCGAGAAATTGAACTCGGAGATGGTACAGTGCCTTGCATGTGGTGCAGTGTGAAAATGCTGTTCCTTCCTGGAGATTTGTAACGAAAACAATCAGTGCTATTGGATTATGGATAGAAGCAATACCAAATTTAGTGCTAAATTTAGTGCTACTGGGTTCTGGATAGAAGTAATCAACTAGCAAGACAGTAAACAACTAAAAAAGAATTACCTTAACAGACCTCCAGTGGTCAAGACAGGAGCGGTGCACAAACTGCTGCATCCCCTTGCACATACATGGCGAAATCAGCTGATCGCCTGGAAAAACCAAGGGCATCGATCAGTAACACTAAAGAACCCACTGAAACAAAACAGATCCACTGATTGAACTGTAATAAAGCATAGAAGAGCAAGAGCATATCCAATGTCACAGAAAGCTTACTAAAGAACTCATTACTATTGAAGCATTTGGATGAATTTTACAACAGAAAGGATGTACCATGGGTCAAACTGAGATGGAACACATATTATTCAAATGGACAAATTCCTCACAACACAAACAACAAAGGGTCCTTTTGGTGGAGAGATATAATGAGTTTCATAGATAATTTTAGGTAAATTGCCTCCTGCAGAGTGGGAAATGGAACATCAGTCATGTTCTGGAATGATGTATGGAATAACCACTATCTTAGCGAAGAGCTACCAAGATTATTCTCTTTTGCCAAGAAGAAAGACATATCAGTGCATGAATTCCTTCTGAACCCATCACCACATCATCAGTTCCACACACCAATGACACAACATGCATGTGAAGAGCTGCAGAGACTCCAGCAAATAATACATGATACACAGATCTCGCAGAAACTCAAGACCAATGGATTTACAACTGGGGATCACAAACATACAAGTCAGCAAAGCTTATGAGATTCCATTCAAAATGTTACAATCTCCTCGACCTTATCAGTGGATTTGGAAATACAAATGTTCAAACCAGATCAAGGTGTTCACCTGGCTACTGTTTTATGGATAGGTTAAACACAAGAAATATTCTCAGAAGAAAAAACCTACAGATCCGAGGTAACAATTATAGCTGTGTTTTGGGAAAGGCTCCAAGGGAGGAGCCATCCGAGTAGGGTTCGAACCCTGTTCCCCGCATGACCTCCAAAGAAGGCCAGGGGATGTTGCCCCTATTTTATTTTTTATTTTTTCATATGAGGAGGAAACGGCCTTCCATCTCTTATTCCTTGTGCCTTCAGCAAATCTTGCTGGAAAGCACTAGGTATCAACTGGAACCTGCAGATCCCATTCTTCCAAATGATAACAGAGGCAAGTCAAATTTTTGGTAATCCATTCCATTCTTCATGGAAGTGACCATCATGGGGGCTTGGCAGATATGGAAACAAAGGAACGCGAAAATATTTCAAGCAATGAACCCAACATACCAAAGCTGGAGGAAAAACTTCATAGATGAAGCCAGCCTTCAGGCAAACAGATTCAACACACCGATGTATGACGCGATCAAACAGTGGATGCAAAACATACCTCAAGATCAACCGACCTAGCAGTTTTCCCACTTGGTTCTTGGATGTTCCCCCAAAACATCTATTTCTGTGTTTTCAGTTTTCAGCTTGTATAGCTTGTACATTGGTTCTTTCGCAGTTGTCAACTTCATGTACAGGTAGGTTAGCAGGTTAATTTGCCTTCTTTGGCTCCCTAGTTTGCACAGTTTTTTCCTTCGTAATTAATTAAAATTGAGTAGTGGGAGCTTCTACTGCATTTACGTCCAGGAAAAAAAAACTTAGGAATCGAATACCAATTGCCTCTAGCGCACGAACAAACACTCGATGCACACGACTAAGCTAGGCTAAGAAATGTAATTAAGGAACAAATAATGAATCCATGGAGAGGCAAGGCGAAGGGGCTACCTGGCCCGGAACTGGACTCGAGGCAGATGCGGCAGCACGCGGCGGAGCTCGTCTCGATCTCCGCGTCCACTCCCACCTTCGGCTCGCACATGGCCGGCGGCATTGTGGTCGATCCCCCGAGCAGTCGGCGGCGGGTGCACGAGGTGGTGGTCGATCGGTCTCCTGCACGACGAAGCGGCGGAGCCCTGATGCGATCGAACGAATCGCGCAGGGGTGCTGCGTGATCGGGGCGACGAAATCGAGAGCTGGAGTGGGGAATGGGGTTGCGGGATCGTCGGAGGAGGAGAAGAAGAGGGAGGGGAAAGCAGCGGCTATTCCAGTTCTAGTAGCTCAGCTCGGAGAGAAAGAGAGCGTTAAAACGCTGGGACTCTTGCCACTTAAAACCCTCGACCACAGACTGACTGGTAGGCCCCACAGCAAACCACATTAGACCCGGGTCCAGCCCCTCTGACGAAACGACGCGCTTGCGCTCCGCGTCTCTGATATTTCGTCTACATACAGTCTGTGTACGCGTTGAGCATCACGGTAGAGATGAAGCATTGTGCGATCTGTGGCGACACGGCTAAATAGAACCAAGAGCGCTGTTCATCATTATTTCTGCTGCAGGTTGCAGTGAATAAATGTGATTCACAAAATTTAGTTGGACAACGTACCATTCAATAAGGTTCATAGTTCTCGAGATTTCGGCGCGGAATGCACAAACACATCATGCCTGATCGACCAACTCTGTTCACTGTTGGGTCTCTCTCCAACCTTCCCTTTTCTATAGTGAAGAGGAGGCGACCGGCGGGTCTCGGTGCTCTCGCCGGCGAGACCGCTGGTCCTCCTCGCCTCCGGCTGCCATCTTGGCCTCGGAGGAGGAGACTGTGGCTTTCTGCCGTCGATGCAGTCTCACGTCCTAGTTCATCTAGGTGTTTGTGTCCGGTGATGGTGGCGTATTCGTCAAGGAATAAGGTCCTTCCGTCTTTGTCTTCGCCTTGGCGGTGCACTGCTTCAGTGCTGTCAAAGAACGCGTGGAGCTGAAGTCCGACTTCGCCGGCTCTTGTACAGGAGTTCTTGTCGGCCGGCGACCCGTCGTCTTGTGATGGTGGGGTTGCCGGCGGCGGTTATCTTCGAGGATGCAGCCGAGGCTGGGGGAGTTGTGGAAGAAGGGCGAGTGGACTGAGCTCGGTTTCCAACCGATATTCATTGACGACGAGCTTCGATCCATGGTCAGAGGTGCTCGGGATGCGTCCCCAGCCGATGGACTTGCAGTGATGGCTCCATCTATTGCAGCTCAAATCAAAGCCTTAGCGCGTCGGGGCTCCTTCTGATCTGGGTTTGAAAGATCTTCATCGGCGACGGCGTACGACAAGGCATCATCGATGGCGACTGTGGGCGATGTAGATTTCTTCCAAAGGCATCGGGTCCAAGGACCTGTTTGTAATTTTTGTTTTCTTTAGGGGCTCCTGTGCATCTCGGGTGGGACAGCTGTACCTGTATCCTTGCCGTATGTATCTGTTTGTGTATGAGTATTTGTATGTTTCCCTGATCCAGTAATACAGATACACATTATCCAAAAAAAAAACTCTGTTCATTGTTGCTCAACTAACAGAAAGTACAAAATGGATCAAGCAGAACAAGAAACGCAATCTCTTTTCGCATTTCAGGCCTAATTCATACGACCTCTTTCCTCATCTCAGACTTATTTGAAACATATATTTCTCTAGAAAAAAAGTTGAAGGACTTAAATCCAAAAGGAGAGTATAGTGTTAATAACATTGATGTCGGAACCTATAGGTTTAATTTCTCGATTTTGTTCATAGCATCGTGGCTAAGTTTGAGTTTCAAGTATGATGGTATGTTAAAATTTGATTGTGTAACATTAAATTAGATGATAACTACGCTATAGTGGGGCTTTGAAGTTACTCTTAGAGCCACTATAATTTTTTGTAGGTAGGTTTTACAAATTTTCCAAATAAACCCAATAAAGGAAAAAAAAAATCTGTAAACAGGGCAAAAATAGCTTGCTCCTGCCGTCAAAAGGGGACGTAGGAACGTAGCTCCCATGGTTAATTATGGTGCAAATGCCCACTGCACTGCACGCCACGCTCAGGAGGAAACATGAAAATAAATGGACACTTGTAGGGGAGACTAAAAAAAAAAAATCGTACATGAGTATATAAAGACGACACCCCCCCCCCCCCCCCCCCCAAACACACATGTTAGAGGAGTTTTTGCAATTTTCCCAAAAATAAGAAGAGAAACCAGGAAATGAACAAAAATCCGTAAAAAAAATGCAAATCTAGTTTAGCCTGCTCCCATGGTTAATTATGGTGGAAATGCCCATTGCACTGGCACGCTACGCTCATACAACCCCAAGCTTATGCTTCCTACGAATGTAGTGATAGGAATAAAGTAATAATATATATTGTAGATGGGTACAAATTACTGTAATGTTGAAGCAATCTGAGGAAAAATGTTTTGAACTCTCAAGGATGCGAAATCAACGGACAACGGTTAATGTCAATGCTTGCTATGCCTCATCACATTTTCCCATTATTGTTATACAGACTTCCTACACTTCAATCGCAAACACTTTGCAAAGAGTTTATCAACTGACAGTTGACATCAGACAGTGCAAACTGTTTCTCGGTGTACACTACCAAGTCACATACAACTAACGAGGTTCAGTACGGGTAGAATTTCCACGTTGACAAAAAATCATCGGTATCATATCACTACAAGTTGTCAAAATTTTACGTGCCTTATTTTTAAGGATATCTGAAGTCTGCACTCTGTTTCTCAGTACACTACCATGTCACCCTATCTAGAAAGTGCGTGTGACATCCACGTAGAAGACATGTAAATCAACAATTGGACGTAAAAATTGCTGACATGAGGTCAGTTCTGGCGGATAAATGTTCAGCAATTCTTAACGTGGAGCAGTATGAAAAAACGCCCATCTGTCCGATCACCCCACTCCATCTGTCCGATCAACGCCCATGGCATGTGTCCTCCCTCGACCGTGACGACGCCGGCCGAGCGCGAGCGCGCAGGTGTACTTGGCCAACGCGCTTCTCCCGGCGCCGCTCCCGATCGACCCCGTCCCCGCCAAAGAGCAAAATGCGGCCGCTGCTCCAGACGCCCTGCCCCCACGTCGACAACCAAGTCACCGGCCAAGCAAGCATGGCCGTGCCGACTCCGACGAGAGGGGGGACGCGCGCGAGGTGAAGCCGGCCCAGAGCTCGTCGAGCAGCAACACCGCGACGACAAGCAGGATCGGTCGCTGCAGGCCAAGGAACCTGACGACGACAAGAGCAGCACCCGAAGCAAAATGACGTTGAGCTGGACACGATGCCGCAGAAGCAGGGATGATGACGTGCAACTTATTTCTGGGTGACCTGAAAAAGAAAATTGGTTGACCATATGAGATTACTGGCCGGTAACCAACCGCAGCCCCCTGGCCGTGCCCAATCTTTGCATAAGGGTGGCAGCGCGCTGGAACTGCAACGGAGAGCATAACGAGGCTGGCGACGAAAGCGAATGGGGGTCCTGGTTCAGCTAGGCTGCGGATATATAGTGCGTACGTGGAGCTTGCGTGGTCACCGCTGGCCCGGACACGGTGGAGCAGGAGGGTGAAAGAGTGCGAGCCCGGTCCGGGCCGAGGCAATGCCGATGTGCACAAGCTGACAAGCATATCCTCCGGATTTACGATCGAGACCGTCACACCGGAGTCGCTGCAGTGTAGAGAGACCGTCGGATTGTCGACAAGCGTTCCCGACAACCCCGACGAACTCACCCCTTTCCCAAGCCTGACGCCGTGGAGAGGTTGCACGAACGTGGCCAAGCAGCACCGCTCGTTCCCGGCCGAAGTCGTGCCGGCCATGAGCACGTCGTCACCTTCCTCGACCAGCAACAGCGCGACGGCCAGCCGCCCGGGTGTCGTCGTCGAGCCAGCAACAAGCGAGCTGCAGTCAGCCAAACGCTGGGAGAGGCGAGGAAGCAGCCTCGGCCGGTGCACGCCAAGGAGCTTCACGACGACGACAAGAGCAGCACTGGAAGCAACGACGTGGAGGTGGAGCTGGACACGCCGCTGCACCAGAAACCATTCTACGCAGGGCCGGGCTTCCTTGTCTCGCCGGAGCCGGGCATGCTTCCCATGCCATGGTTCATGGTGCGGGCCGGCGCGTTGCGTAGCTGCACGCGAATGATTGATGCGGACAAGTGACCTTAGTCCATTGCAGGCAAAATTAGCAATACAAAAATACACAATTCACTCGGAAGTGTTAGACAGATAGTTAGGTTAGCTATTGGGCCTTGGGCCCCGTGCTCATGCATGCATGTACTCAGGGCTTGCCGCCGCCATACCATGCGCCGGCTCCCCTATATATGTAATCGATCCCTTGATTGCAATCCATGCGTTGAGATAATCCGCTTACATGGTATCAGACAGGTCCTATCCTCGGACCTACACCTTCCGCAAACCCTAGCCGCCGCCGCCGGCCTCTCTCGCCGTGGCGTTGCCTCATCCTCCCCTCGCCGACCCCGGCATACCCTCGCCACATCGTGCCCCTTCCCCTCAATCACGTCGCAAGCCCCACGTTGCGACGTTCTCCACCAACCTCATCGCTCCGATTCCGGCAGAAGAGGCCGAAGCCAAGCGTCTTGAAGAAGAACGCGCCGTCGCGGCTAAAGAAGCCGAGGAACGTCGCCGAGCTGATGAAGAACGGCGTCGCGCTGAGGAGGAACAACTCGCCGCGCACCGGGCCACGCTGCACGCTCAGGCCGTCGCCGTCCCCAACATCAAGGCCATGGTCCCCCTCACGCTCGACCTCGCCTCTCCACACTATTCACACTCGTGGAGCCTCTTCCTCAACACCGTCGAAAAGTACGACCTCTCTGACCTCATCCTCTCTGACAAGGACTTCTCCGGTGATCCGCACTGGCGGCGGATGGACTTCACCATCAAGTCTTGGCTCTTCGGCACCATCTCCTCCGAGCTGCACGAGATCGTCCACACGTCGGCCCCGACATCGCGCTCCGTGTGGCTGGCTCCTGAGAACCAGTTCATCGGCAACAAGGAAAACCCGTGCCCTCCTGCTCGACGCCCAGTTCCACGCCTTTGCCCAAGGTGATTTGTCGATTTCTGATTATTATCGCAAGATGAAAAGTATGGCAGATCAACTCGACGACCTCGGCCATCGGGTGCATGATCGCACGCTTGTGTTGAACGTCCTTCGGGGCCTCAATGAAAAGTTTGCAACCGTGGCCTCCCTTGTGAAGCGTCAGCGCCTGTTCCCCACCTATGAAGACCTACGCGCTGATGTGGAACTTGAAGAGCTCACGCTGCCGTGCAAGCCATCATCCACCTCCTCGTCGACAGCCCTCGTCACCTCCTCTTCAAGCCGTGCGCCATCCAGCGCGTATAGCGGCCACGGCTACGACGCCCCGCCATCACCTCAAGGCATGCCACCCACCTCGGCGTCGGGTGGTGCTCCGGGTGGCGGCTACGGCAACAACGGCGGCAGCCGCAATCAACGTCGCCCACGATTCCAAAACGAGGGCGCACATGGCTCTGGGCCTAATTCCTAGCGGCCTGCATTTGATCCATGGACGGGCACCTTTATGGTGCGGCCCATTCCCCAGGACTCGCGTCACGCCAACAGTGTCCTCGGCAAGCGCCCTCCACAGGCCGCGGCTCCGTCTGCGGCCCATTAGCAGCCGCATGCCTACACGGCGACAGCTCCACTGGCGGGCAGGCCTTCTTCTACTGGGCTGTTCACGCCAGTCGGGCCGCACGTAGGCTTCCCCATGCCTCTGTACGGTGGACACCCGTATGGGCTGCCTAGCCCAGCTTCGCCACAGCCACTGTAGGCCCCTGCTGATCCTCCCAATGGTGTGTGGGACCAGAATGCCCTGGCGCGCGCATTCCAGACGATGACTCTTGCTCCTCCTCCTGGCATGGAGTGGGTCATGGACTCGGGTGCTTCCTCTCGCATGGCTTCGCATCCCGGTATCCTCGTCTCTTCCCAACCCCCCTCTCTCTACTCCCACCAATATTGTTGTTGGCAATGCTTCCTTACTTCTTGTCACCTCTATTGGCTTCACTGTTTCTCCCTCTGCCCAGGGTCCTCTTTATTTGCACAATGTTCTCGTTTCTCCCGATATTATTAAAAATCTCATTCAGTTCATCAATTCACTATGATAATCAGTGTTCTGTCGAATTTGACCCTTGTGGCCTTTCTGTGAAGGATCTCAGAACGAAGAACGTGATCGTCAGGTGCAATAGCTCCGGGCAGCTCTACTCCATCCACCCTGCAGTGCTTCTGCCTCGCGCCTTGTTGGCCACCACTCCATCCACCCTTTGGCATCGGCGTCTGGCGCCATGTGCACTTACCTTTTAGTCAATCCAATTCTTGTGCCACCAAACCATTTGATTTACTACATTGCGATCGTTGGACATCGCCCATTGCTAGTGTGTCTGGTTACAAATACTATCTTGTGGTTCTTGATGATTGCACACATTATCTTTGGACTTTCCCTTTGCCCTTGAAGTCTGACACATTTCCACGCTCTCTCACTTTTTTGCCTTTATTGCTACGCAGTTCGGCACCACCATTAAGAGCATTCAATGTGACAATGGTCGCAAGTTTGACAATTTGTCTGCACGCCACTTTCTCCTCACCCATGGCGCCACCATCCACATGTCATGCCCACACACATCCCCACAGAACGGTAAAGCTGAACGCATCATTCGCATCACTAATGATATCATGCGCACGCTTATGTTTCAGGCTAGCTTTCCAGCTGTTTATTGGGTTGAGGCTTTACACACCGCCACATATTTACTTAATCGTCTACCCACCAAAACACTAAAGTTTTCTACGCCTTATCATGCCCTTTACGGTGTCCAACCGTCCTATGATCACTTACGTGTTTTGGTTGTAGATGCTACCCCAATCTTGCAGCCACAACTCCCCATAAGCTCGCTCCTCGCTCTTCCCTTTGCGTTTTCATGGGTTACCCGTCTGAACACAAAGGTTACCGTTGTCTTGATCTTGCGACAAATCGAATCATTATCTCTCGCCATGTCTTTTTTGATGAATCCTCATTTCCCTTTGCCGAACTTCCAGCGCCGCTACACTCCTCAAATCTCGATTTTCTATCTAAACTATGATTTTGTGGCCTAGCCCAATTGGGACACCCTCTCTGCAGGGTAACTCACACTCGGGATCTATTGCCCCTGTTGGCCCCTCGCCGTAGGTTGTGCCGACAGAATCCCGGGTCGCCTGGTGGTGCTGCCGCCTCTACTGCCACGTGCCGCAGACTGCTGCTGGCAGTACCCCACATGGACCAGGCCCTGCTGCCCCTGTCGTCTCTTCCGCTCGCCACTCCCCGAGCCCCGCGCGCCTCTGCAGGTGCGGGCCCTCCCTGCTCCCCGCAGCCGAGCCCGCTGCCTCTCATCTCCCCTAGCCGAGCCAGGGCCTGGCGCTGTGGTCCTGCCCAGCTCCCCGTCACGTCAGCAAGCTTAGGTCTCTTGCATGGTACTCTGGATTTGTTGATTTTGCTAGACCGGATTATGTCTGCCGCCTCAACAAGGCTCTCTATGGTCTGAAGCAAGCCCCTAGTGCCTGGTGCATCCGCTTTGCTTCTCACATTATTTCTCTTGGATTTGTTTATCGCCATGGCTCAGACACTGCATATCCTTGCTTTATGTTGATGATATTGTTCTCACGGCCTCTTCAGCATAGCTCCTTCGTCGGATTATTGATGCTCTTACTGCAGAATTGTCCATGAAGGATCTCGGTACCCTTCATCCTTTTTTGGGCGTCTCAGTTACTCGACACAATGGTGGCTTGTTCCTCTCTCAGAGGCAGTATATGATTGATATTCTTGAGCGTGCTGGCATATCTGACTGTAAGCCTTGCTCTACTCCTGTTGATATTTGTGCCAAGTTATCTTCTGATGGTGCGCCCATCTCTGATGCTACTCATTTCGGGGTTTTGCTGGTGCTATGCAATATCTCACATTTACGCGTCCAGACATTGCTTATGCTGTGCAGCAGGTTTGCTTATATGCATGACCCTCGTGAGCCTCACCTCGCCTTGGTCAAGCGTATCATTGAGTATATTCGCGGTACTCTTGATCATGGTTTGCAGCTTCACCGCTCTTTTGTCAGTGATTTGGTTGCTTATTCTGATGCTGATTGGGCCGGCTGTCCTGATACTCGTCGTTCTACATCCGGGTATATGGTGTTTTTCTTAGTGATAATCTGATTTCTTGGTCTTTGAAGCGGCAGTACATAGCTTCTCGCTCCAGTGCCGAGGCAAAATATCGTGTTGTTGCTAATGCTGTTGCTGAGACAGCGTGGCTTTGACAGTTACTTGATGAGCTTTGCTGCCCTCTTCAGCGTGCCACCGTTGTTTATTGTGACACCGTGAGTGTAGTATATCTCTCGACAAACCCAGTGCAACATCAGCGCACCAAGCACATCGAGATTGATCTTCACTTTGTCCGCGACATGGTTACTGCTGGTGCCGTCAAAGTTCTTCATGTGCCTACCACTTCTCAGTATGCGGACATTTTTACTAATGGTCTTCCTACTTCTGGCTTCACCGAGTTTCGATCCAGTCTGAACGTCCTTCCTAGTGGCTAGTCATGGACGCTCTGACTGCGGGGGCGTGTTAGACAGATAGTTAGCTTAGCTATTGGGCCTTGGGCCCCATGCTCATGCATGCATGTACTCAGGGCTTGCCGTCGCCATACCATGCGCCGGCTCCCCTATATATGTAATCGATCCCATGATTGCAATCCAAGCGTTGAGTTAATCCGCTTACAGGAAGGGCCACTCCAGAACATTTGCAGGTTCCTTCAGAAAACTAACACGACTCACTGTTTTTGCTACCTTAATGAGAAGCTGGTTTGAATATTTAATCAGCACGACAATATGAAGCCTCGAACCACACACTTCTTTTTTATCATTATCCGTAAAGATGCCTCAAAGATTATATCCAAAAACTCTAACAATACATTAAACTAAAAAGCACCGGCCTAACTGTATCTCAGCAATTAATAACATATATTGAGATCCAATCGATGGTTATTCAGTTCGTTAATGAAACAATAATGTAGTATGCACATCGCCCCCCCCCCCCCCCCCCAACACGAACACATAGATGGTAAATATGGTTCTATTTGTATTTCTTACACGTATATACTCCTGGTCACTGGGCCGAGTTTTTATCAACACTATCCATAACGTTAACATTCTAGAGGCATTGGTTGGACATGCAAAGGTGGAAGCTACATGAGCTGTAGCATCTTCAGGCACAGCACATGCTGTGGGTGCATAAGGGCAAGGAAAGAGTTACTCGGTGAATAAGGGCATTACAGACGCATTAGAGGCTGGCCAAGAGAGTTGTGTTGCCTTCTTCTTTTGTCGCGAGGACCAAGATATATGTACCAAATTACCTTGATTGTGTTGCCATTTGTAGAAGATATGGTTGTCCTGACCTGTTCATCACTTTCACATCAAACACCATATTGGTCAGAAGTAATAGATGCATTGGCGTTCATTCCAGGACAGCAACCAAGTGACAGGCCTGAAATTGTTGATCGGGGTGTTTCACATTAAGCTAGATCTCTTGATGGATGACATTGTGAAGACGGAATTTTTTGGTCCCGTAGTTGCAGGTATATCATATTTGTTTGCTTGCTGCCTTAATATTTATTAGAGACTATATGTTTTACCTATAATAATTGCATATTCATTCCTTGTGCAGTTGTATACACCAATTTCAAAAGCTTGGACTGCCACATGCTCATATTATAGTTTGGTTAGATAAGGACGGCCCTCTAACAGCTGCTGATGTAGATAGACTCATATCAGCACAGCTTCCATATCCATCTACCGTTCCAATTGGTTTCGAGGCTGTGTCTGCAATTTATGATTCATGGTCCTTGTGGTGCTGCAAATCCATCTTGTGCATGCATGGTCGATGGAGAGTGCTCCAAGCAGTACCCAAAAGAATATTGCGAGAAAACAACAATCTTGCAGAACAGATATGTTCAGTATGCTCGACCAAAAACTGGAATTACTACAACGAAAAATGGTATTGATCTGGATAATCAGTTTGTTGTTCCGCACAATGTTGATCTAATAGTCAAGTATGAAGCACATATAAACGTGGAAAGAGTTAATCGTGATGGAATGGAGAAATATCTCTTCAAATATGTTGCTAAGTGTTCCATTGTGCAAGGATGGGACTTCAATGCAAACAATCATCAGGACGGTGTTCTATCCCAGAAACTAATGAGATACGTACCTACCTAGAAGCTAGGTGCGTTGCTCCCAACGATGCAGCATGGCGCCTACTTCAGTTTGACATTCACCATACCAATCCTGATGTTGAGAGGCTTCAAGTTCACTTGCCATTTGGGAATAATGTCGTATTCACAGAAGAGGATAACCTGGAGCAGGTCTTGCAAATCCCACGCAATGGCATTACAAAGCTCACAGCATGGTTTGTTGCAAATAGAACCTATCCTGAAAAAGCTGCTCCATATACATATGCTGAATTTCCTGAATATTTCACTTGGCATGGAAATGGCCAGTACTGGGCTCCTCGAGAAAATCACCATAAAAAAATTGGGAGAGTAGCACATGTTAGTCCCATCCAAGGTGATGTCTATTACCTCCCT